>JACEVL010000789.1:722500-750000 GCA_020284085.1 Aporrectodea caliginosa | reverse complement strand
TATATATAATCCATAAAGCTTACTACGGGGTACAATTAAATGAATCACTGACCTTGAATAGAACCATTTAGCCAGGGGGTAGCACTATAGTGGGAATTTATCCCAGGTCAGAGAGGGCTAGATTTTATTTCAGCGAAGGCTGTTTGAAGATTTTTTCCCAGACTGGTATCAATCCGTTTAATATACGCCACGTAGGTACTTGGCTTAATTGTCGCTGTGGCTTTGTTCTACAAGTGATTTGTACGACCGCTTATCTCGTATGCCTTCACCAACGCTAGAAGCAACGCCGTTATGAAGGTAGAAAGAGCAGTCTGCGGTTTATATGAAGCTCTTATCTTAACTACTACGCTGACTTCTTTTGCGCCAGTCTCTAATTCAGTGGTTCCCAACCTTTTCCAGTGCACGGCACCCTTGATAAAAATCAGTCAATTACAAATTTGTTTTAAATGTTGCTTTCATTTATACTTTTTGTAAGCTATTGTGTGTCTACTGGTAGTCTAATAAAGCATATTCTTACTTTACATACTTAATTACTCAGTCAAAGGTATCTGGCTTTAATTGAATTTGTTTTAGGTTAATAATAATAATAATAATAATAATAATAATAATAATAATAATAATAATAATAATAATAATAATAATAAATAATATTAATAATAATAATAATAATAATAATAATAATAATAATAATAATAATATTGAAAACAGTTACTTTTAATCAGTCTGTACATATGTTTGTTGGCTTTATAAAGAAATATATTTGTCTTATAAAAAAATAAATAAATAATAATAATAATAATAATAATAATAATGACAATTTATATGGCGCCATAACACAGCCATGCCGCTACAATGGCGCCTTAGGGTTAGTTGACTTAGTTCTTTACTTAAGGACGAGCAACGTTTCTTGTATTCAGCCGCAGTGTTGCGACTATTTCTACGCTACTTTAAGTTTTAAATTATAGTTATAGGACCATGTCAGTATTAGTGAATATCAGTAGTTTTTAACACTTTTTCACAAAAAGGTTACAAAGCCGCGATATCGGTGCAGTCACCCTGGATTACAAGCAATGATTGGTGTGAACTTGTCTCGTTTGTTGGGCAACCCAATTGCACTTCCTTTCTATTCCGCTTTACATCTCCTTTTCTTCTCAGTTACACGTCCATATCCGTCTACAATTTCCTTTTGCTGCCGACTTTTACTTCCAATGGGAATCAAATCCCTCATCCAATTATTCTTCCCTTCCACTTCAAACTGCACTTCTTTCATTCCCATCTGCACTTCCCTTCCCTCCTGAATCACAATACCGTTTCCCCTTACTTCCCTTTCCCTCCCACCGACTTCCATCCCATTCATATTGTCTCTGCCCCTTCTTTAACGCCTTTGATCTCCAGTTTCCTCTCCCACGTTGTTGTCTCCTTTATTCTTAACGTAATTGATGAATATATTATTTTGCTCAGGGCATGCATGCCAAGCGCCCAAAATCCTCGAGGGGTTATCTTATAAATATTTACGCCTAGGCAGACAATAATATCCACGATTATGATGTAACAAGATATAAGTTTTTTTAGCTGCAACACTTCATTGAAACAGAATACTCATGTATGCAGCGCGACCTTTGTAAACCCTATACGTACAAACACGGTGCAGAATGAATCGTGTAACACGTCCATCTTTGGAGACATGAGTTACAGGATCACGCGGCAAAGAGTCTTCACAGCCTACAGGAGTAATCGTAACCTACAAATTTTAAAGCACCACTTGAAAGCTAAGCGTAGGGCACCAGCTTATTCACGAGCGCTGATGCATCAACTGTCAAGTAGAAGTGATGTTTAGTCTGTGAAGGTTGGGATGTTACCATTAAAAAGGTAATTCATGTCGTGCGCCGGAAAACATCAAAGGGGTTGGTTCGAGCCGTGAGACAGCCAGGTCACCGATCGATACACTCTGCTGTCGACGAAGATGAACAGGTTCATTGCCTCTGCCCTTCGATAAGGACGCATCGGGATGTCTTCTGAAGTTCTGATGCATCTAACCTTCTGCTTGGAGCATTCTTCTTTTGGATACACGGGCTGCTTAAACTGATTCTCAGCATTTATTTTCTGGTACCTCAAGCGGCACTTTACTTAGATAATTTAGATCAGGGGTCTCCAAAGTTTTTCGGCGGGGGGCCACATTGCTGACTTTCTAAAGCTCCGCGGGCCAAAGCTCCCAAGAAAAAACCGCGAATGAATAACTTCAAACAGACTATTTATTCCATAGGTCTGATGCAGTGCAGAATTTTAATGCAGATATCAATAACAATTAAGATGGTTTCTCGTTAGTCCTGATTAGTATGCGAAGCATGAAATTGATGCATTTCTGAAATAATTCTATCCAACTGCGGTTCAAAGTGAGTGGATCCAATCATAAGTAAGGCATTCAAATGTTCATCAGACAATTGCGATCTGTAGCAGGATTTCGTGTACTTCATCGTGGAAAAAGTCTTCTCACAAATTTTTCTTCAATTTGTCAAATTTCTCGGTGTGCAGCTGTCCAGTGAATTGTGAGTAATGCGATGAATGCTTGGATTCATAATATCTCCGAATATTGTACTCTTTAAGCACTGCTATGATGTCATTGCATATCAGGCACTGTGCCTTATTGTTTGACTTAATGACAAAGTAGTCCACATTCCACTGTTCCTTGAAACCCCTACAGGGCCTACACTCGAAGTCAATTTTTCTTTTTCTTCCTTGAATCGACATTGATGACATGTTAAAATCCAGAAGATAAAATATTTACTTCTTTTGAGAAATGTTTCTAATCTTGAACGACAACGACGGCCTCCTAAAAACGTCTTAGTTTCCGCATAGATGCCATATCGTAGACTAGACAAGTCATATACAAAATGACGTCACCAAATGATAATACTAAAATACGCAGATATCTACAAACAGCGATATGGATTTTGGCGTTAAAATTATCAATTTTCCCAATTTAGTTTGTTTCTTCAAGGAGAGTTCCGCGGGCCGGATTAAAGGCCTTGGCGGGCCGGATGTGGCCCGCGGGCCGTACTTTGGAGACCCATGATTTAGATAGCCATGAAGGCAGCGCTTCGGGGTGTCTGAAAGGCGCTACGTAAATGTTTTCTTTAATTGGACCTACATTAACTTATCCTCATTTTGCCTCATCAGTATGTTCTTTTTGTCAGAGCTCATCCGATAATAATAGATGACAAACTTGCTTAAAGATCAGGAGGTGAATTATATATGAATACAGGCGCTTTTCTTTCAAGGCGCGATATAGATGTTTTCTTTCATTACATCAAGCTATCCTCATTTGCCTCATCGGCATTATTTTTCGAAAATTCGAAAATTAATTATATATTGGTCTCATGTACATGAAGAGCAACAAGTGAATTTCCGTATGAATGCATGGAACAGGAATGATGTAACGCTTCATCTTTATCTTTGTTGTTGTTTTTGTATTTTTTGTATTATTATTATTATTGCTGTTATTATTATTGCAACTACTGATGTTGCTGCTGTTGTTATTATTATTATTATTATTATTATTATTATTATTATTATTATTATTATTATTATTATTATTATTATTATTATTATTATTATTATTATTATTATTATTATCATCATCATCATCATCATCATCATCATCATCATCATCATCATCATCATCATCATCATCATCATCATCATCATCATCATCATCATCATCATCATCATCATCATCATCATCAGCAGCAGCAGCAGCAGCAGCAGCAGCAGCAGCAGCAGCAGCAGCAGCAGCAGCAGCAGTAGTAGTAGTAGTAGTAGTAGTAGTAGTAGTAGTAGTATTAGTATTTAGTGTTATTGCTATTATACATGTAATTATTATTAGCCTACTTTTTATTATCAATTATGTTTATGTTTACGATAATTAATATCATCACTATTATTATTGCTAATCAGACATCTGAAACGCGTAAGATTACAGTCTCATGCAGGGTGGTTGAAATTAGGAAAACAATTAAAATATTTAATAATAACTCAACAATAAAAATATCTAATCATAACTCATCTCTGCAGCGTTATTTTCGGGCTATTCCTGGGCACAGAAAGAAATGGAAATAGGCCTATAATGATTGACACGGTGTTCATGTATAAATAAAAAGCTATCACAGTGACCGAATTGGATAAAAATAGTTCTTCTATGATTGGGTCTTTATTTACACATGAAGACCATCACAGTCATCGTTACTTGAAACTTTTTTCATGCTCTAGATATTTGCGATATAGTTCAGCGTGATTGGGTCGTATGCTTTCAAGCATTCAGACGGTTTCCATGTTTACTATACGACGCTGAACGATTGCTGCAGAAGTAGTCGTAAAGACAAAACGTGGCGGATGTTTTTGAGACGACTGATATCGCTTGGTGACGGTGTCGTTTTACGATTGGTCGTAAAGTAGGGCAAGCTAAGGGAATTGTTACACCTGGCAACAAGTGTGAAGACAGGCAAGACTCGTCCTCTGTCTCTGTCTCTGTCTGTCTGTCTGTCTCTTTCTGTGTCTCTCTCTGTCTCTCTCTGTCTCTTTCTCTGTCTGTCTCTATCTCTGTCTGTCTCTGTCTCTGTCTGTCTGTCTCTGTCTGTCTCTGTCTCTGTCTGTCTGTCTCTGTCTGTCTGTCTCTGTCTCTCTCTGTCTTTCTGTCTCTCTGTTTTCTCTCTGTCTCTCTTTCTCTCACTTTCTCTCTCTTTTCTTCTCTCTCCATCTTTCTCTCTATCCTTATCTCTCTTTCTCTTTCTCTGTTTTTCTATGCTTATCTCTCTCTCTCTGTGTTGTCTCTCTCTTCATCTCTCTCTGTCTCTGTTCTATTTCTGTGTCTCTCTTTGTCTATGTCCTCTTCTCATTTGCCATTTTCGTCCTCCCACTTGTCCATCCAGTCCTCTTCCTCTCGTTCACTATCAGTTGAGTCAACAAACTCAGAAGTCAGCCATGATAGAAATGACTATTTGCATCCTAAGATTTGCAGCCAGCTGCTACGTGCCTCCAATTACCCACGCACACCTGCATCATTCGGGCGCTATAAAATCCGAGCGTATATTTGCCTGGACATCCTGTTTCGACCGTATCTCGTCTTTATCACGTGACGAATGCGCAGGCGCGCTGCAGCGGCGGAAGTTAATGATAATATGTCGGCATTTACATTTACATATGCCCGGTCGTCGAACTGATTGCACTGGCGCAGTTAGCTAAACAAGCTAATAAACAAGAAACCGCGATTTATTGGAGAAAGATTTCGTACATTAGTTTACGATGAAACGCGCATTTCGAGGAAATGTTTTTCCTCGCAGGATTTATTCTGCGGGTCTGGAAGCTGTCGGAAATAACCGATGAAGCTCATAGGTCCACTTGTTATGCAGACCTATGAGGCTTACCTAAATGAAACTTTACTCGGTTTTCTACAGCGATCGTGTGGCCTGTATCCTGCTAGTTTTTTAATGAATTTATTTGGTGAGGTCCTTCAGTTCACCACCGCTACAAGTTTGAATGAATGGCGCTCAGGATCCTTGTTTTAGGATCCTTGTTTACTGACCGTGCTAGTCCGAGATTTGATATCTGAAGTGAGCCTTATGCGAACCGGCGTCCTCTCAAGTAGAGGTGCGTGGGACGAGCGCTCTTACCGATGTAGTGCTAACCAATTCAGCGAATAAGGCATTTGCCAACTGATTGTCAGAGTCCTATTAGTTTGCAAATAATGAGTCAAACAGATCTTGCTTAAACAGAGAAACTCATAACGCAGATATAGATCGCTAGTTACTTTGTCTGATTAATGATGGAGCTTATTTTGTTCATGCTTTGCCGTAATTCTAAGCTGCTTCTCTGGCTCTGGAAGACTTTCGTCAAAGAAATAGGCTCTTCCGAACAGTGGCTTCTACCCCTCCCCACATGGAATGGGAGAACAAAAACGCCACGTCGGCCGAGTTATCTATCTATCTATCTATGAAATTTATATAGCGCCCCTTCAAGATAACTACTCAGAGGCGCTCCCGACCCAGGCCCGGTCAAAGAGGAAGGTCTTAAGCAGTCTATAGAAAGAATCAGAGAGGTCTCGCGTTATGTATTAAAGACTCAGAAACCACTCAGAACTGCAAATTAATATATAAGTTATAGAAATCAGCAACCCCCAGTTTATGTCCAAAACGTTGGCCCCCAATTCTGGCAATCGTGGGAGATTGCTCTCCCACCCAATCCAATTGGTAGTCACCACTGCTTCCGAATGAAAACAATCACATTTATGCTAATTATGTTCATTCAAAGAATTTTATTAGTATATTAATCAAATGCAAATCGTAAGCGTACCCCGCACAGTTGCCGGAAAGTATTTTCTGCATTTTTGTTGCAGAACTGTTTCGATAATAGTCTCGAGCGTTTAAATGTTGGTTGAACGAATTGAAGGAATGAGAGAGGAAAAGGATGAACGAGAAAAGGATGAACGAGAACAGGATGAACGAGAAAAGGATGAACGAGAACAGGATGAACGAGAAAAGGATGAACGAGAACAGGATGAACGAGAAAAGGATGAACGAGAAACGGATGAACGAGAACAGGATGAACGAGAACAGGATGAACGAGAAAAGGATGAACGAGAACAGGATGAATGAGAAAAGGAAGAAAAAATATCTAATACCCATCTACGTCTTCCATGAACTTAAAGTGTAGGCTACTGAAGTTCAGTACGCACTAAGCAGATGGATATCGAAAATGATGGCCCAAGAGACTGAACACAATGCGGCAATGTTTATATATGAGTTATCACGTGATCCAGGTCTACGACTGGGCGTCGAACCAGATGCATAGAAGAGAACATTTCTGCATCGTCTCTTCAATTACATAAATTATTGTAAGAAGTAGAGCAGCCCCTTAAGCTAGCCCTGAGGCAGCCATGGATGTGATCAAACAAGATGTCCTTCAATAACAGGCGACATAGAGTCAGCGGAGAAATGACAAGAAGCTTAATGACATGTTACAGGTTTCCTGACAGAATGATCGAGAATGAATAATTATGTCATGAGTTTCACTATGCAACAGCATTGACTGTATATTATTATATCAGACTAGTAGGTTCTTCATAGAAATCGGTCTGTCAAGTCTGCAGTACTGATTGCAGGAAATTATCAAAATAGCTTTGATTTTTTCGCAATTTGCCAAGTGTGGTCTATGAGTACAGAACTGATATTGCAAGCGTTTATATATCAAAGGGCCTCATGCGCACCTGTGTCCTTTGTGAAGTTGCCGCTGATTGAGAATGGCAGTCGATGGATGATGGCCTGCCTTATAGATGCAGGTCTCTGCAACACACAGGATAGGGGGCTCTGTTGACACAATGTCATGAGAGCACTTGCATGTTTGCATGTGTGCCTCAATAATAATGCAACCATTAATAATTATAGGCGACACATATGCACAGACACAACGGAAACATCATCATCATCGTCGTAGTCATCGTCGTTGTCGTCGTCGCCATCATCATCATCGTTATCATCATCATTATCAGCATCATCATCATCATCAACATCATTATCATCATCATCAACATCATCATCATCGTTATCATCATCATCATCATCATCATCATCATCATCATCGTCATCGTCATCGTCATCATCATCATCATCATCATCATCATCATCATCATCATCATCCTTATAATCATGATCATAATCATCGTCGTCGTCATCATCATCATCTCTATCGTTCGTTATCATCGTTCATCATTGTCATCGTCATCATCATCGTCGTCGTCATCTCCATCATCATCTTTATCATCATCACTCTCCGGCACGACGAGCTTTGGTAAATCAATTTTCGCATAATTGCCAGTGAAAAGGAGGCAAGCAAATGTGCTTTAAATCGGAAAACAGTCACTGTTTCCAGCCAAGAGTGGCACAAGCAGCACTGGAATGTTGATGCATTATGCTTTAAAACTGATCCAGTTGCATTAATAACGAGCTTTATAATACGACGTTCTAAGGCGGGTTTGATCATAATTAGTTATGTAATTATTCATTGAGTAGCAGCTTCAATGAATGACGCCTGGGTCTATTGCAAACAACATCAAATGATGGCGCACGAAAGGATATTGTGATCGATTAATCAATCAATCAATCAATCAATCCTTTTATTGTTTCCATAGAATAGTTTACAAGTAGTGATCCAGAATAATCATAATCAACGATCATAAGTTTAGAAATTAAAACAGACAGATCACATGATTATCTTGTTAACGTTTGAGGGAAACAATCGGGTTCCCAGAAGGGACTGAAGTCCCGCTAAGTTAGGGATACCCGTGTACCATGTTAGCAGAAGGATGACAGTTGAGTATAGTTCAGTATTATAGTATCAGTTCAACACATAGAAAATCAGACTCATCCAGATAAATTAACCGATCCGAGGCATATTTAGAAATTCAGCGGAAGAGAAGACTCGTAGAGGTAACAGGACAAATAGGCAGACTTTAAAGTCTCGTTGATTAGACCGATAGATAGCATTGGGTGTCTGGTTAGTGTTTACTTTTCATGAATTGAAATTATTATATCATTCTCCATTTTCGTGTGAATCGTTATTCATATCTCTCACTGTTTTCCAGTCTATCAACAAATACAGTCGAATGAACGTAGGCCTACCACCCAATAACACAAGGCAATCACAAGTTACAGCAACTCACCCTACAACCACTCGATACTCGATCCATCCGATCATCACCAACCCACCACCAAGATCAATCAATCACCCTCCAGTTCTTTCCGACCCAGTAAGCTACATTGGTGAGAGCGTACATCCCATACGTTTTTATGCGAGCGGAAACCGGCTAGACTCCCGATGGTGGCTTATTATTTAAGAGATTTCAATCACCGTCCGAACGCATGCAAGGGCCTTCAAAGGCGCGCGGTGCTCGTTAAAACGTGCAGCGGTGGTAAAGGATCTCACCCTATCAATTCACTGAAAAATGAGCAGGGTGGATGCCATACTGTCGCTATTATGAAAACGTTTCATCAGACACATCCTCTCTTCATGTACAAACTATAAAGCTGCTATTAAACAGCGCCAAAGTCAACAGAGAACGGTTGCATACAAAAGAGTAGGCCAATAAGTGGACATAAAACTTAACATAATATTTACACTAATATTGCAATCGTCACACTGACTGCCCATGAAGCAAAGAATTCATTTTAAACATATGTGACCAAGGAATAAAAATGGTTAACTTTAAACAAATTTTTAGAATATGAGTATTATATTGTTAAAGATCACATATGATTGCTTTAAAATACACCACAATTTTGGGTGTACCTTACTTTTTGACAAAGTTACGAATGACTATGTGCCCAATTTGTGGAAACTATTTAAAATTGATTTTACAAATCCTGAAAATACGCATTAAAATAATGAATTTCATCAAATGTCTATGAGACATCAGGAATGTAAAAAACATGTTTTAACCCACTGCCATTAAAATCTGAAAATGAGCAAAGCATGTCTTCTTATCATAATAATTATTTGGCTGTTTTCCTAACAATATAATTTCCCGACATCCGACGCATTTTGATTCCCTGGGTCGTAAAGTCCACAAGGCATTGCGCTGAAATCAGCCGACAAATCTGCGATTCTTGCTCATGCCATCAAATATTGCACTTTATCAGCGGATATTAGACTCTTGCTGCACCTCGCACCAAACCAGTATCGGGCCCTCGGGCTGGCTTTTCCGAAGCTTTGGATTTCGTTCTGTCAGCTCTCTTATTTCATTTCAGAACTAAATTCGAAGCTCATCTGTTTCAGCTCGAATACTCTCCGTTACTTGACTTCTCGTTCTCTGACTTATCGGATTTAGACATGGCCTCTCTCATATCATAGATTATGACTTTTACTCCGATCTCATTTGAAACAACCAACGATAGAAGCTTTATGCTTTACGACGACGACGGCGCTTTAGAACTAAGAAGATAAGATTACATTAAAAGCATGTTCACAGATGGCTTCGCAAAGCGTAGCATAATACAGGAAGAAAGTAAAACACAATAAGCTTACCACTAGAAATCTCCAGTCGGCACAGCACTATTACATGCGAAACGATCCTGCTGTTCAGCGCTGTATATTGTCATATCAGCAGTTGCCCTAAATATCCACGGCGATGTAAAAAGTTGGAACGGGCGTAAAATGGTTCACTCGCCAAAAATACCGAATTCGTATCGGCCAATATATAGTACATCTTTCGACAACGAAGTGCGAATATATCCGATGAGCCAATGATTCGATACACTGACGAGCTAGTCAAGTATTTCTGAAACGAATGGTTATACGGAGCGCCCCGCGCTCACCACGTTACAATTTCTGAAGGGCGTGATCGCGCTTTCAACATTAAAACATATAGAGGCTACAGATTCTAAGTACTATGTAGACAAGAGATTAGCGTAGGTGGCACTGATTCTGGTTGCAATTCATCTTGTTAATATTTTCACCTATTTAAAGTTGCATTTTTTAAATAGGCTAGATAGCCATTATTAACGCCTCTGTGAGGAGTAACGAGACACTGTAAATTTCATATAATCCACAAGTAAGTAGACCTAATTATGCGGTTAAGATGGCTTCTTTTTTGTTTCTATAAGTTAGTTCATTTCATTTGATCAGTTCGTAATTCGTGTATTTGCTCAATAATTCTAGTGTATTGGGACTTAAGCATGAGCGTGCGTTTCGAAGTAGTTTCTTAAGTTTCCTTTGGATGGCATATAGTTGCATATGACCGTATCTCGACCGACATTTTTATTGTTCGACCTACTTTGTAGGGAGAGTGGTTCTCATTGGGACTGTCTCGCACTATAGACTTGCACAAGCTGTAATCGGGAAATCTTGTAATCGGGGAAGCAACGGCAAGGAAAAGTCTTTGGAGTGGCTCCATCACCAATGACGGATATGTTTTACAATAAATCCTTGGCTACTGGCGAATGCCGTTGCCATGCAGATCTATTGACTTATGGAAGTCGTGACGCTGCGTCTTCTACCATCTATGAGGGAGTGCCAGACGGTGAGCTTTGCTGTGCGCAGCGGTCTTCCTTCGGCCCTAATCATTTATGTGCAGATTTTTTATCACATATAATTTGTAAAATATTTAAAGCTTAAAAGATGTGTGAAGTAAGACAATCACCGAAAAGTTAAAATAGTAGGCTAAGCTTAAAACAATACAATAGAGCTGTAATTTGATAATGTCCTCCTCACAACGTACAGAAGTGCACATTGAAGCTGGGCAACCATTAAGTATAGGTATACTGGAAGAGGTAAGTTTCAGTTTAGAGTGAAAGCCAGTCTCGCTAAGAGAGTTGCAAACGTGAGGAGGTAGACCGGGTAGAGAGTTTCCAGATGGAGGGACCGGCAACTGTGAATGAACGCCGGCAACTGTGAAAGACTAGACGCGTACCAGGAACAACATAGGCCTACTCTCCAGCAGATGCTGATCGTAGGGAGGATAGACATTTAACAGAGTTGCAAGGTGTGACCATTCCACCTGAACTCGTGGAATGATAAACTGGAGCTTCTGCAACATTGGCCTTCGGTTTGAAGTCCATCTTAGATTAATCTAAGCGTCACATTCTGGTATTTAATTGAATTCAATCTGCATCGAAAAATTCAAGGTCTAGCACGTCCACCGTCGCCGGCAATTATTCTACTAATTTTAATCATCCTAAATTACTTTTCAGTCATTCTGCAAGGGACACCACACACAGGCAAGCGTACAGACAAGGCTAAAGACAGCGACTAACAATTGTCCTACAGACAGACAGAGACAGACAAAGAGACATACATGCACACAGATGGGACGCAAAGATCAAACGATTGGAGTATATATTAACCCAATATCGCAAATATAATTATATATATATATATAAATTATATATTATATGCGCAATTACTATGTAATACCTATATATAGCGACCTCGAGTTGTATACATGTCTAACCATTTTTTTCCTAAGACATGTACTTAAACACGTGTATGTACAATGCTATCCACAAGCCTCCTATTTATGTGTATATAAACATATAAAGATTTATATCAATACACACATATTTATTTTATATATATATATATGTATATATATATATGCAAGTAATGCATGCTTTCAAGGTCGGGATTTAAAAATACACTCACGAGACTCGAATTGCGCTTATAATATATACATCAAAAGGCTGAGTAACCATGTATATGTATATATGGTGAGTCAGGCGATAAGGGGCTTGCGTACAGTATAATTATAGCGTTGTAAACCTGATAGTGTGATTTGCATCTAACACTCAGTCAGGTGTTGCAGTTTCAATTAAGCACGGGCTTATAGAATGCGGCAACACGGGCAACGTGAAAATCATCCTTCGACGGCGATCTTTGCCCAGCTGCTGAGCCTGGCATTGACACCAATGACAGGCACGTCTCACTCTGTCAAGGTCACATACCATGCATTCACGCACGTGTCATGCCCTGATTGACGGACAATCCCTGTAACAGACAGGCCTCATCCCTTTGAACTTACAACAGGCAGACAGGCAGACAGACAGACAGACAGGCACACAGAGAGACAGACATAGACAGACATATTTTCTGTATACACTGCAACTTCTCTAAACCGCTGTCCTAGATATCCATATGAAGCACGTCCTGATATAGTGAGGTTACATCGTAATGTGATCAGCTGTGATGATGACTCAAAATTGGGGTCCATGCATCAGAATTCGGATCTTAACGAAGGTGGTATATATATATGGTATATATATATAATTATATATAGACCTATAAATATTATTTATCCTGATGACGCCTACATTAATAATAATGATTGATTTTAGCATATTTACAAACTTGCACATTATTTCTGACTTAGTCTCTCGTCGAGCTCTGCGCTCTTCGACTAAGGGGAAGCTGTTGGTCCCTCGGGCCCTCTCCTCGGTCAGACAGCGTCGAGCCTTCTCGATTGTTGGTCCCTCCACTTGGAACGGGCTCTCGCTTACGTTACGCTTACTGCCCCGGAATAATCTGCCTGCTTTCTACCAACTGCTAAAGTCCTTTCTGTTTGGTCGTGGCTGGGCTGGGAGCGCCTCTGAGTAGGCTTCTTGAAGAGGCGCTATCTAAATCTCCGTAATGAATGAATGAATTTATTTATGTTTGCATATATATATATATATATATATATATATATATATATATATATATAATATATATAAGCATAATATGTGTATGAAATCGTCACTGACGTTGATTCGGTTTTTGTAGTTTTCATCTGACTTACAGCATACATGTACATTGTACATGTAGGCCTAGATGACCCATTGCCATGGCAGTGAGCACTCGCATTTTATACAAAAGCTACACATATACACTTATACACGATTTTTCGTACTTTCGTGCATACGTATATATTTAATATTTCACGTGGTGCATACACTGTATATTTATATATATAGGGTGGGCCATTAAAAATGAGAACATCCTGTTCAATCTGAATTATTTATTGTGACGATTACATCTTGTAAAGGGGTTAGGTTCGAAAGAGCGACATAACGAAAGAGCGACGTATCAAAAGAGCGACAAATGGGCAGCAGTTTCAAAAGAGCGACACAAATATTGCTGATCTGAAAGAGCGACATAACGAAAGAGCGACACAACGAAAGAGTGACAAATTGGTTATTATCGTACTTGTGAATAGACTAGGGGGTCGTGTATTCGTAGCCAGAAATTATTGGCTATTAAAGAGTTACTTCAGTTTCTACTAGAGAGAGTTTGTTTGTGTTTATTTAGAGGTTCGTTATGAACAACTTCTAAGGACCCTAGGTGCCAATTCCAGCCATTGTATTTGTATTTTGATGTACTTCGGGGTTCCGTACTCTGATGTTAGCTTCAAAGGGACGCGGAATACGGAATGAATAGGCTAGCGAGTGATATCTATAGGCGTGGGCTCAGTTTCTGAAATTTGCGCTAACTGACCAGTCAATGTTATGAGATTCTCAGTTTTGCGAAAGATCTTGACCAGCGAAGGTGAGCAAATCTGTGGTTCTAGATAGATAGATTTTTTTGGATAAACAGGCATTAAAAAATGGACAAGTTTATTTGCAGCTATATATAAATATTATGTATTCGGATTAGATTTACTGCTCATAAATGAGTACATAAATATATTTGTCGCTCTTTCGTTATGTCGCTCTTTTGAATTATTTTTCATTTCATAGGTTGTCGCTCTTTTGATACGGCATTTATGTCGCTCTTCTGATACGTCGCTCTTTTGATTTGTCGCTCTTTTGAACCGCTCCCCTTGTAACGATGACTACCGGAAGTGACGATATAACTGATTAATGGCTTAATTTGGCAAGTATGTACATGTACATCGCAGAATAACTTACATGTAGGTGTTTACGATGTAGGCCTACTCAAAGCACAATTGGATATTGTATTGAACATGATTGAATTCGATGTTCTCATTTTTAATGGCCCACCCTGTATATTATGTCTATGTCACTATAGTAATGAATGATTGTTCAACCTGTCCGCAGGCTTATTAATTTGTGAGTCAATGTCTCGTTCTGACCACTTTACAACTGATCATTCGGATGGTATACGATTATTTATATAACTGATTCTTTATATATTTACAACTAATCGTTCGGATATTTATATAACTGATTCTTTATATATTTACAACTGATTGTTCGGATATTTATATAACTGATTCTTTATATATTTACAACTGATTGTTCGGATATTTATATAACTGATTCTTTATATATTTATAGGCCTAGACCCACGCACATATGTCGTCTAGGTCATCGATTTGCATTTGGCATTCTAATATATAGCCTACGCTCAAAAGTCACACAGTAGGCTTATACGCAGGTCATCCAATAAATTTTATCTGGATCGTGACAAGTGTCTAAATGGTTAACATCCGGCGATTCTGATATCATTGGCCTAAGCATTGGTTTCCATCGGAATTGACTACTGCAACTGACAATCCATGTCTATGTATGTCTCGTCTAGTTAATTAATTTGCATTTTAATATTCTAAAAGTCGGCAGAGTGCATGGCTGCAGCCTGCAGGTCATCCAATAAAGTTGGTCTCAATCGTGTCACCTGTTTGAATATCTAGCATTCGACGATTCTGCTGTCAGGTATGTTAACTCCGCCACTGATCGTTTTCTGTCAGTGCCAGTCCCAAGCCTGGATAAAGGAGGAGGGCGACGCTAATGATCTTTGTAATCACACAGTGTCGTTAAACTGAAACTACTACTAGCTGTCAGGTATTGGTGTAAAGTAACGACCATGATGACGACCATGTCCTCCTCCTCAGGCTCTTTCCTACTCGATCTGTTAGTAACTATAACCTACGCCCCAGGCCTCAAGCTTTGAACTTACAACTAAGAACAATTAGATCTTCGTACCACGCATGCTATTCAAAAACGTCCACTAGATGAAAAATAGATAGCCTCTCTCTCAATATTCATGTATTCTGTTGCGTTTTGTCGACAGTTTGGTGTTGAATAAAAGAATATGATGATGATTTCAATCCTGCAACTATTCCAATTTTGTCTAACCTAACTCAAAGAACGATGCCAGCTTGGCGATATGCATAGGACGCTGGGAAGCACAGCCAAGTGAAGTGACTCTCAGCCCAACTATTATTTTGAGAAGTGATCTTATATATCTTCGTCTAATACAACAGATTGACAAACCGCAGCGAGGTGCATGATATAAAGGCAATTGACAAAATGGACAAGTATAATAATTAGTTCAGCTTTTCCAAGTGTGTCCTGACAGGCTGAACATGTTGAGTGATTCATAGGGTGCATTTGATTGATGGGTACTGGACCATTTGTTCTCAAGGTTAGGCAAGCGTCTGCATGGAATGTCATGCTACCTGAACCACACCCAATCCTTCATCCTTTCGGAATTAGTACACAAGTTGGTTAAGTACCAAATTTGTTTATGATAACTCTGAGGCCATATATATTTGACCAACGCTGCAGGCGGCGACTGCATTCTTTCACTTCTCATTGACCTTGCTGACATTTTACCCAGTGATTCGGTGTCATGATTATGGTACTACTTTGTATTGTGACGGTGGTTTCCGGTCACCACCAATTTTAAAAATGGTGGTGATAGTCACCACCACTTTTTTCCCATGTGCTGAAATATTTTGTTCGACATGAGGCAAATTCAAGCAACGACAGTTAACGGCGGTATAGACTCTATGCATTCTTGAATGTTTAAATATCGCAATGGTAATGGATGCCTGAACGTTAGCTTACTTACTTATTGTTTATGTTGCATAAATTGGTGACGCAATTCATCCTGTTGCAGGGAGAAGGGAAGAGGAGATGGAAGAGAAGTGGAAGAAAGCAAGAGGATTGGTCACGGCCTCTCTGTGTTTACCACTGCTTGGTAAAGTCTGTTGTTATGTTATTAAGAGCAATCGATACGCTTGGAGTAATTCTGGACAGTATAGTCCCACATTTCGACCAAACATGACAAACCTTTGTAAATCTTCTTCTATCATATCAGGGCAATGCGTCTTGCTAGGGCCGCTCCTGTGAAAACACGTAGCAAACCATTACCTTATCTCTTGTCCGCTTTCGCCTCGATTATGTCAGCTCGATTTTTGCAGATAGCTCGGAGCTGGAACTCGACTGGCTTCAACGTATCCAAAATTCTCTGCATCTCTCCTTGGTCAGTTGTGTGTGTGTGTGTGTGTGTGTGTGTGTGTGTGTGTGTGTGTGTGTGTGTGTGTGTGTAGAATTCAGTAAAGGTGTTCCATAAGATTAGAACTGGCCTGTTTTACCTTTAAAATCGGCACAACAAGAATTCCCATAGCTACCTATATTGTCTATTACTAAGGTACGATAACTGTAACTTACAGCGAAGCAAAAATAAAGCTTACAGTATTTTCTAACATAAATCTAATTTTTACCACGCTAGCTTTTTTACTTCCCGGTCAAGAGAAATCTGTGCCATGCTATGCACTAAGTGTATTCATTTCTGCATTAAAAAAATATTTTCAATGACGAAGCATGGTTGATCTTTGGCGACTATTTTTGTCCATTGATTCGGTATTATGATTATGGTTTCTTGATAAACACTAGAAGGTTCTCTGTTTTGAAAACATGCAGCACTCACTCAGCATATTTCCTACACAGCTCCAGATCGGATGATCAACCAAGAAGCCCTTTATTTGTCTACCTTATCCGTAGGCTATCGTTTTTCTCCTGCAGGTAAACAGAGAGTCTGAGAGAGAGAGAGAGAGAGAGAGAGAGAGAGAGAGAGAGAGAGAGAGAGAGAGAGAGAGAGAGAGAGAGAGAGAGAGAGAGAGAGAGAGAGAGAGAGAGAGAGAGAGAGAGAGAGAGAGAGAGAGAGAGAGAGAGACAGACAGACAGACAGATAGACAGAGACAGACAGAGATAGACAGAGACAGAGACAGACAGACACACACGCAGACACACAGACAGAAATACAGATTTGTGGAAACTCTATTGCACTAGATTTAACCCTTGGTGTGATATTCCATTAACTTGACCTAGTTTTGCTCTAATCAGATCCAATCCTATTTAATCTAATCCAATCTAATCTAGTTTAATTAAATGCATTCCAACCTAACTACTTCCATATTTGTGACACTCTTGGAGAAACGAAATAGGGTTTTAAAAGAAAACTAAGCTTTAAAAACTCCGGTGTTATTTTTCACAAATTGAGTTTCTGCTTTTCTGTTTGCGGTTTGGGCCTCTTATGGGACTAACGGTGTAGGAGCAAAGCAATATTATTATTAAGATAAGATGTTTACAGCACAAATGATAAATAAGATAGATACCATAAGTGGGGCTCAGCTAGGTCTCTTCGTTTTGTCTAACCTACTCTTTTTTAAGTGTGTCAGTTTTACAAGCACAGGATAATAGTTCATATATTCACAAGTTTAAACTGAATAACCTCTTTTTGAGTAAAACTAAGCTGTTATACAGTCGTGGTTATTGACTTATAAATCTAAGTAAAAATAGACATTATGTTGTTGGCGAAAGTTATTATATGATTTATTGATTACATGTTAATTACTACTGTTTAACTATTGTTCTGTTACTTTTAGAAAGCTTTAGACCGATAGGCCCTATAAACAAAATTGAGATTTTTACGACTAGCTGAAGCCAACCAATTTATGGTACTTTTTCCTGCGAAGAATAATATTTCAATACTCTGTATTGGTCGCATGTTCGTGCATGCTATAATTCATGCAGAGACGAAAAGGAAAGCTGATGTAGTTTATGGTACAACGTTATTATATTGTTGTACCCAGCATGTTTTCGATAATGCCGGCTGCACAATAAACCAGCGATAGAACTGCAAACGCTGCAGTCACATGTAGAAATGATATTGCTGCATACAGTATTTAGACTCTGAAATCACGTCTGGACTGCATGATGCCGCTAAAGCTCAACTCTGTTGGACAGGACACAACTGCAGCTGACCTCCTGTATGTCTTTTTATGGAGTAAAATACCCGTAATGATGATAACAGCGAGGAAGACGTTGCAGATGATAATGCAGGAAAGGCTATTTTGTCATTTCTAGGAAACGTGACCAAAGTCTCTTCGTTACTTTGAGTCATGATAGACCTATTTTTAACCATGACGCCAGTGAAATGACTAGCAAGCTTCATACTCGTTCCGCAGACTACTGTGACGCCAGTCCTTCACCAGTCATTAACTGTCTGCGATTGAGTCAGTGGTACTTGTTCTACTTGTGCTACTATTTGCTGGAACACAAGCAGCACCAACTGTAGACACATCCAGAACCAGTGTTTGCTGAGTCTAATGTAAAGCCTGTTACCAACACAAGCAGTTCAACTCGTCAAAATCTGCAGTAGGTTCTTGAGGGACTTGGGGGTGGGGAAGAGCAGATTAGGAACGTGGGGATGGGACAGAGCAGGAACGGTGAATCAGCACCGGCGGAAGATAAGATTAAACGTGGAGTGCTCTCTTCTCACGTTGTGTTTTATCTGTCTTGTTGCCTATATGTCAATTGCTTGCTCATCATGACAACATAAATCAGGCTGAATGTCTGTTGTCTGGTTGTACTTTTTTCACACATGACCTAGGTTGAATACGTCATCCGATTAACCAACGTTCGTCTGAATTTGACTAACTATAATTATACAGACCAACCTAATTTCACCTGCTCTATTTAAAAGCCGGCTCACTGTGTCACCGATATTATTCAAACTTCGATCTAGTTAAGGGATGGCAGGCATTAACATTATCAGGTAGACGACAAACGGTCGTGGACTAACATCATTTGAGAGAAGGAGGAGCAGAGGAGATCTAACTGGAGCCTTAAATATTATCACTGGAAAGGAGGCACTGAGGTGGGAGAGGTTCCTTGAATTAGCACCAAACAAGCCGACTCGAGGATTAAGGTATAAACTATTAAAGAAACCGAAATGAATATTAGGGCAGAAATTCTTCAGTGGAAAAGTTGCAAACTCGTGAAATGGTTTGGATGATAGTACTGTGAGCACTATCACTGCAGCTTCCAAGAGGATGCTAGAGGAGAGATGGGCTAATAAGCGTTCGAGGTTAACTTGAAGTGGTTCTGACACAGATTAGACGTCTTCTGAACCACTTTAAGCCCTTGCAATGTTATATTATGTTAAAACGATGGTTGTTTCTATATATAAAGATTACTCTATATATATATATTTATGCACGCGAGCACTTATATGGAGCATTTTCTTAGAGTCTCTTAAGATGCCAGTATCGCTCGAGAAAAAAAGTTTAAAAAACTTCAGATGCAGTAGCTCTGGATTTTTCTCTTGCATGACGATGCGCTAAATCCTGTCAGTGGATAAATCGGAGTGCTTCCCCAATTGGCACTATTATAAGTGCTCGATAACTGGGAGATGCTCGCTATTGGTATTCTGCATTCACTTTCTACAAGCCCTTGAAAACTGTTCCTTTCTTCCGCCGTGGTTGGACTGCATGGAAGTGCCTCTGAGTAGTTATCTTGGAGAGGCGCTATATTAGTGAATGAATGTGTTCCAGAATGCAGCCAGAACTCTGAAAACCAGGACATATCTGCATCGTGATGTAAACAAGACCCTGGAACCCTTAAATCGTTGAGTAGATTTGCTGATTGTACCGAACGGCCGCTAAGCCCAGCCGTTGAAGTGGAGAATCGAGAAAGTGAAGCATGTAGATCTGATGTGAACAGCTGCAGAAATTCAGGATTCTAACGAAAGCACGAAGCCGTATTTTTCTAAACATCCGCTTGTTAGTCTCATTAGAAACACGTGAAGTCGGCTGCACAGAATTCCAGCCTGCACTATAATTTGTCGTTCGAAACTGCGGCCGAAAATGTAGAATTGAGGATCCATTACCAAGCGAAAACTCCGAAAATGTGGAGCAAATTGCATATATAAGTTATATATAGAACCTCTATGGATTCCAAAACAAGAAATGAAAGCTTTATATCTTAGTCAATTTTCTGGAGAAGGCGAAAGCTACGATTTTTAGCATATAAATAGCGCCGGAGCATATAATATTATCAGCAGCTCATGTCTCGGTTATAAGCTGATGTCGGAGTACTTATGTAAACATCTGGCCAAGTCTTAGACTTACTGCTGCTCGAAATTGCCAAGTCATTTAACGGCGAACCGCACACATCAGAACAATGTATGAGGAAATGAATTCCTTTTCCTTTATTTACCTGACAGCTGAGATATTGTACTCGGAGTTTACATTGTCTGCAAAGGCATGGGGAACTTAACCAATAATAACGATGAATGGCGAGGTAACGACGAAAAAATTGTGCACCAGCAAACCATCGCATGTTACGTCGGTTGTGAAGCCTTATCATAAACACACCTGTTTAGATTATTTGTACAGCCATGCTTTCATTGCCATTGAAGCAATGAAAAGGCATTATACAAGTGCTCAGATATACACATGCATGCATACATGCATACATACATACTAACATACATACACATGTACATACGTACGTACATACTGCATACAATGTCATATATACATACATAATTGCATATTATATATAAATGCATACATACATGCGTACATAAATGAATACCTACATATACTTACTTACAGAGCCCATACGACGGACATTCATGCAGGATTTCAGTTGACTATTTTGACTTTGGAGACTGTAAGCACTTTACAGTAAGAATACAGATATCTTGTATGAAAGTCAAGGCTGATATGATACATTTTAAGAATCAATTAGAGTCAGCGATTATTCCTATATTAGATCATTTTGCTGCTGCCTATAATAGAATACAAAATAACACTCTACATGACATTTTTCTCTCAGTTTTGATCACAGAATAGCACATAGATCTAGGCGCATTGTATCTGGTTGCCGTTATTTCCAGTTTGCAGATTAGCGATTATTTCAATGTTGAATTTTTACAGTTTTCAATGGAGCAGAAACTCTACGTCTTAATTATAGTACACAGGTAATCGTTTTAATTTTATTTATCTATTTATCTTATTATTATTAATGCATATTTATTAAGCGCCACTATCTATCGACCAAACATCAATCGTTGGCTCTGTGCAATTGTGAGTGAAATACTTGCTCAAGATCAATAGTCCCAGGGAAGGATTGAATCCGTTGGCATATACTCCCGCGTAACAACCAATCGGTTACCATGTCCCACAGATCGTTGGCTTTCAACTCAACAACAAACTATACGCATGCGCAGTGACACGGATTCGATTTCAATACGAGGGTAATGCGTTGATTCTCGACAGAGATCCAGTTTAGAGTGTTTTCCATCACACAAGACATTCATTATTGTAACTTACAACTACAGCTGTATATTCCACAATGATAGTGACGGAAGACATCTCTCTCCTGCAACCCGTCCTTTTAAGGTCCATTCAATTAGCGCGATATAATATAAATAGTAATAATAATGATAGTAGTAGTGATGATGATGATGATGATGATGATGATGATGATGATGATGATGATGATGATGATGATGATGATGATGATGATGATAATAAAATAATAATAATAATAATAATAATAATAATAATAATAATAATAATAATAATAATAATAATAATAATAATAATAATAATAATAATAATAATAATAATGATGATGATGAATAATAAAGAAGAAGAAGAATTTTGTCCTCTTCAGAAAATTTATCACCTACTCTGGTATCGTATGTACCTTGGGGCAAAATAAGCCTATATAATAATAGTGCTTTTTAATTAAGTAAAATAAAATCTAACCTAACGACTTCTGTAACACCGTTACCTGAATGAACAAGGCCTCAGTGGATGGTCGTAAACCCAGGCGATTATGGAGTCTTAATAGTCAGACTGTCGACAAAGAAACTGGTTTTATTACGAAGTGGAGCCAATCTTCTGACGTGAATTGCATTCAGATATAGGGGCCTACTTTTCCTCTGCCATACTGCATTGGCATGCGCCTCCTGCCGGCGTAGGCGTACACTAAAAATAGAGCAGCGATAGCCAACAATTCCTTAAATACACGCAATGTTCACGAAATGCACAAAACGCGCATGCAATCGACCACATACGCACGAGACATAATGCTGGCAACTAACAGTTCGTAAACGTAGATCGTAAAAGTAATGTTTTCTATCGCGCCGAATGCGAAAACTACGTAGGTCAAGAATTCTATTGCCAAGTCTCGACATTAGTACTACTTACTGCCCCGTAAATAAGCAATAACGAAGACAGGGTGACCAACGATTTGATGCACACAGTTATATATATACATATCACACATGAGCCAGCGTTTAGCATTGCTGTTCTTTTCCAGCGTAGAGTGACAGTTGCGTAGGCTATCTAAGTGAAAAGCTGTCTTCACAGTGAGAGAATTTTCCTATTTCCCTCCAAATCGCAACCTGTGAGTTTCCATATTTTCCTATTTCTGGGAAAACCACGCATCGTCCCAGTTTTGTGGGACAATTCCTCAAGCTGCTTCTAACGGTGCTGACACAGTGGATTTGGATACAGATGGAAAGGCGTTGGAAAGTATTTATAAACATATGTAAAGCTATATATAGAAGCAAAACTTCCTAAGTATTTCATATACAATGGTAAGTTCACTAGCAAACGTAATGGTGCTGGTAGAAACGTAAAATGCCGTAATAAAATGACGAAACCGAAGTGGTCGTTAACTTACAAGCAGATATTTTATGAGGTCTGTCTAACAAAACCCGGCCAAACGCATGCCTTCCATTCCTACCACCACCGCCCTTTCCGTCATATCGACCAACAGTCATGTAGTTCTGTTTGTACATGTATTATGGGTTGGGCTTATCCGCTGTTTGTGCGACCGCGCATTCATGACTGGCGGCTGCTAAGACGAGACTGGGAGCACGTGATTTTTCACAAGATGAACGCCATCTGCTGAGAAATTTTCTCACGAAGGAAAACAACGATGAGGATCGTCTGTCCAGCTTGAACTGCTCGCACTGATGTCTGATAACAACAGAGATTTAAGTATAGCTAAAGCGTTCTCTGCTAGCATTATACAGTGTCTGACGTCGATGCGCACTAAATTTTGTCTGTTCGCATGAAGTCATGTATTCCGTGTAACTTTTATTGCCCAAAGTCACAGTGCAGTTAACTTTTGTCTTTACTGTCTAAAGCCACAAGTACATTTTTGCTTTTGCTGTTTCAAGCCACTTTCTAAAGTTTGCTTTTACTGCCTAAAGCAACATATTCACTTCTGCTTTTATAACTTAACTCATACTTCAATTTTTGGTTCGTTTTTCTAAAATCAAATTTATTTTGTACGCATTGTCTGAAGCAACAAATTTTTGTTATTTAAAGTCACTTTTCATTGTTGCTTTTGCCTCCTAAATCCTTAAATTAATTCGTGCTTTTATTGCCTAAAGCCACAAGTTTGTTCTTGCTTTTGCTGCCTCAAGCCACACATTCATTCGTGCTTGTACTGCCTAAAGCCGCATATTCATTTTCACTTTTATTGCCAAAAGACACTTATTCATATTTTCCTTCTTTGTTTAAAGTCACGTGATTTGCCTCGATTTCTGCAAACAGTCGAATAATTATTCAGGAGATTGAAATATAGCACCTCTTCAAGGGAACTACTCAGAGAATTACTGTATCGTTCTCATTGTTCGATTTTTATTTACATGCACAAAATGCCCATGAGCGCTCTTATGTCTAATTGTCTCCTCAATTAACTAAGCATTACATTTCTTGGAGTGTGTCTATACACGCTCTCAATGGGCGGAATGCTTACGAAAGAAAAGTTCAAAGCAGAGGAAGGCCTAGAGGCAACGTCTTTTGATATCAAACCGGAAATCCGCATCCGAGAGCAGCCATTCGTTTCCGTTTAGTGAGTATGACAAAGCTGAAAATCTGCGCACGCTTACTTAAGGACTCCGGGTAAACTGAGTGTTGTCAACTTGATATGAGCGCTGCGTAACGGATAAGGAGTAAGGAGAAAAAAAGCAGTGTTTCAAAGCAACCCCAGAGGCAGCAATTGCAAAGAAGTGTTGGCGACTTCGTTTTTTCTTAGCCTCAGCACATGAGAAGTCGTATAGCCAGTCCACTCGGCTTCAGCCTAATCTTCTCACTGACAGTGCCACCGTCAGTGTACTTAATTTATAGATGCGTTCGCTAGGGGCGCAAGTGGCGCAGACGCTTCGAAACATCCTTCTGCGATTGCGCGGAGTTGACCTCTGACCTTAGATGCGAACCACAAAACTACTGCGCCGACTGTTATACTTGTCTGTAGCAACACAAGAGGTCCTTTAGGTTGAAGGGTCTGCCTCTGAATGTATTCGAAATACAAATGCATAGATACTCCAGTGCGTTTAAAATAGAATATCAAACACTTGTTGCATTTATTATACTCCCCAGCACTGATTGCATAAGTCCTAGGATGAAAGACATTAGAATTTCAGCAACAGAGTAAATGTTTCTTGCCATTTGCTTGACCAAGTGTTTAGTTAAGCTTATACAATACAGTTGGAGTTGAACCCAGAAATAAAGCGAGACGGAAATCAATTGCGATCCATTTTTCTTTCTGACCATCTTCTGTCAATGGACACAGTGAAATTGAAGGACAAAACAGTCGACCTAGTCCATAAATCGTCATATCACGCACATCACAATACAAATCGCCGTAAACGACGGAGAAAGCGAATTGATTCACTGCAGACGATCAATCAAGATTTGATCGACTCGATTCTGTGTAGAATTTCAAAAGAAAACTCAGCCGAGATCTCTCTTTTGAAATTGGCTTTAGAAATATTGCAAGGAATTTATGGAAAGCAGTGACATAACATGCATAATTCAAAAAGTGCATCTGAGTAGCTGTCGTCTGCCTGTTGCTTACAGGAAACGCTATTTTAAGCCGATTTGTAAAGCGTCAGATAATAGTAACTAAATGCACTTGCCTGGCGCAGTCTTTCTGCACCAATTCAGAAGGCAAGAAGCCTTCGTGTTTTTAAAACAGTTTAAAATGTACTAACTATGTAAATCTTATAATTTGCGCCGAAAATTAACAGTACTAAGTACTACAGCATCCTTCAAGTACATGTAGTTTGCCACTGACGACGTTATATAAATTGCCGTAATTGATAGATTATACAGAAATTGTGCTAAAGTGGGTACTAATGAGATGGAAGAAATAGACGAACCGTCAGCAGCTCTCGAGAAACCTCAGCAATGTTTCCGGATTCCGAAACGTAGCAAGCAGAGCATGCCACACAGTTGGACCACATTCGGCGAATGTCATTAGTCCCACCCGAATGACTATGTTAGTGCGCCGCTCACACATACCCAACAGTGATATCTTGTTTCCACTCACACATGCACATTGTTGAGTCTCGAGGCTCCCTGCTCATTCACATCCGCCCTCAAATGGAATTGGATGGTCTCTTTCCTCAGGCCAGTTCAAAGACCCGGTCTGTGAACCGCTGCTCTACAACCATTCGACTGATTCACCCACTTAATCTCATCCGTATTCGTTTTCTCTTAGAATGCGTAATCCCCGCTGCGTTGTTTTGTTTCCACTTTGCGTCTAGGTCTTGTTTTGCTCGTCTCAACTGTAGACGAAGATGTTATTAGGATAAGGCTTCATTTCCTGCACTTCACAAGAAATCCATTGATTGGCCAATCGATTTCCCTATTGACCGTTCGATTTATTCATCGAATAATTCCATCAAGTGATTGACTGATCAACTCATTGACTGACTGACCGACCGACCAAAACCCTTAGTCACCGACCAATGAATGAACTCATTAAAATTATTTATTAAACTTATTTATTAAAATTTATTGTTTATTGTGTCAGATTGATATGGTATTGAATTTTAAAAGGCACTCAAATCGACGTCGACGGCTAGTTAGATTACATACAGCCCGACAGTGCAATATCTGTCGGTTTCTTGACTCGGATTAAAACTAAAACAAGGCCATCTTGAAAACTGAGAAGTTTTTCCTTAGAGGTATCCATCAAATGAATGAACAGACTACGAATTCGTCCAATTCTTCATTATCGTATTTTTAATACTTGGACACCGCTTAAAACAGTTAGCTAAGAGTGAGTAGCTTGGCACTAAATAAAAAAACTACTTAACGAATGCACGGCGCTGTTCAACCGCCGATTTGAATGCACTTCGAAACTTTTTTATCGTGCTATCATAATCAATGCTAATTCCCGTTAATACGAAAATACAATTGCACACGGTGATATTAAAATTGCATCTTCCGGTGTTTAACATTTACGTTTTAATACTCCCCAGTCTATCCTAGACAGAACAACGTACTTCTCTACACATTTAAGTACCGGCATTTTAGAAAAATTTCAGAATCGATTACCATAAGCCTAGTAATAGACGAAAAGCATGACTTACTCCTAAGCTGAGCTGCAAGAAACGCGTTGTCGTTGGCCAATGGATTCTTCAACGGCTGTTCTTCTCGTATGCTCCATCTAGCGGTTGTGACGAACGGTAATGTTTACTCACGATATATATTCCGATTAAGTTGTTGTTACGTAGTCTACGCGGATGCTAGCAGCAGAGAAAATGCCTGTCTCAGCGGCCGCTTATACTCCGTCAGTCTCATTGCTTGCAACAGCGGCAGCAGAAGCAGCAGAGCGATCGGTCAGTGGATGCGGGCCACAGCGGCCGTCGACTTTTCCTGAACTGAGGAACAGTCTCTCCGTGGAACTTTTGTTGGTGTAAGTTGAACATTGGTTGTTGTTGTTGCCAAGGGTTGTATCGATACTTCTACAGGTCTTCTTGTTGTCTGTTTGCCTTTGTCTCTCGGTTTGTCTGTTTGCGTATCGATCTGTCCCTTTTGTGGACTGTCCACCTATTTACATTTCGTCCAGGTGCTAAGTGTGATTTTTCTTCTCTCTGCGTCTGTCGTTCTGCCTGTTTCGTTAAGTCTCACCATT
>JACEVL010000789.1:707500-717500 GCA_020284085.1 Aporrectodea caliginosa | reverse complement strand
TCATTTGGTAATGTAATGTAATGTAATGTAATGTAATATAATGTAATGTAACAAAACATTTATAAAGCGCCACTTAAGAGTCTCTCAAAAGCGCTCAACACGTGGCCATCAAACAGCTAAAAAAAATGCGTCTTTAAGAGTTTGGAGAAAACCATATAGCCGCGTGCTGCACGCACAGACGGCGGAAGAGCGTTCCAGATCCGTGGCGCCGCAATCGAGAATTGGTATGTTACTAGAACATTGGTTAAGGACAATTATAGTATCATTTGCCTTCATTTGCTGTGCTTCTCGTAGACTGAGTCGTCTATATGAAAATGCCCGGCTTCCTTTAAGTCAATGGCCAAACACCCCATTGCGTATTGACAAATGGATCACACGCATTAGCTTCATTTAAATCCCTGCATAGTCAAGACTCGCTCTGGCCAATGACAAATGAATCACACATTATCTCCATTTAAGTCAATGGTCAACACAGACTATTTAATCGAAGTTTTCTATTTAGCATCAGTAACAATCGCTATTATAGCCATTCAAAATAGAATATTTATATCCATCCCACGGTCAGACCAAAAAGACCCTAAGTCCCGCTAACAGCCCAACTAATATCTTTCAGCATTATTTTCAAGCGGCATAAGTAGCAATTACATATTAAATCAGTTTTCATTGCCTGTACAAACGCAATTTCTGCGACTCGGTCTTGACCACTAGCGAATAATCTCTCCGTGCCTCGAGTGAGATTTACTGGCTCTACACACGTAACAAGTGCCGTATATTACGGTGGTCTGTGGTTACTTATCAAAGGTTGAAGACTTGCAGATGCAGGTGAACGGTGGCTCGTCGTCAAGAAATGTGCGTCATCCAGATTTCATTTATATAGCGCCTCTCATAGACTGCTCAGCGGCGAAATCAAGGCTGAGTCTGGTGTAAACAGTCTACTCGAGTGTATTGCTTTATTGGACGTACGTGAGAGGGTCTTCAGGTAGGAACAAAGGACTGCGCTGAAGCGCCATGGTCAGCCTAGATCGGAGACTGCTTCCTCCTTCTTAAAAGGAACGACTGTTTTCTTACCAAGTGTAGACTACTCGTTTTTTGCTCCAGCCGCAATTATTGCAGGCATTGACCTTCCAAAAATAGAGCTCTTAACTCGAAATACTACAGCACTAGCTCGCAGACTCTGATCTGCCAGTGTGCGTGTGCGCTTGTGTTTGTGTGTGTGCTTGTGTGTGTGTGTGTGTGTGCTTGTGTTTGTGTGTGTGCTTGTGTGCGTGTGTGTGTATATATACAAGTACGTGCGTGTGTGACCCAATTGGCCGTCTAATCTGTCTTTAACCTTGACTGAGCGCCGGTCGGTGACAACGCCGATCTGCCCGACTAAGCTTTCGATATTCGCTGGAGTGGGCATCGTCTGAATTACGCAATCAGGCGTTTAGACAGATCAGACCGACGGCGTCTGTCAAGTGGAATAAGTGGAACAGATTAGGTTGCAGACGTCGTACGCTCGGTCAGTCGACCAGATTATTCGGAAAAGAAACAAACGTCGTCGTTGTCATCGTAACAATCGTCATGACCAACAACAACAGCAACTCTAGGATGCTGTGATTCAGTAGACACCACTTCAACTGTTCCCAGAATCTTAATCGGCACTCTTTCGCAGACTCAGTACCATCTGTTCTTCTAATAATATTCCACGTGACCCCTTAATAATTATCGAGTCATACAATTATTGTATTCTAGGCCTACGTGTATTTAAAGGATCATCATCTCGTCATCATCAGATGAATACGCGGCCGAGCATACAATGAAATGATCCAAGTAGCTCATTTATTCGTAGACATCGCCGCCAAATGGCTGGCATCAAGAACTGATGATGATGAAAATAATAATAGCTTCTTCTAACTAGCTTCCGATACCCTTAAGACATCAGTACTGGAGAGTATAAGATTCAGCCACTACTTCAAACGTATGGTCGCCTCCCGGGTTTAACATTCGAAAAGGATTGCTTCCATCTGCATGGACAACCTCACGTACCTAAAATTACTCTTCTCTTATAAAGTAGGCCAATGACGTTTTGACCTACTTATCTAATTTCTCACGTTCTACGTTATTCGGTTGGTTAGTTGATGTTCAACGATACTGTCTCATAAAAAGATGATTAGCGTCGCCCTCCTCCTTTCCCCAGGCTTGGGACTGGCACTACCACATGTAGGGCAGTGCCGGATTTTACGTCTTTCGGCAAATTCTACCCTAATTTTATAGTGGTTAGCGCGCCAGACGGTCGATTGCAAGATCTGGAGTTCAAATCTGTTTTGAGATTTCAGATCTATCTGAGCCCCTAGCCAATTCAGCTATAATTAGTATACACTGGTCGCAGGGGCCTAAACTGTCCGTGGGAAGATCAGACAGTGATGGAGAGGACTGACCATCTGCCATCAACTGCCTATCGGGACTGGCTTAGGGGAAAGCTCTTAATCTTCATCGTCTTAAACTTCTTCCTCTCCTTCCTTCTTCTCTCTTTCTTCTCCTCCTTTTCCTTCTTCTTTTCCTCTTTGTTGTGACTGATGCTATTGCTGTAATTCTTCTTTTCCTACTTTCTTCTTCGTTACTTTTTTTTCTTCTTTTCTTCTTTCCTCTTTGTTTCTTGTTCTAATGCTTGTTCTTATGCTTGTTCTTGTTCTTCTGCTTGTTCTTGGTCTTGTTGTTCTTGTTCTTGCTGTTCTTGTTGTTCCTGTTCTTGTTCTTTTGTTCTCTTGTTCTTGTTCTTCTTGTTGTTCTTCTTCTTTTTTCTTCGTTGTTGTTGTTGTTCTTCTGTTACTACTTCTTTTTCTGCTATTTCTTTCATCTTCTTTTCTTCTTCAATGTTGGTGCTGTTGCTGTTCCCTTCTCTCCCTTCTTTTAACGTCATTGGCTAAATTCGGTAAATCCACCTCAAAACCAAACGAATTAGCTGGCAGGTGACGAGCGACCAAAACAATAATAAGCTTAAGTCTACTTGATCCGATGTGAAATCTAATTCTCATGACAGGACGCAACCCGGTTGTTTATTGGTTCTATGCGCATAATCGCATCATTCCTACTTGATCCAATGCATCAAACCTCTGCCGCTCTTTGAACCTCGTTTCACGAGACGCAGGGAGCCATCCAATAATATTCGTTCTTGGAATAACAGTTGTTCCGACGCGTCTCGATTGAATCCGCTACATGACGATATTCTTGGAATTTTATTGGCCTATAAGCTTAAGGCTCATGGTCGGGTGTGGCGAGAGGATGAAAGCGCCTATGCTGACACGAAGTTTTATAGGGCGCAATTTCTTAATAGTTCTAAGACCTGTTGATGTAGTGAGACCGAAATACGCTCACCAGGTGCTTCATTTTACCTCGAGTTGGTCCAACTGGGCCAGATGAACACTGACCGTGAGGCTTATCAGAGCAAAGCGTGGGCACATATAATAGGCCTACGAGCTTCTTACTGTTGTTGACTTCAACAAGTTGCAAGCAAATGCTAGATCTTCCCACGTTCGTTTCCGGTGTGTGGATCATGCTGCGGAAATGTCACTAACGGTATATAGGGTGTGTCATCATCTTGCTTTGTAGATAAGCAGTTCAGTCAATTAGAAATGTATCCTATGTGTATTTATAGAAACTAAGTAAGACACCTGCTAAGTTTCTCAGAAGAGTGCTACCTCGTCAAATCACCTGATTTCCCAGATGTGCCGTGTTGACAAAAACATAGGACTCCTGCCGAGAGCTTCGTCGTGTGCCCCCGTTGTTCGGAGTTTCTAGCCCATGTTCCACTGAGGCCAACGAATAAGGACTGACCGTTAAGGCATTGCAAAGTAAGGCTTTACAGGACAAGAAGAGGGATCATGAGGTACAGCAATCATCATAGGCTAAGCTTTATGTCCACAATTGAATACTAAACATGTATTATATCATATAAGGCGAATTATATGCATCCAGATGCATATAATTTATATGCATCTGGATGCATATAATTTATATGCATCTGGATGCATATAATTCGCCTTTTAAGACTCTCACGAGGGGGCTTAGAATCTCACAATAGTAATAATCATATTAATGTTTAATGAAACAGTATAAATTATTTTGATGTTATTGTTACTTGATTAAGGGTCCCTCAGTATTTCCCAGAACATTATTGAACTGTTGTCTGTAATGGCTAACCACTGCTGATATCTGACTTGTGAAGATGACTTGAAGACATAGGCGTATGGGGGTGGGGGTTAAAGGGTTCAACCCTCAAATAAATAATTGTAGAAAAAACTTTCAAAACGGACCCCGTACTCTTCGATCATGTCTAATGGAAACCCCACCCAAAATGGAAACTCCAACATCCTCCAAATTGTTTTCTGGTTACGCCTTTGCTTGAAGATAACAAGGATTAAGCATATCCCTATAGGCCAGGGGTGGCCAACCTTTTTTCGCCTACGGGCCACTATGGTTGTTGGTAAGCACGCGGCGGGCCGCAAAATGTTTGTCCTCACAGCCTCGAAAGAAATACAAATGTTTATTTAATATATTACAATATGTATAAAAACAGATAAGACTACATTTAGGTCACTAGAACTTGCAACACTAAATCTTTTAGGGTTTATGCATCGTTATTATGGAATATTGTAGTAGTCGGACAAGTAAGTACATGTAGGTGCAAACTGAGACAAAAATTATTTAGAAAGGGCGGTGCGGGCCGCCAATCAGCAGCCTGCGGGCCGCATTTGGCCCGCGGGCAGAGGGTTGGCCATCCCTGCTATAGGCTAATAATGAAGCTTGAAATAGTAGCAAAAGTATAAGCCGTCGAACCATTATTAATTAAAGTACAAGAATAAGAATCAATGGCATTGACATTGACAACAACAACAGAAGTCTAACGAGCCAATGTCATACTCGTATAGTTCGCATACATAGTACGACCCATGACTTGGAAATTCAATTTTAATTTTTCCGAAAATTGTGAAATCAGACTACAGAAGCAACTTTAAAGGTCGAATTGTAGCTTCTTCCTTATCGCTCAATAAGTGCGTAAGAAAGTAAGTAAGTTTATATGGAAAGTAAACAGCGTAAAAAAATTAGTAAAACAAGATCCAGTTGAATAGCCTAAGTCAGTAAACAGCGTGATTCTTCATAATGGTCTCAGACGTTATTTTCTCGAAACAAATCACAAAATGGTAGATTCGAGAGAGGAGAAAACCGCTTCCAGGAATTGAAAAGATATCGAACCCACAATCTGCTCAAGAGAGGCGCGGATCAACTTCTGTTTGATTCCACCCTGGATGAGTAATCCAGGCAAGATTTGGCCCTGTTTATCTTCGTCCGGCACATTATTCACAGCCCTCTTGAGACACAGAGGGAACGACAATCGTCTAAAAGCTCCTCCGACTCTATACGGATACAGATTCTCGATGATGAAAATGGCTTGCTTCGTTCCTTCCTGGCCGAGATCAATTCCGATCAATGACCGGGGATTAGGCCGAGCATTCCCTTGCCATTTCGCCAATCAGAGTATATTGTCTGGACGCGAGGCTTGATCGCCCGTCCTACCAAAGGCAGGAACCGCCCCGGATTCGCAAGCACTGTCATCGTCAAGATAATAAGCGATGCGCTGTTTACTCTTTCTACAAATAGTCCTCCTGCACTCCATGCTCCGATCCCGGGTCAATAAATTTAGCGGTCGTAGTCAATACATTTTTAACGGTCAACAGCAGATCTAACGGGGACGGGTGTCGGGTTATTCCCCGCACGCGAAACACCGTCTCTGTCCAAACATCCAAAAATGATCTAATCATTGCTTCGGTCACTGCTGCAGGGTCTCAATAAATTACGACCAATTCGCCGGGTGATGGGACCTCTGGCGCTCGCAGATGATAGGTACCGCGCGTGGGGTCACACGGCGAAACTCCCGGCATGTGGCTTATGTTCCTGTCAACTCGCGGCCCATCTGGGAGACCGGGTGATTTGACGAAAATAACGAGATCACACGGGAGAGACGAGCATAGTCAGCAGGCGGTCGAGGAACGTTTATTTACGCTAGAACTCGGTCTTCGACGAAGTTTATGCGTGGAGATTTCTACGCAGCGGTGACCAGGCGCCGATCTTTATTCGCGGACAATAATAAACAGCAGGGGCTACTTAGGTGGTGATCCGTTCCGGAAAACATCTTCCAAAGAGTCCTTTTAAGTCAACGACAACGTGCTTATATTGGCTTTGCCGAGTCCCGAGAGATGGCGCTGTGCCGCCATCTTCGTAGTGTTATTAGCTGACCGCAAACCCTGTTTATTAGATGTCAAACTCTATCTATGCGTGTCATATACACGTGTATTTACATGTATATCCATATATATTATTCACATGTACGTGCATATCATATACGTACATACATGCCATGCTTACATATATACATGACTATAATACACGGAAACAGCAAACTTGTCATAGAGTTTACGCTATAGCACTTAGAGGGATTATTTTTCGCGATGAACTTTGGCTTCGATTTCTCTTGAACCATTAGTCTTATAGTCTTTCAGGTTCTTCCGATTAAATTAAACTGTTTGCTTCCTCTTAGTAGACGTCGTATAAATGCTTTTATCTGCTTAATTGCTTCTTTGCTGATGAATTATTTTCTTACCATCCTGCCTATTTATCGGCTTTAATTAACTATTCATACACTTTGCACATTTACCTACCTGCCTTCGCTCTAAGTTTTCTACTGATTTTCTTGCCTACTTGCTCACTGATATACTTACTTTCCTACTTGATTTTAATATTTTTGCCTACTTATACTAGCCTCCAGGTTTGTTTACTCCCCTACCCCTACTACCCTGCTTGATTACTTGCCTACTAACCAACAGGCTACAGATCTACTTCCCTACTTTCTTCCCAACTTACTTCCCTGCTTTCCGCATTACTTGCTTACCTGGTACTTACCTATTATATTTACCTACCTGCTTACTTAAGCGATATTGCACGACTGTTTTACAAATATGACTGGTTTTGGAGCATTTACTGGTTGTTAAGTTTGAATTAAATGAATTGATTGATTGGATTGCTTGTTGACAGGGTTCATTGCGAGGTTCCAATCCCAACTCATTCCGCGAAAATGTCCCTAATTATGTATGGAGATATCGCGATGCCCTGTCGTTATCTGCCTCAGTCTCCTCTACTTATCACCCCACAGACTTTCCACTCTCACCTCATTAAAAAATGCCTACCCCATTCCATCCAATCTCCGCCTTCTCGTCCTCAATGAAGCTCGCCTTAGTGGATTCTCTCTGCCTCTGTCTCTCTGTCTGTCTCTCTATGTCTGTCTCGCTCTGTCTGTCTGTCTATCTCTGTCTCTCTGTCTCTGTCTGTCTCTGTCTCTCTCTATCTCTATCTCTCTCTGCCTCCTGTATGTCTCTCTCTGTCTGTTTCTATCTCTGTCTGCTCTGTCTGTCTCTGTCTGTCTCTGTCTGTCTGTCTGTCTGTCTGTCTGTCTGTCTGTCTGTCTGTCTGTCTGTCTGTCTGTCTGTCTGTCTCTCTCTCTCTCTCTCTCTCTCTCTCTCTCTCTCTCTCTCTCTATATCTATCTCTCTCCTCTCTGCAAATCGGACGCGGATCTTCCCTTGACACTGGTGGAGAATGCCTCTGAAACGACATAGCGCTCGTGAATAAGCTGATGCCCTGCACTTAGTCATAGAGTAGCGCTTAAGAAATTCGGAGCTTACTATAATTACGATTGCGATGCGTTCTTGCCGAGAATTGTTAATGTCGGATTCGTTTGTTGTCCTTGCGACAATTAACCTACATGATTTATCTATCGTCGACGACCGACAGACTGCAAATAGCAAACGACTCTACTTACAGAGACGGCGCTCTTGTGTAGATCGCCAAATCTGGACACAGATATGATCTAACTCAGGGGTTCTTAAACTTTTTAGAAGCAGGGACCGGCTGTGCATTTATGATGTTGTTGGCGGACCACCAGTTAGAAATGCAAAATTTTATCTGACAATCGAATCCAAGATAAAGGGAAATTAGAGGAATGAGTCCATATTTTATCTTAATATTTTATTGAAATTATTCTAAGAGCGAAATAATGCGAAATAGTGACTAAATCAATAAACTGCTTTTACAAATATATGTAATTACACATGTTCTTGTTATTCATTGTTAAATATAACAATAAATATCAGAATGTATTTATTATAGTTAAAGGAAGCGTTCAAGTTTTTATAAATAATAACTAGTAATTTTATTACACGAGAAGGTTTACTCCTATCTAAAAGTAGCAAGCCTAATTACTGAAAGTTTAATTAAATTAAACTTGACTAAACTTACAGCAAATGGAGTCAAGCAAGTCATGGCTAAATTACAGAGTTCTCCATATTCCTAAAGAAACATTGATCCAGAATGCAGCCAACGATCCAGTCTTTTCAAATATAGCATTTAAACCTTTATCATTTGCAAGTTCTATGAGTTTATCATCAAGAACTGTAGTAAGCTGATTACCTGCTGAATGACGAAACAGTAATTAGTGGGAAACGTGAGCTTGTTTATTCCTGACAAGCAAATCTATTCGCGGTTTAATGTCAGTCAATGCAATCCTCAATGAACTACAGACATTCAATCGATTCCTGTTTTTTGTTTTTATTATTGTTATTGTTTTCTTAATTATCGCTCAATTCCATCAACAAAGAACAAATATCTGGCGTACGAATGGTTGTGTTCAGTTGGTGACAGTTTCAATCGCTAGGTGATCGAAGTCCATATGCCTAGCGATCACGGTGTGGCGATAATGGGAACTTTAGATCTAGAATCTAGATTGATTTATTGCAAATAACGTTAAATAATAATTTCATTCTATAAATTTTTTTAACTTAAAAATATATCTATAATTATCTGTATTTTCCAGGAATAAGTTGATCAAATTTTTTATTTTTAGGGATTGTTTCGCGGACCGGCGACTTGAGCTCCGCGGAGATCGCCAAATCTGGACACAGATATGATCTAACTAATTGTCCCACGCTCCCGTATATGGTGACCTGAGTAGCATGGAGTGCTTACAATGATGTTGTTGTTCTTATTTTACCATTTTATTATTCTTCTTCTTGTTCTTCTTCTTGTTCTTCTTAGTGTTTTTCTTTTCTTCTTTTTGTTCTTCTTGTTCTTCTTGTTCTTCTTTCTTCTTCTTCTTCTAGTTATTCGTGTTCTTGTTTTTCTTGTTCTTCTTTTACTTCTTGTTCGTGTTCTTGTTCTTCTTCGCATTCTTCGCATTCTTCTTCGCATTCTTCGTCGCATTCTTCTTCTTCTTCTTCACATTTTTCTTCGCATTCTTCTTTTTCTTCACATTCTTTTCTTCACATTGGCTGCCTTTCTAGCATAGTCTTCTGCTGAAGGTTCGGCCTGTTCCGGCATACGAAACTTAAGACGCATTCTTTAGAAGTGGTGGATGGCCATATTCGAGTGGTTATTAAGCATAATCATCATTATCACCACCACTATCTCAACTATCATCACCATCACCATCACTACTACTACCACCACCACCACCACCACCACCACCACCACCACCACCACCACCACCACCACCACCACCACCACCACCACCACCATCATCATCATCATCAATGACAGGCCCATCTCCGGAGCTTTGCTGTTTTCACGACTCTTTGCTAAGAGCTCCGTACAATAGTAAGTAGGCCTACATTTGAAACTTTCTTGTTGAAAATTGAAGGCTTTTGGTTTCGTGAATAGATGCAGGAAGGCTGTTCCAGACACGCGGGCCACAGACCCTGATTGGACTGAGCGTCAGTGAATGACCTGGTCACTCCGACTTACTATCTGAAAAAATCAGAAGATAACGATTACGAATACGAATCGATAAGACTGTCGTATGCATCCATCAATATTTGTCTTCAGAGGCCGAGTGGCTCTTGATTTAAAGGATCGTTCAGTCCCGAAGCACAACAACATCAATCCATCACCCTAGCAACCTTTCCTCTCGCATT
>JACEVL010000789.1:632500-702500 GCA_020284085.1 Aporrectodea caliginosa | reverse complement strand
TTCTCTCATCCTGGTTCAACCAACGTCCAGAATCTGCGGTCCGTCTCAATGAGCTGCATCAGTGACTGGATTAAATGTAATCGATTGCAGCTGTATTCATCGAAGTCAGAATTCATCTGGTGCTCGTCCTCGCGTAGGGTGGAAAAATAAGATACCATGCTTTTCGTCATTGGTGTAAATGCTGTCGAGTCTAAGAAGGAGGTCAGCGATCTCGGTCTTTTCCTTGAGAGAGACCTATCAATGGCATCACGCATCACGGGGCTTGTGAGAACTAGCTTCGCAATCCTAAGCTGAGGTCTGTTTCTCGGTCTCTCACACAGGATGTGACTCGCCATCTCGTGCAAAGTGTAATCCTGAGCCGAATCGATTACTGCAATGTCGCCTTTGCTGGCCTGCCACAGCTCAATATCATTCGGCTGCAGGCGGTCATCAACGCTGCTACTCGTCAGGTATTGAGATTTAAAAAGTTCGACCACATTACAACCGCGCTATAAGTGGGGCGCGGTGGTGTAGGGGTATGTTCGGTGCCTTGCAGCCGGAGGGTTGCGGGTTCGAATCCACCTCAAGGGGTATGTTCGGTGCCTTGCAGCCGGAGGGTTGCGGGTTCGAATCCACCTCAATCCGCCGCGTAAGGACCCTGGGCAAGTCCTTCACTCGCAATTGCTCATGCGCTTCGGCGTGAAACTCCGATTCAGTGTCCGCGCTGTAGTCGGGAGCGCCTCTGAGTAGAAATCTTGAAGGGGCGCTATATAAATATCCGAAATGAATGAATGAATAAGATACGCTTCGGTGGCTCGAAACCGGCGAACCCATCAAATTCAAACTCTTCATCCTGGTGCATAAATGTTTGAACAAATGCGCACCACGCTACCCGCAGACAAGATCAGGTCACTATCGGATGATCCCAACAGGTCGAGGCTGCGATCATCAAAGTCCGCTGATGTTTTCGTGCCAGTAACAAAAACTAAAACGGGTCGTTGGTCCACATGCAGGAAACTGTCTTCAAGCAACTATTCAGGAGTAGTCTAGTGTGAATTTGAGAAGAAGTGCTACGTTTACGTTTGTATTGGTCTCCGTACAATAAATATGAATATAAATTATGATTATTGTCATTTCATCTTTGGAACAATATGAAGGTCGCTGCATTTGTAATTTCTTATACTTGTTACACCATATGAATCGGCTGTAACAATTGTTGTAACCTGACGGCCATGAATCTAGATTAGTAGTGCAGTTGAAAACCTACCGCAATAACTAACTTGTTCGTTATTGATTACCTGTTGTATCGATTCCCACATGATAACAAAATATGAAATAAAAATGCAGATACCATCAGTTTTATACGATCCATATTTTAACTTTGATTGTTTATCGTTTATGAGTGTTCAATACTTTATTTATTTAAACGGCTCTTTATGCTAAGCAATATAGTGCTTTAGTTGCAATTAAAGTTGTCATTCGGCTTTATGAAGCGTAGCTAATGATTTGTTTATTACCAAATGATTTTATATTTGTACGTTTGATTCGTAACAATCCCTGCACATGAAGTGTAAATATTGTTGCATATAAACAGATACAAAACTAAACCAATGTTAAAGAGGTATAACAACTGTACATGGAAGAGCAAGAAAATGTCTACATAACCGCAACACAGATAAATGTAGACGTAACACTACATTTTGCAGACATTATTGCAACAACAATGCAGACAATGTTTACAATGTTTACAATGTTAACAATGTTTACAGATTTGTTGCAACTTGTGTCTACACTAATGTCGAAGGCAGAGTCGTCTTCAAAAAGTGTTGCATAGAAGTCTACACTTTGCCGATGAGCCACACTTCAGCATTATAAGGTGTTGCGTCGAGCTCTACACATTTAGACCAACTCGCCACTATTTTTGCTTGCAGAGTACAGATGTCATTGAGCACGCAAATACACAATTCCTCACACACGCACACACACACACAATCACAAACACTCATACACAGTGTGTGTGCGTATCTCAGTGCGAGTACCTGTCTGTGTGTGTGTTTCTATGAATTCATGTATTGTACTTGTAAACCTATGTGTTGATTTTTATCTGCAGCTGAACCAGACCCAGATTTGGTGGCGCTGTTATAAGGTTTACTGTCCCGGCGTGAGACTATATTTAGACCCGAACAACTAAGCATCAGATTACAATAACTATATATGATATATATATATATCACGTATCTGAATATATATATATTATATATATATTATAGATAGGCCTAATCATGAGACTTAATATATTAAAGCACATCAGACGTTTTATATATGTATGTATAATTATATATTAGACATACTGGAATTCAGCATATAATATTATATCAACATATTGTATATATATATATATATATATATATATATATATATATATATATATGATACCAAGTCCAGCTGCGATAGGAAAGGCATAAACAAGGCCCTCCTGTTTCTCCTAAGCTACCTTTATTAAAGCGTGTTAATTCCATATGTCCGATGCTGTCTTTTCAATCATGTTCAGTTGTTCACCCACGGATTTATAAGCCTCAGCTGCTTCGACTTTAAGCCTGTCTTCCACTGTTTTCGCTCCGGTCACCTCTGATCTCCATAGCAGCAGCCCTCATCCTACGTAATAATCTTTCCCTTTCTGCCCGGTTCAGTCACCTCACCCTTGCTGCTCTTTGGGCGAGTTACAATACAGAAGCAGAGCTGTTTGTGCTGCTTCCATTGAAGTGGAAACGTCGGCCTACAAAGGACAATTAAAGTGACTTGATGAATTGCTTCGGATTACACCGTGGTGCGAATATTAAGAACCATAATCTGGAATCACGTTGCACTCTGTCGCTCTCCCATCGTATACGAAGGGCTTGGTGTGTGTGTTTTTTTAGCTCGCCTAAAGGTCATCTGATCAACGGAAGAACGTTGATTGAAATTCTAATTTCGTGTTAGTTGTTGTGTCGCAATTGTTTTGCTCAAATCTTCGATCTCGCATCAAAAGGTTACGCATGGCCTAAGTTATCAATCACTTCAGATTGTATATATCGTCCGCGGAGATGAAGGAACAACGTAGTTTCAGCGTCTGTTGTCTGCATCTTCAAGAAGTGTCGCCTGTCACAGGTTTCAGCTGAGACAATATGCAACACGTTCAGATCGAATTTGTTGTCATAAGCTCGGATACGAAGAATGAATTTACGTTCTTCAGTATCGCGCTTTTGGTACTGAAAAGGCGCTATATAAATGATCGGAAACATGCATACATCCATAAATTGAAAACATACATACATACATACGTGTATATATAGGCCTACATATAAAATATGTAGCAATATGTCCGAAGTTTATATAAATTGGAATAATAGATCGAGACTCTCTTGTGCATTGGGAATGTTTATTAATTTTTGGCATTTGATGTTTCTTTTGTGGAAACATTGTTGCATCCATGGCTTGATATCATAAATATTATTTTTTACATGTACATATATATACAGGATATAAATCATATAATATATGTGTAGGGCCTATATATATATTGTTGCATGAAGCACGTGGGTCAAGGAAGGATGGGTCGGAAACCTAGTGCTTTTGACGCCGTTGGTCCCCCAGCCAGAATACTTTCCCTTCTCGGGTTCGTTTTTCCCCCAATGTCTTTCGTGCTGAACGGAATACTTAACCTCTTCCGCATTGTTTACGTCTCCCGTTGTTTGTTCGGCTTCAAGGTGCCCTCTTGAACTTTGTAGGTAAGGTATTATTAAACAACAGTGGTATTGTATATACAATGTATCGCAGTGACAAGAATCGGCAGAGCACTGTAAGTACATGTAGTAAGCTGCGAAACAGTACGCCATATATACGAAACGTTTGAAATAATTATAGATCACAATCCAAGATATTGCGCTACAAAATGCATCTTCTTCAATACGAAAAATACCATTTACATTGAAAAGCAAATAAATGTCTCTTTGCCAGTATACATACTACCACGATATTGAAACACAATAAATGTTTGCTTATCAGAACAAAAGTACCACGACATTGAAACACGATAAATGTTTCTTCATCGGTACAAAGTCGAAAAACTCTTCGGGAACTGTCGATATTCTTCCTCCGTTTAGCTGCATGTGTTGAATACGAAGTAGATGGTGCTGTGTTTCTAGCGAATGGCAGGAACAATGAAATGGTCGCAAAGAATAGAAAAACATTCTGATGGCGGCCGACCGTGATTGCGCCAAGAGAATGAAATCGTTTGTCATATCTTGCTAAGAAATACGATCGTTCGCTGGTAATTCCTATGCTCAGGGCTAGCGATAGAATAACGCCATCACAACACCTGGTACCTTAACAGATCACTCGTTGTTTGCCACTGACGGTTGTCTATTACTGCTTCGTCTCTCTGTCTCTGTCTCTGTCTCTGTCTCTGTCTCTCCCTCTGTTTCTGCCTGTCTGTCTCTCTCTTTCCGCCTGTCTTTCCTAAGTCGCCATTCTATGTCTCTCTATGGATAGGGATGTGTGTCCATGTCTCCGTTCGCTGCCTCTGCTGAGTTTAGCTGTCTTTCTGCATCTTCTTTCTATTTCTGTATGCCATAATATATATTTTTTATGTGTTGGTATATGCATGCATATAATATACATATCTATATTATAAGTCTTAGTCTGTTTACGTTGTCCTTCCGTTTGTTTGTTTGTATGTATGTTTGTATGTATGTCTGTTGTCTAAAGGCTCCGAAACGGAACGCTTTAGCGATTTACAAAATTTTACAAAACATTAGGGGCCTATTACGCCACGCAGGGCCTACTATCCCCCTCTGTAGGTGGAAGCAATCCCCCCCTTACTCAGGGTGCATTGCCACGATTTTAGTAGTAGTATGGTATGGCAAAATGGGAATTTAGGGGTCTGGGGGACTCTTCCCCCAGAAGCTGACACATTTTGGCATATATTGACAGTGTTTCGTGCCATATTTTGTAATCTAAAATACACGTTTTATTTGATTAAAAGTATTTCTAGCTTTTAGCAGTCTGCAAAAAGTGGTATGAAAAATATAGGTTTTCGTCGTACCACCTTAAAAGTATGCAACTTATAGTTAAATAAAAATTTTAAGTTAAGGCAGAAGTTTAACTTAAAAAAACAGTTTAGTTAAAACTAAATTTTTTAGCTATTCACTAAAAAGTTTAACTAATATTTTTTAGTTATTAGCTAGAAAGTTTAAGTAAAAAATCAGCAACTATGCAACCGTCTACCACAATGAACAGTGAATACTGTCAGCAAGTCAACATGACGTTTCCTTTCTTATTAACACTGGTGTTGCCTCTGCATAGAATATGTTTAATGTAGTGCGATGCAGTCATGCAGTGCAAGGACTAAAATTAATATAGATTCCTTGGGTGCAGTATAAATAAGAACATTGGTGTTTATTATTCTTTATGAGTTGACTGTGAGTGTAGACTTTAATGAATTAAAGGCTATTTATGTAAAAATGAATAGTTTATTAGTCACTATTTGCTTCACTGAGGTTAAACTGATGCCGAATGTCTGATGAAACCCTTGATCACCTTCTTTTCTTACGATCCAGATACAAATTTGACAGTGGTCTTGGTGGTGATGATCATTATTGTCATGAGTAATCAGAGTATATAACTGGTTTTATTACTAAGTCAATTGAACATCATTGCATTGCATGATGCATCATAGTTTACATTAGCAACTGTCTTCATTATTTTCTGGTAGAACTGTAGTAGGACTATTGTTAGTCTAGTTACTCTAGTACACATTACATAGCTTGAAAGTTAAACTGTCATTGACCCTCTCTGCATTATTACAGGACACTTAACCTCTGTTATTGTGAATATGTTTCACGCTTAAAAAAGTTTCTTAAAAAGTTGGAAAAAGTTAAACTAAACATTTTTAGTTTAGTTATCTTATATACAAAATCAGTTGCCAACTTTTAGTTAAACTGTTTTATTTTAGTTGAAAAATAGTTATAGTTTAACTAAAAAATTAGTATGTGGAAATACATTGCAACAGTTTCAGTGGTACAGCAAAATCCATTTTCACTAGGGGGGGAAAACTTTTCCCCCCTGGCACAAATTGGAAGCAGTCTGCTTCCATCCCCCCCTACGTGTAGGCCCTGACGCCACGTCATGGTCAACTTGACTATTTTGAGCTCGCAGTTTTATTTAAACGCCGATATATGGACATTTTAAATTTACAACTTTTAAGCGAGGCTATCTTAATACCGCCCATAGTATGACCATTAAATTTGTCCACGTCACGCTGGCTAAAATTAATATGCAATCTTACGTCACGCGTGCATCTAGGTCAACGCTCTGATTCGCAACCAATCACGATGACCGTTGATTTCAAATCAGAAGTGGTAACGCCCACGGCAGAATTTCAATGCAACACTTTAGGGATACGAAATTTGTAACGAACGTTTTCATTTGAATTTCTATAGATCTCAACCCAACTTTATATCAACTGAAAATTTACATTTTAAGTTTCGATGTGATCATAGTTTCAATGCCATTGAATTCTAGCTATGCAGGAGTATATATTGCATAGAGTTGTAAGTAAACAATTTCAAGCCAGCGCGTAAATTCGCCAGAGGGACACACGAAAAATTTGCACATCGTTAAATTCAAATTCACGGGCGCTGACGAAGATGTCGTTAAATTCAAATACACGGGCGCTGAGGAAGCCCATAGTCAAATATAGTAAGTAAGTAAGTAAGTAGCTTTATTTTATTTATTCGCCTGGGAAAAACCCGGGCGAACGCCGGGTAAAAAAACTGCTAGTATATATAAATGTGTGTGTGTGTGTATGTGTGTGTGTGTGTGTGTGTGTGTGTGGATGTAGGTTGTAGGCATGTATCTCTGTGTCTGTCTGTATGTATGTATGTATGTATTTCTGTGCATGTATGCATGCATGTATGTACATGTATTATCTAACTGTTTATACTTTATACCTTATGAACCTTACAAGGGCGTTAAACATGGCTTTTTAAGAGGTCTAAACAGGGTCGCCTGGTGGTAACTTGAAAATGTTTCCTATGCTGTCTCTGAAAGAATAGTGCTTATTTTGAATGGATGACTGTTCCAGAAGGATCGCCTAATGCAAGAGAAATTGCGATGTGCCCGCTTCGTCGTAAGGGAGCGCAGAACCATCAAGTCCCCACTGGCCGACGATCGTCATCCAGGCTGGCCAGCGTCATCCAGGCTGGCCGTAAACCGGAACACAGAGCTCTCTCTCTGTGCTGCATTCTGGAGCCGCCGCATCAGCTATCGTATCCGTTCATATAAGAGGAGAGTAATATTGCATGTATGTTTGTATGTATGTATGTAAGTATGTATGCATGTATATTATAATGTAGATATATTCTATATATATATATATAATATATAGTCGATTCATATGATTCATTACTACATGTATAGGGCCTACTTTCTACTGCAGTGTTGAACCTAATGCACGAGTTGTTTGTCGATAATCCAATGACATGACACCTGGCTTTATGTAACAGACAGGATCTGCCAAGTCCTTCTATGCGAAGCTTAACCATTGGACCAAAGAAACAACAACATAATAAAGAAGCGAAGCAGATCTGAACTGAAGGCTCAACATAAACACACGATGAGTCCAGTAACGAGCTTGTCAGAGTATATACACTGCCGGCGAATACTGCTAGTCGGGCGTTTTAGTAGGAGTTTTAATAGGCACCCTGTAGACCGAAGCAAATCTATCCTTGTACAAGCACATGTATAGGCCTATATATGCATGTATGCATGTGTATGCATGTATGTATGTATGCTTGTATCTATGCATCAATCAGACATTTGATATAGCAGCCTTTATTACCTCATAAAATCTCACGTTTCTGTCTCTCTGTCATTTACATGTACAGCTTTTTCTGCCTCTCTTGCCATCTTTCTATATTACATGCATTGTCCTTCAGTGCGTGTGTCTACTGGACTCATCATGACTGTCTGTCTCCTTGTCAGTCAGTCCTTGTGTCTGTCTGGCTACCTGTCTGGTTGCATGTCTATGTCTTAGATCTTAATAGACGCCAATATAATTATTGTTAATTAGCAACTTCTTCACGCCAGAATAATCACAAGGCATCATCCATCCGCCGGAGGCGCAGATAATTATAATGATCCCTGTTTCTTAATCAGTTCGTGTGTCACATCATGTTTAATTGTCGTCTGTGACTGTCACGCTTGTCAGTCACTGTACGTCTGTTACAGCAGTCTTAAATATCTAATATTATAACTTCTTTAGTCCAGTTATTAGGGTATAAAGTGCATTCTATCAATCGATGACGCACTGGAGAGTGGGGCCATGCTACTCTCTCCGATGCCGTGTATCTCTTTGTGTCCGATTTGTGGTTTGTAGTTAATCATGCTTCAAAGTACGATGGCCCAGATATTTTGACGTTTTTGTCAATAATTATTGTCCTCTCTGCGTTGATTTCATTCTATTTGTGGGCGAGAACCGTGAGAGCTTGTGATGAGTGCTGACTTTTAAAAGCCATTTGAGCGTTACTTGTCATTTGTCAACTGTGGACGGGAATCCGTTGGTTGGCTCTACGTGTGTGCGTGGGCCGACAACTGGGGACTCTTCTATTTTTGATGTGCATTGTTGTGCTAACGGAAGTAATAACCTAGTTCTTAATGACATTTGACACCACTTAGATTAGCGCAGCGAGCGCCTCTCAATTGTGTTGCTCTTTGAGTGGCAACATGTAAATGTTCAATTATAATTGCAATTACTGTTGGTTGTTTATGGATGAACCTTTTCTGCATAAAATCGTATTATCATTTAAGCTAACGATAAGCGTTCTTCGGTGGCTTTAAGTGCACGCTGTAACACAAGAGGTTGTTACATTACCTTGCAATGGCCTAGTTTATGCACTAATTGTGTTGCGCCCCACCTCTCGAACGATCGTCTGGGGAACTCCAAGAGCCATTCGATGACTGCATTGAAGAGTCACGCGTCTCTGGTTCTCGCATTTCAACGCAACCGTTGTAGTCACGCAATGCTGTAGCAATAATTAGAGCTCGCAAATATTGCCTGAAATTGGCCCAGATATACGAGCATAAATATTTATAAAAATCACGATTTATTGCTTCTGCGATTCCCTTTCAGACATTGCAAAGTACCATCTAGAATCAAGTACAAGATCCTGCTCCTAGTTACTAAGTCCCAGCAGGGATTGGCTCCTGGTGTAAGCCACTATCTGCACGTTCTTCTCGCCCTCTTCGTTCTGCTGACCGGCTTGATCTTTTCGTACCTCGGTCGCGAACCTCATTAACCCAGCATCGGGCTTTCGCTGTAGTGGGTCCATCAATATGGAATGACCTTCCCCTGCAATTCGTAGCAGGATTCTGGAGGGGATTTCACTGGCATCTCTTCGCTGCTTAAAGACCTTTCTCTTTTCTCGGGCCTGTCACGCTCAAATTCTGAATAGCTCTGCTGTGAGAAGCGCTTTACAAATGTTCAGATTAGATTAGATTAGATTAGATTAGATCTCTAGAAATACAATAAAATACAGAATATCCTGAAGACTTGCTTTAATTTAAAATGCCCCGCTGCTTAATTGTAAAACATATTTAGAACTTCATGATTAGTTTTAAAAAACATTGCATTAATTTAAATCACCATCTCTGTGCAACTGTGCCACAAACAAATACTTTGTGACAGCCGCTGCATAAGTTTAAAAATACACTATCTGTGAAACTGTGAGAAGTCTATGGAAATTGATATAATTAAACGTGTTAAAGACGTTGGTTTAATTTTATCTACACCGTTATTAAGCAATACACAATAATATTGTACGCCTATGTAACCCAACAGCATGGCAATCGAATTAGATATTGCTGTCATGTTGGATGAATTTGTATTTTTAAAGCTTGGGAGGAGTTCTACGGAAACGAACGCGTTTGAAATGTCTTGTTTATACTAGACTTTGGCATATCTATAACAACAACGTATCTGTACTTCCTTGGGCGTATCACGGGAACCATAGTGTATACATTGAACGGATTTTCGCTGTACAGCTCCTGTTTGTTTTGGCATGTGTTCGCTTTTGGGTTGGCATGAGACTGCCAACAATCTCTCTCGTTCAACACAGTTTATTTCATTTGACAGCCGATTCAAATAGCACTTGGAAACGGATGGTCAAATTCACACGGACTCTATAAAAAGATATGTTTAAACGTTATGAGCTAAGACCGAAGTCACGCGTTTCTTCCTCCCAGCAAAGGATGATCGTAATTTTGTTTTCCGTGTATCATTTAAAAACATTTATACATATCTTCATTCTTCAACCTATACCTTAACCATACATTGCCACAAGTCTAATTCTCTCAACCCAATGTTACTGTTTCTTAGCCTGTTTAATAACTAACCGTCCCGTGCTGAGACAATTTTTGCTACGTGATTTCCACTTGATATTCGTTACAAGTTGCGACCTGTCAGCTTGAAACCGAGAATAAATCAATTTCTAAATTGATTGATCGATTGATGACTCAAATTTCAAACATGTAGTTGAAAATCTAGCTCAATTGTGCAAAACCAACCAACTCAAAATGAGGCAATAAACGTGAAAGGAATCGTAATCCTAAACTCTAAGTTACTAAAGCGCTGCTCAAAAGCTAAGCGCAGGGCACCAGCTTATTCACGAGCGCTGGGAAGGGAAAGGAAAACCAGGATAACTGGAAAGTCGACAAGGAAGAGAAATCAAGAAAGGACGATCAAAATCACGGAGTATAACCGATTGTTTGCTGGCGCCATCTAGTTTCTCTAACGCTTGGTTTGCCTTAGACGTCTGAAGTCCTTCGCCTCTGGAGTTTGGACTACAGAGACGATTTACACGCTGGATGCGCCAATAGAGGTCGTTCTGATGTTGAAGTGCGAATTAGGAACCACTGGCAAATGATTGACTGGATCCTTGGGCCAGAAATCGACGATATTCGGCGTCGAAGTGCGTCGACCTTTTTGTCCCTCATTTCCACTTCGAGACTCGAGAGAAAATCAATCGGATCAGTCGTCCCAGAAGCAATAACTCTCATGATCAGCTTAGACGTCTTTATGTCTTAATCAGCCTCTGTGTTTCTCTGTGTCTATCTCGTTCTGTCTATGTGTCTGTCTCCGACTCTTTCTATATATGCCTCTGTCTATCATTGTCCCTCTCTGTCTGCCTCTCTCGGCTTGTTTCCTCTCTCCAAATTCTAACTCAGTCTCCAAGTCTGTCTCCTGGTGTCCCTGTCTTTAGGTCTCTGTCCCTCTTTCTTTCTTCTATTGGTTTCTCTCCGTCTGTGTGCTACTCTTTCCGTTAGTGTCTCTCTCCACGTCTGTCTGTCATCGCTCTCCTTATATGTCTATTTCTGTGTTTAGATTCCTCCGTCCCTATCTGTCTGCCTGCCTGTCCCTAAATGTAAATTCCAAAATGTATATTTAATATTTATTCCTATGAAAAATAATAATGGATGAATTTCATCAATTCGAATACAATCCCAAATTCAAATTCATAGTTGAAATAAATTCGAGTCAAATTCAAGAGCTTATTGTTGTATAATCACAAACAGTAATCTCATCTAATTCAACCCAATGACTTATATAGCGCCGCAATCATAATACGCACAGCATCAAACGGTCGTCGCTTCAAACATCCAGTTATATTATATAACTATATACATGTATATAAATAAATATATAAGGGACTGGTGAGATAATATTATATTTGTATAAGGATGCATGCCTTTGTAGCAAGATGAAAGGCGTAGAAATGAAGGATAGAGACAGATATAGACGCTTAGGTGGATTTGTATATTTACGTATCCTTACAATGCATTCCATCTGGTATGTCTATCCAGTCTCACTTAGTAATCCAGTAACCCATCACGTCAGCTGTTCATTAATTCATTCCCTAATTAATTTATTAATTCCCTTGTTGTTTTGTTCTCTTTTTCTCCATCAACGTCGTCGTCATCACCTTCATCAGTTGCGATTTGGTTCTTTCTGCTTCGTTGAAGATGATGTTTAGAGATATAATATATCGACGTTGTCGTCATCATCATCAGTTTCTGAAGCCATGATTTTGCTATACGATTGCATGAGGTCAAATGATTTTTCCATTATCTTTTATGGATTCGCTGCTTTTGTCTTTCCATTTTAGTTCTGGCCTAAAGTTAACTTGCATGATATTTTATAAGAGTCTTATTTAGCGCAGTAGGAACAACAAACGCTTAAAAATTATACCGACAATCAAGTTCACATCAATAGGTATCAAATGGACAACTGAAAAGGAACCAAGTGGATTCCGCTATAGAGAGTCATCCACATACAATGCCATGTTCAACAACTATTTTAATATATTAGAATAATAATTATATTTTGCGTAAGTGGCTACTCTCTTAGGGTTACTGCCGTAAGCACAAATTATTATGCTAATACAAAGTTTCATGCCAATACAAAGTTTCATGCTAATACAAAGTATTATGCTAATACAAGGTATTATGCCGTTACAAAGTGGGCCTATTATGGTAACAAAAAGCATTACGCCAATGTAAAGTGTCATGCTAATACAAAGTTTTATAATACAAAATATCATGCCAATACAAAGTATCTTGCCAATACAAAGTATTATGCTAATACAAAGTATCTTGCCAATACAAAGTATTATGCCAATACAAAGTATCTTGCTAATACAAAGTATCATGCGCCAGTTGAAGTATGATTTCTGTCCGTGATGGAATCAGTATTTGGGTAATTGGCAAAGCTGTGGATGATATGGAATGCTCTCACAGACAATAACACGGGTGAAGGGATGTCTGCAACGTACGGCTGAGAGCTGATGGTTGCAGAAGAGAATTGATGCTGTGTCCATGTGAGGCTGCTGATGCTGTGCCTACGTGAATGTCATACTAATCTTTTCGTCTGACTGGCATTTTTGACACTGGCCAACATTTGAGGTCGAAATGCCATCCGTGCTTTGATTTTTAATATCCGGACGTTATAGAAGTTGAAGGATTGATTGGCAATCAAACACGGCACTGTTTTCTCCGGAGAGCCACCGCTATTGACATTGTCTGCATGTTCTTGCATTGACACAATCGATAGATACACGGATCAATTGAGTGGCGGGTTGCAAATGCGCTTCTCTTTTATCTTTGCATCTGTGATTTGAACTGGCCTTTTCATAATGAATGCCCTCCGCAACGTTAGCAGTTAGCCAAAAACTGACCCTATCATCGTCTAAAATCTTATTTTAACTGGTTATAGGGCTTTAATGAAACAGTATGAGGGATTCTAGTAGACTGGAGAAGAAGAAGATGATGATGAAGAAGAAACAGAAGAAGAAAAAGAAGAAGAAGAAGAAGAAGAAGAAGAAGCAGAAGCAGCAAGAAGAAGAAAAAGAAAAAGACCATGAACAACAAGGAGAAGAACAACAACATCATGAAGAAGAACAAGAAGAACAAAAACAAGAAGAAAAAGAACAAGAACAAGAAAAAGAACGAGAACAAGAACAAGAACAAGAAGAGAAGAACAGGCCAGCCTCAGAGGCAGCCATGAGTATGAACAGTTGGCGACTAAATTTTCTTAGCCTTGGCTTACAAGGACCGGTGTCCAATCCTCTCCCTCGCCGTCCGAATGTCTCACCGACAGTATACGGTAAGTGCAGGCCTTCTCGTTATAGCTGAGTGGGCTAGGGGCTGCAGGGGTGGAGCAGAACTCTCGAAACATGTGACCTCTGACCTCTCGGTTGACAGTCTGCAACAGGCTAACCACTAGACCATCACGTATCAATTGGAGAACCAAGGCAAAGCAGGACTAAGATGGAAAGAAACATGGAAATGCCTTGTATACATCCGTGTCATGTCATATCATGTCATGTCACATCGACATCGTCGCTTCGACGGTTGGCTATACGTGAATGGACCGTCACTACCCAATGTTTTCTGTCGCGTGCCGCGTTCATTAGGCCAGCACCCACCAGTCCAGTCCAGTTCAGGACGTTGTCAATCCACGATATTCTAGGCCTTCCTCGTCCTCGAACCCCTTCCACGAGACCCGTCAACAGGCTGCTCTCGATGTTGTCGTGCGGCTGTCTTACGATGTGGCCAAAATATCCTAGTTGCCGAGTTTTCGCGTGCGCCAATAGTTCCTGTCTGGCCCTCGCTGTTGTGTTGACCCGTTCGTTGGACATCATTTTCGTCCACAGGATTCTCAACTGCTTTCGAATACACTTGTTTCCAAATGCTTGTATCCGCCTTTCTTCCTCCTTCTTCAGCGTCCAGGCCTCGTATCCGCGTTAGATCGACAATTCATTGTCTGATTGTGACAACTTAAAGCAAGGTTTCCCCGCTTGTTTTGTTACTTTCGTCGAGTCTGTGCCTCAGTCGAATGATGCTTCAACGATGCCTCTGATGAACGATTTTGGCAGAGGCGCGTATTATAGGAATCATTATCTAATCTTAGCGTACCTCAGTTGCATACTCGGTACTTTAGCCAATTTACACTCTTCTTGGCAGGCGACATACTGAGTACTTAAGAGTTTAATTCACCATACAGTATTTCACACGCTATGATTTATTAAGTGCGTTAGTAGTCAGGTAGACTCATCATCATCAGGATCCATGGGCCGAAGGCCGGTAGGTGTCCAACGCTTGCATCGGATCCATGGGCCGAGGACCGTTGGAGTCCAATGCTTGCATTGGATTTCATGGGTATATTTCACAACAGGCATCAAATTCAGAAATAGAATTAGAGAAAATAAAGTCAAAAATAAAAAAAATTTCTTACACAAATTTTTTACTAGCAGTGCTGAAGCATGCTTAATATTGAGTAGAGCTTAAATTTGACAGATTTGCTAATTTTTTATTTTACTTTTTACTATGTGAAACACATGCAACTTCTTCCTAAATATTTACAACTCCGTTACTTAATAAATACACAATACAATATACCACCACTGTTTATAATTAGTGATTAATTAGTATTAAGTGTCCATTAAATTATTACACAGCAACCTAAATTATTTTTACGACAAATTATCTACATGTACCATTAAATAAATTCATTTTAATAGAAAAATTATGTAACGGAGTTGTAGTAACGGAGTTGTAAAATATTCATAATTAGGTCTCCATGCTTACCGGACGAGTTAAGATATAAAAAATAGTTAGTTTATAGTGGCCAGGCTGTCAGTTTCAATATTATTTTTTAAAGAAAAAAATTATATATTTGCGCAAAGTGTAATAATTACCGTCACGGAGTTGTAAATCTTTTTTATACTATTGCATTACCGGATAAATATCCGAAAATTGTCAACAGAAGCAAACATCAATATTGATTTCTTGTTGGTAAAATCAATACAGACATGTTCCCTGCTATCGAAGATGTCAATTAAAAAATTGAGTTTTCAATTTATTCCACAGATGGCAGAAACTCATTCGTAACGGTGTTGTAACCAAAATCTGAAGACAGAGGGTTTTATTTATTTTTTAATTATTTAGTTCGTTAATAAGTTAATAAAAACCATATAGAGCAATGGATATATCGAGGGCTGACAAGCAAAGGTGCACATCTCGGGTTTTTAGTATTCAGAGATAATCGAATTTGAAAGTTTGGACTTCTTGCATAATTCAACAATTGGTAGCAACAGAATTGTAAACCCATCTTAAATAACTGTGGACATTGCTCTTCAACCTCAAACAAAAATTGTACGGCTGCCGTTATGAATTAATTTGCAAAAAAATGTTTTTATAACAGAGACTATCGAAAAGTTCCAAGATGTGCACCTTTGCCTGTAAAGGCAAAGAGATGTGTACTTTTGCCTGTAAAGATATGTACCATTGTCTGCAAGCGCAATGGAAATTTCCGCTCAGATAGTCCAGAAGATACGAATTATTTAAACGTGATTTACGATTATAATGATTTGATTCGATTATTAAGCGCTTTTATCAGAAGGAAGTGCACAAAATTCTGAAAATTATGATACCAAATACTCAATTTCGATATAAAATGGTACTTATGCACCTTTGCTTGTCAGCCCTCGACGAGGGCTTAGAAGCAAAGGTGCACATCTCGGGTTTTTAGTATTCAGAGATAGTCGAATTTGAAAGTTTGGACTTCTTGCATAATTCAACAATTGGTAGCAACAGAATTGTAAACCCATTTTAAATAACTGTGGACATTGCTCTTCAACCTCAAACAAAAATTGTACGGCTGCCGTCATAAATTATGTTTTTATAACAGAGACTATCGAAAAGTTCCAAGATGTGCACTTTTGTCTGTAAGGATATGTACCAAATTGTCTGCAAGCGCATGGAGTTACAATGGCAATTTACGCGCAGAAGTACACATCTTATATATGCACTTTTGCCTGTCGAAAATAAGATAGTCCAGAAGATACGAATTATTTAAACGTGATTTACGATATAATGATTTGATTTGATTATCAAGCGCTTTTATCAGAAGGAAGAGCACAAAATTCTGAAAATTATGATACCAAATACTCAATTTCGATAAAAATGGTACTTATGCACCTTTGCTTCTAAGCCCTCGATATGTAAGATAATGATCTAAAAATTATAAAACATCAGTTCAGCGTTTCAGCTGTTACCCTAACGTAACGTTGAATTGACTCACCATTAGAAAGGACAATGCAATTTCCCTTGAACTTTATAATTTTTTCTCTCATACTAATCATCTAAATAATATAATATAAATAATTTTTTATAACTAACCCATGCCCTACGATATATTTAAAAATAATAAATTATAATTTTACTCTTTGTGTAAGCCGTAAAAAGGAGAAGACGGAAATTTATCTAATTTGCTGCCGGTTGTGAAATATACCCTCATACGTATTTTTTCTTTACGAACGGAGTATCTGCACCCATCCGTTCGACCTTCGCACTTCTCCCTTAAAGAGAGTTCCAGGCTTAGGGCTGGCTCTGATATCCACTATGCATGTTTAAGCTACATACCCGATACTGAATAAAATAGTCATTTTTACATATTTGGTACAGGTACTTCAGATGATTATGCAAAAACGTAATACAATAATGCAATAATGTAGTGAGACATACCGGTACTTAATACATGATAATCAGTTTTGACACACTAAGTAATTCCTATCGTTATATATTTATGAATCAAGACTCAATAATTATAGCACATTTGCGATATCCTACAAAGGCGCTGTTATGCTTAATTATTATCCCGATTTATACTCAATATGTCTATTCCTACAAACATACTGGGTACCTTCAGTCAATCTGCATACTCACTACTCCGGCATACATATAGTTCTTGTTATATGGTTATCTTTTGTCGTCTTGTCGTGTTCTCTTGTGAAGTATACAGACACCTTTCCTTGCGTCGTCAACTTACGCCTTATAATTTAGCGGATAGAGCGCATAATATTTAGAGTTGTCGACGGTTAATTAAAAGTTCCCCGTTCGACAATAAAATACGAACTATGAAATGAAGTAAATGAAAGCAGCGTCCGTATGCAGACTCATAAAAAGTCAATATTCCTAGAAGTAATATCTACGTTAAGCAGACACTAACTGGTTATAACGCTGCTTAACGCACCTAAATATCTGACATTAATGTAGCCTACTGTAAAACTGTTGTGTCTCATTCACAATAATATGGTTCTAAAACTATAATACAATACTGTAACAGTATATTATCAAGTATTCTATGGCAAAATGTAAGGCATAAATATATGCATATATTTATGTATGCATGTATGTACATGTATATATGCAAACTATGCATGTATGAATGTATGTATTACGTAGGCCTATCTATCTCGATTTCTGTAAGACGCATCAATGAAATGCGCTGTGAATAATTATGGCTGTCGAAGGGATAGCGACAGCCATTTTGTGTACTAATTTTACACACCAATGGTGCAATGTATCCACAGACACACAATGTTCACGCAGAGCAGCTGGATTATACATGAGTCGTTGTAAACTACTTTGATGCATTACTCTACATTTGCGACCTTTACAGCATCTTAGTTAAATCCTTCAGCGTTATCAAGAAAGAATTTCTGACAATAGGCTCCAAAGCAGCAGACATGCTTTATTGTTACACATTATGTTTCCATCAACCTCGTGCCATTTTTAGGAAAGTCGGGGAAACGTCGGCAATATGAAAATTGCACAAACGTTGCTAAGACAATAATTCTTGTTTGTTGCAAGCGTCATCGTTTGCCATCTGTGGCGGGTCTATCTTCGCAGAAACGCTCCCTTGAGAGTCGTGGAGGTCAGAGGTGGAACCCAGCGTAAGGGTAAACAGAGGCGTCAAATCTACACCTACTGGCTACCCGCTATTTTAAGAACATTTACTGCCCAGCCGAACACTGTGTTCGTCCAGTAAGTGACGGCTATTTGACGTTCACAGTGGGATTCCTAGTCATATTCTTCTGGTCATTCAGTGAACGTTTGATTTCTACTTTGTTGGAAGAATAGCCGAGCGCCGCTTGACTTCCAGTCTTATGAGCGATTGAATGGTCAACAGATGTTGCGCGGAGAACGTAAATCATGGCAACGTGGAAATGACAGACTTATTGATGTTCGAAACAATTCCGCAAGTTTGAGCTCACGGCTGCAGAAATGGATTCCGAAGAATGGAGTTGGACGAGTTTTAAAGCTTTTAAGTCCAAGAAAACTACACGGTGTTGGGTAAGAATTTGGGACATTAAGTCAATGAATTTTTAATGATAGGCCTACTGCGACTCGTAATTGACCCTAGCCTGAGCCAGCCCAACTTAAAAAAAATATATTGCATCTGTGTAACGTCGATTAAAAGCATTTTGTATTGCAGGCTGTCTGTTCTGTTAGTAGTTAAGATTTATGTCTTCTGTCATTTGCGTTCTTGTGAATTGTTTAATTGTCATAATATGTAAATGTACAGCGCAGTGCGTTTGTCAGGCGCTTCATTAAAGAAAAGATTATTATTATTATTATTATTATTATTATTATTATTATTATTATTATTATTATTATTATTATTATTATTATTATTATTATTATTATTATTATTATTATTATTATTATTATTATTATTATTATTATTATTATTATTATTATTATTATTTATTATTATTATTATTATTATTATTATTATTACTATTAGTGAAGGCTAGACAAGATGATGAAAAGATTGCATAGAATGGCTCGATGAATTAGAAAACTGTTACCACGACTGGACTCTGGTAGCATGTGAATAGAGAAATGTGGATGAAATCGATTAAATGCGCAGCTAACACCTGCGTACTTTCAGTCACCAATGCGTTTCGTTAAGGCTTTTGTTACAATTACTGCCTGCTGTTATCAAGCTGCCGAAGTAACAGAATTCGACCTCGGACCCAACCTCTCTGTCATCGATACTTATACTGCTAGCTCATTCAATTTTCCTATTATCATGATCTTTAGCGCTCTATCCCTGCAGTGGATTACAAATACAATACAACTGTATTTGATGTAGCCCTACTTTCAAACTTCAGAAGTGCACACGCAACCATAGGTCTACGACAGAACATCGATGGTGAGTGAAGGTGAAGACTCGAACGCCTACTCTTCGCCTTATAACAAGCCGAGCGCCCCCTATACTAACCAGTGGGCCATCGTGCGAGACACGAGGTATGAAGAATAAGAGCCGCTTTTCGTGAGACCAGAGGATAACGCTGCAGTCACATAATGATTGATTCTCTTGAGAACAACACGCAAGAAAAGGACGACCGAGAACTTTCTGGACCACAGAAAGAATCTCGCTACGGTTGAAGGAATGTCTCTGGCATTATTTTGTTGGCGACATATCGCGATGTCATGAAGCGTAAACACGATATCTTCAAATCAAGTTGACAATGCGCGTCTGTTTTTCACAGAATGATTCTCTTGAGAACAACACGCAAAAGAAAGACGAACGAGGACCACAAAAAGAATCTCTGAACTTTCTGGACTAGAAAAAGAATCTCCCAGCGCTTTGGACGAATGTCTATTGCGACATATCACGATTTCATGAGGCGAAGACACGATATCACGAAATCAAGATGACAACGCGTGTCTTCTTGCATTAGGAAATTACACGCCAAACTGAAGCATCAGCAGCAGCACACAGAAAATCATGTTTATAATTCTGCTCCATTCCTAAAGCCAGCAAAAGAAAAATACTTTTCATATCGCTGCTGTTTGCTCTTCATTTTGTTTCAGACTCAATAAACCGAAAATGATTTAGACAATTAAAGCGTTTGCAAGAATTGAGGCAATACTGATCGGATTATGGTGATTCGGAGCTCTTTGAAAAGCCGTGTCTTGCGAACGGATATCGGGTCCTGCCAACGGATAATAATTATTAACGTCAAAGGCAAAACAATATTATTGATGCATAGGCACTGATAGTGGGCGGAGGAATTCGCTTTTCAAATAGCTATTTTCTCTCGTCTAGACCTACTTTAAAAGCATACTTTCTGGTTGCAGAACTATGGTACTGCAGGCCTAGGCTCAACTAATTTTCTCACAGGTCTTAAGGAAAATATAATAAATGAATTCACTAATTTTGCACCTGCTATTCGTGTATCGGTGAATCTCGACGCGCTTTCAGTTATCTTCGGCCTGCCTTGCAAGAACTGAAGTCACTGGACCCTGAAATTTGATGCGCTGTAGGCCTAATATTATTGTCCTCTGGGTCACGGCCGACTGTTTAGGCACTATCATCATATTCTGTCTTATTTGCCAGCTATATATATATATATATATATATATATATATATATATTTATATATATATATATATATATATATATATATATATATTTGAAACATATATATAATAAATGAACAAATATAATAAAACAGAACAAATGAAACACATACGAAACACATAGCAAATTAAGTAAATAAGTAAGTAGCCTAAGTAAGATAGCAAATGAGTAAGCAAGTAAATAAATAGGCAAGTACATAACTAAATAAGCAAGTAAGTAAAAAAGTAAGTGCTGAAAATGTTATTATTTGCAACATTCGACATAATTATTTTCTTTTCAGGATGTTTGCTTAGCAGGAGCTGCAAAGTCTTCTTCATTTAGCGCAGGTGAACAACAAAGACGCCTTCCAGCCGTCTGAAGCCACGGGCATCAATACTGACGGACTCCCGTAACCCTATGACTAGATTCTAACCATTTCAGTTCCTGCGACAACATGTCCCATGTGGTTCAGGTAACATGCTGTTGCTTTCTCATCATAATTCCATATTCAGACTTCTGAAGTTCGAGATATCGCCTGGATGCAGCCTGTATTGACAGTGTTATGGAAAAACAAGATTCAAAACATTGTTTGTTCTCGCCTGTCAACAAGTATGGTAACGATGCACAACAGCTGGCAATGACAGTTGCTAAGGAAATGGCTGTGGCACTGGCTTGGACTACGCTAACAAAATGGTCGAACCAGCCCGTCAACTGTTACTCTTCTCTGATCCATAGACTTCTTTCAAAGGAATACATGTTTATGCCAGTGAAGCTCATTAGGAAAGCAAAAGATTTCATATGGCGTTTCGTCCAGCGGTAACAATATTTGGACTAAGTCTGTCTCTCATTTTCATCTGCTTCAGTGTCACCGGGTGTAGCCTATAGTTTCATATTTGACTGTCTGCCTATACCAAATTATTGTCTTTATATATTTATTATTAGACATAATTAGTTCTCTGTCTGTCTGTCTGTCTCTGTCTGTCTCTGTCTGTCTCTGTCTGTCTGTCTGTCTGTCTGTCTGTCTGTCTGTCTGTCTGTCTCTCTCTCTCTCTCTCTCTCTCTCTCTCTCTCTCTCTCATCCCTCTAAATTCATACCTTTGTTGTTTACCTGCGCTCTATTCCTGAATAGCCTACACCTGTCTCTGCCGTTGTCTCCACGCCTGCGCCAGTTTTTCCGCTCTGTCTTTGTTTGTCACTCTCCATTTGCTGTAGATGTTTACCCGTGCACAGTCCAACCCTGTAGTCGTTATTTCGCAATCGAGCGTCGACGTCTTCCACAGACCTGTCCACAGTTCCTAGTCACAATAAATGCTTGATCACGGCAATCCATCAGCGTCTTGTGATTCTTATTAAATAAACACGTCACAATTCAATACACTTGACAATAATATATTAACATCTTAACGATAACAAGTACTTGTTCTATTTAGCTCAACTATAGTCTTTGTTATCAGCAGACCAAGATAGTGTTGATTTATTTATTTATAGTGCGCATAAATATAACAGGAACTGACAAATGAAACGAACGAACAAATACAATAAAATATTATAATTGAAACAGATATAGTATGTTCATTCCAAAAATTTATGTAGGGCCTCTACTCGAAGCCTATTTAGAGCATAATATGCTCTACATATCGCATCCGAATAGTTGTTGTTGGCGATCTATATATTATAAATATCGTCGTTATATAAATCAACTCAATGACTAAAAATTGAAAGTAGGAAGGAGTGCATTACCATGTAGAGAATGGCTGCATTCATATGCAACAACATTACCATGTATTGATTGGCATGTTTACTTATTTAGTACATCGTTAGAAAAGTAATCACAACTGAGCTGGATGTCAATTGGTTTTCAAGAGGAATCCCTTTGGGGAATGGTAATCGCCTTGATCTTTCTCTTGCTGGACCCAGATGGGTTGAGCTTTGTCTTCTCGCTGGCTTTATGAACGCCATAATCCATCTCTGTCAGCCAAAGACTCTGTCCCCAACGACTTCTCATCTTTGCGTCCAGCTGTTCATTGGCTGCGTTTTCTGTACTGATTATGATTCGCCTGTATTCAATTATTTCTAGTTTTGTAGTCTGTTCAAATCTATTTCTTTTCAGATTCACTTTTCTCTGACTTTTCGTGCGTCAAACATTTTCGCAACAATTATTATAATAAAAAATTTAACCAACAAAGCGACAATTGTAATTATAATTACTGACCAAACAATCATTGCCAACGCCTGGATTTATTGTAGCGCAATATAAAAACAGTTTCATGGCTCCTTTTCCAGGGACGTAGGCAGGAAACAATTTAGTGGGGGTTTTCAGTTTGGGGTGAATTTCCATTGGATATGGTCGTATTTTTTTTACACATTTAGTTTTTTGTTATAACCGTGATGTATTTATTTTGGGGATGAACCCGGAAAACCACCCCTTTGTCCTTTATATGTCCTTTTCCTAGTATTTTGCGTGATGTATTCCTAACTACTTCCAGGTCGACTGCTTGGTTTAGTGTAAAGTTTTAGGAATTTTAAGTCAATCGACACAAATATGCCACAAGTGTTATATTTTTGTAGTTGCTGGAGCTAATTATGTACATAATAATGTCATCACCATCACCGTCGTTGTCATCATCGCCATCAGAATCAACCACAATGCCATGAATGATCACCATAGTCATCATAATCATCATCATTAGGCCTACTGTCGTCGTTTTTGCCGAAATATTTATCGAAATCAGCAACGCCAACGTCATTACCGCTGTCGTCATTATCATCGTCATTATTATCATCGTGGCTGTCTTCGTTTTGTTTGTCAGCCACGTAGATTGCCACATCAACAAGCAGGGTCTTAATTAGCAATTCTCTTCAAAGGTGGCGCTTTCGCCGGAATCGATCTCTCGTCAGTAAATTCCAATCAATAGCTGTCATCGCCCGCCATCGTCAGCGCCTGTAATCGACCCCTCCATCTCTCCTTCCCTTTCTCCCTTTCTCCCTCTCTCCCTTGTCAACGGAATCATCGCTACGTGGGTTCAAGATTAGAAAGCATTGAAACTTACACAACGAATATGTCTCGGCTTATTAATGTTACACTGTGTTCAAATAAAGACGATGCCGCATGTTTAGCAATTCTCTTCAAAGGTGGCGCTTTCGCCGGAATCGGCGTTCAATCTATTGCATATGCAAATTGGGCCAGATCTTTAGGTATGAGCAGTTGGGAAAGGCATGTCGGCAGGCAGTGGAGGCTGGAACAGGGCTACAAGGAGAATTTTACAGACAATGAATAGAAGTTTTGATGACGTTCTATAAGATTTTTTACGTCTTTCTCTTTTTAGGACTTGCATGACCTTGTTTGAAATCTATCATGACTTTTTGTCGCTTAAATGAATATGGTTTACATAATTACAGGGCAAATAAGCACCCCAAAAACGGTCTTTCAACATTTTCATTCAATTGGGAACGTTGAATAATGGTTTATGCTACAGTCTGCAATATAGATAAACATAGAAACACAGATAAACCTAGAAAAATGGATAAATGTAGCAACATAGATTGACGTAGAAACATAGAAAAACATAGAAACATAGATAAACATAGAAATTTACGTGAACATAGATACCCGATAAAGTTGAAGAAATGTTAGTATCCAACCGGTTAGATTACAGAAGTCTTCTTCACCTGGATTAAACGTGTGCATAAACATTTTAGTTAACGCCATAGACGACTTTGTCTGAATGTCGATTGATTGGTTTGTGCCAGGTGAAAGTAGTAACGTATAGATACAAGCCTCTTTAACACAATTTAAGCATAAATACACTTTGACTGTGTCCATGCAATATAAAAATCTAGTGTTCTAGTATTTACACAGCTTAAATGCGCGGCAGTTTTCTTTCTGATATGAGTGACATATTTACAATTTGACACAAACTTGTTACCCTTGCGTGGGTGTCAATATTTCGCTTCACATCGGCAAATGTTTCACATCTTACCATTTGACTTGAGTGACAGTTTTAATTTCTCCAAAGAGTGACAGGTTTCCATTATTTATCTCCGTTCCATTAATATGAGACAGACTGCGAAGGGAAGATGTCAAAGGTGGTCTATCTAAGGGTCCAGATGAACCGGATATGCGTCAATCTTCACTTCTCTCGTTCTGGTGTTTTGCCCTAGAGAGCAGAAACCCTATCGTATTAGTTTTCTGAGCGCGGTGTAAAAGTTTTCACAGGAGACTCACCGGCCCACTTAGAGACAGTAGATCAAACAAAAACGTTATATGAACAGAAAATCATGTATGAAAAACCAAATATGCGAATAGATTGGTGTATGCATGCAATCGATTGCCTTGCAGTGGTTCTGGTCAGCGGAATAATGGGATAAACCTGGCTAAGTCCAGACAGTTTCCGCTTTCACTGTCTGCCATTGAATCGAGTCATCAAAGCATGGACACTCGAACGTCCGACCAAGCGTGCATCCACGCAGACACTTACGCATATTCCTACGCATGCAATGAGGCAAACGCGAACGAAATCATTAAGTACGCAGAGAATGAAGTCAAACTTCCGTTCAATAGACAATCATATTCATAATAATCTGCACAAAAGCAATTACCAAACAATATGCTACTTGCACAGCACGTTTAGGCATATTATATACACATCAATTATAAGGTACCGGTATACCAGAAAGATGGGTTATTCAGAAACACATACACGAGAACACACACACAAACGCGCGCGCGCGCACACACACACACACACACACACACACACACACACACACACACACACACACACACACACACACACACACACACACACACACACACACACACACACACACACACACACAAACACACAAACACACACATACACATGGGATAAACCTGGCTAAGTCCAGACTCGCACACACCCACACATTTGCATTATACAGGGTGGGCCAAAAAAAAGTAACCCCTAATGTTTTTTGCTAATATTTCGACCAAAAGTTAGAATTTTCAAATCACGTTTTACAGACTTAAAGGTAATTCATATCTACGTACCACTGCCAAATTTCACCAAAATATCTCAAACAGAACAAAAGTTATATCACTTTTAATGAGTCCACCCACTGTTTTTTGATGGTCCAAAAACATGGAACGCAACAAAAGTGTCAAAAAGCGATTTTATTAAGTCGCATCTCAAATAATTGTTATTGTACAAACTTGATATTGCGTCACAACTTGTGTTCAATGTATCCCCCACCAGTACCCACACATGTTCTGAGTCTTTTTGTAGTGTGTTTGATGGCTTTGTTGATGGGTCCCAGGGGAAAATCTTCCCATATCAACTTCAATGCAACCTTCAATTTTCTTATCGTTTTTGGCTTTGGTCGCAGATTGTGGTATTTCTCCAGCATAGCTCCCCATGCGTGATAATCCATTTGTTGGAGTGCAAACAGATTTCGGCCTTCCGCTGTTCTGCCCTTACGATGTTCCCGAGCTGACCCCCTTTCATCAACGCAGTGGCATTTTTTAACGTTACTCAGCTTCCACTGTTTATCAGGGCAAGCGGCTATTAGAGCTTTAGCTCAAAGACCCTGATTATGAAGTGTCTGCATAAGAATTTTGTCTGTCATTGACAACTTGCCCATTTTGAAGTTTCAGAAATTTCATTGTCATTGTTTTAATGAAAAAAATATTAATCTGAAAAATTCTAGCTTTACCAACGTGATCGCATAGCCTACTTGACAAATTAAGTCACAGTGATGTGCAGCTACGCCGGTACCCCGTACCTTTTCTAAATAGTAATAATAATTATCTGGCAATATCAAGTTTGTATGATAACAATTATTCGAGAAGTGTCTTAATAAAATCGTTTTTTGTTACCTTTTGTTGCATTACATGTTTTTGGACCATCAAAAAACAGTGGTTGGGCTAACTAAAAGTGATATAACTTTTGTTCTGTTTGAGATATTTTCTTTAAATCTGGCCGTGGTACGTAGATATGAATTACTTTTAAGCCTCTAAAATTTAATTTAAAATTTCTTACTTTTGGCCGAAATATTAGCAAAAAACCTTAGGGGTTACTTTTTTTGGCCCACCCTGTACATACGTATATACTTGCCTGTCTAGGAATTTGAGACCCGCGTGCAGCTGTAGTTAGAGCCGCCGTCTATTCGTGAGGCGCTTTCCTCTAATAATCCAACATCACGGAGGAGTCAGATGTGTCATGATATGCAATTATATGAAAACACATTGTGTGCCTGCCTTCACTATTGTCAGGGTTGGAGAATGGAGTTGTTATAGATGGCTCTTTCACCTTCTTAATTTCTTCCTTTTTTCTTTATTTACTTCACAACTTACTTACCTATTTGCGGATCAGAAATAAAACATTAAAGGAATGTATGATAAAAAATGTATGACGACTAAAGTCATAAAATTTAATTTAAAAAAGCTTTAACCAGCGAAATAACACCGCAAATAGCCTGCATGCCGAATGAACAATGTCGCCAAAATATTTCACGGCAGTGAAAAAGCCGTCAAAAATCCGAATAACTAAACATAGTTGACTCTGATTTGTTTCCAGCGAAAGTAGGCTCATACGGCACTGCTCACTTACTCTTCTTTCTTCGTACACGTGTATGTATGTGAGTAAACATTTATGCTTCCTACTGCAAGTTGTATGCTCGTAGAGTCGTGTTATTTTCATCCCGTTTAAGTTATTAAATGTGGGCCAATGAGCTTATGTAACTGTGCACAGGCCTACTTTTGTTTCCCGAAATTAACGTCAAAGAATTATGGATGGCGTTGTTTTGGTCATGTTGCCGCCGAAACTCGTTCATCTTAAATTGTTTGTAGCCTCTTCAGGCTTCATCACCTTTGATCACACTACGGCGGAAAAATGAAACCAGATCCGCATTTTAATTACCATGCCTGCTAGTTCTGCAGATCGCAGATGAAGTCTATAAATAGCGAAGACAAAAATAGCCTCATCCTTCATGATATAACGGCTTTGTTATTCGAGCGTTTTTGCCCGAGATGGAATTGCTTTTCGACGATGTCCAGAACGCCTGTCATAAATGCGCGACAGAAGCCTATGTCATATAACTCCACAACGAATGTAAGATGGGGGCGTCGTAGTGATAAAACCATAAAAGTGAGTTCCCATCTCCGGAACGGAGTTGCGTCAACTCGACTAGCGTGCATCATGCCATGCGCCGTTGTTTTGTCAAAGCAGAGCACATAGTCCGTTTAGGAGGGCTTGATCGTCTGTAGCGTATGTAAGCGGATTGTATCATCGGGGAACTGCCTGACTTTTGCCAAAAGCATGAAGCCAAATAATGCTTTCATTCCAATAAAGTGATTAGTTCCTGTTGTCGCTCTCATTGAGAGCCAGAATTATTTCGTGTTTTGATTACATAGACTGTGTTTGTCCATTAAGAATCGGTGCCCATGTACAGTCGACTTGAAAATAATGTATTGTAAACCGCTTTTATTTGAACGCAGTGTCGGCTAACATCCATGGAAACACTTATTTTATTTATTTATTTATTTATTTTATTTATTTATTTTATTTGAATCAGTGAACAGCAAGAACTCAATAGAAGAAACATAACATACATTAAAACAATGTTCAGAAATGATAACTAGACAAGTTAATGTGTATTGTATAAACAGTGCAATGATAAGATACATCAGTTCATAAACGATAGAATAATAACTAATGAGGAGAAGAAGCACAAAGTGCTTATCGAGTCATCCCCATAGGTAGGAAAACTAGATGTAAGTGAAGAAATGTTCTAGGAGATATTCGCATGCCCTGGAAAAGAACATAACGTAATGTAATGTGATGTGATGAAAGGTAATGTAATTTGAGGTAATCGTTAATTCGATGTGATATGACTACATCTTGCTGGCTGGCTTGTTGTATGTAAGCAAGTTCGTATGTAAGTATGTATGTATTCATGCGTGTATGTGTGCATGTATGGATGGATGGGTGGATGGATGAGTAGATGAATGGATGGTTGAACGGACTATTAAATATATTGTAGAGGTGTTCATAGCACACACAGGAATTTGAGGGAGGGATAGATGGAAGACAGAGACAGCCAGACAACCACACAGATATACAGACAGAGAGGGTCAGAGACAGAGATACAGAACGAGAGGGAGACAGCCAGAGAGCAATGAGCGAAGGCAGAGACCTGTGCAATGCGTAGGTGTGGCAGGAATGCACTAGGGTGGGGGTGCGTAACACAGGTAGGGAGGGAATCGTGTTGTGGTCAAGCTTCGACGGTCTGCACGTGCCGAATATGTAGACCAAGCGACTCCGACTGAAAGAGTACTTAAGTGAAACGTTGAACTGTAAAGTAGTTCAGCTCGGTCGGTCGGATTCTCTGTTAGAAGATGCGCTGCTGGTCACGAATAAACTACTCTACGACATCCGAGTGTTCTCGCGTTCTGCTGTTGGTCGACAACTCGAAATCTCGGACGAACAACCGACTTAACAGCATTGTAGAGCAAGTAGGTACGCGTGATACTAGCCCAATGTTCGAGAAAGTGATGCCAATTATTGATTGCTGAGGCAGAAGGGTTTAATAGTGATGCTGCGAAGGTTTTTATGGCGATGTTGCACGACGCAAATGGAGGCTGGCTATTAACGCGTTGGTTGTATAGGGTCATCGCTGATGGAAGCAGGACACTTGCCACGCTCTGCATCTGAGTGGTCGGAAGTCATTTGCTCTAAGAAGCAGGTCGTCTAAGTTTCGGCATATATGGCAGTTTTACGTTCGAGTCAGCGATCAAATGGTTTTCCAAGAAAGTCTTCGATTTGTCTTCGAGACCATTGTCAGACCGAACCACATTAAGCGTCGCTATCTTTAGATCCGACAGACAGCTTAACGTTTAAGCGCCGTTGTAAAAGGGTGCTTTATAAATGCTCAACCGATACGAATAATAATATATATATTTGTATATACATGCTCGTATAAAACAATAAGTACTGTATATTAGTGTATATACATATATGAGTTACATTATCGTACACACGTATACAAATATGCACGATTTGCCATCTTTTGAATCTGGAATTCCAATGCCGGCATGATACTATTCTTGAACGCTCCGAGCTGTTATTAACTTGAACGGAGACCGAAAATTGCGTGTAAGGAATTCTTCTTCTCCCGTCTTTCCATTACAAATCTCAGGAATAGAACGAAAACCGTATCAAGCTAAGTTTGATTGCGATGCACACGCCGTCAGCTGTGAAAGTACTATGTGAAGTTAATTAGTATGTTAAGGTACTGTGTTAAGGTACTATTTGAAGATACTACGTGAACTTGTGAAGGTACCATGTTGAGGTACTAATTTTTGGATCGCACGACCTGTCTATCTTTGGCGCCGAAAAAGGTTTAGGAATGCTGCTAACACGTTGGAGCAGCGCTTTTGAAAAGTTCAGAAAAGGCGATATATAAATGTACACGGCCTACATTTCGCAGACGCCATTTTAGGTACTGTTTCCAAGAACTGTGTTTGTGTGTGTGTGTGTGTGTATGTGTGTGCGTGTGTGCGTGTGCGTCTGCGTGTGGCTGTTTGAGGCCGCGTGCTCGCAACGCTCTAACGTCTTAGGAGAAATTAATTTCAGGCGCTTGTCTTTCAAAAAAATCGGATAATCTCAGCTTGCGCCAATCACCTGATGACTAAGCTGCCTTCATCGTGTGTGTGTGTGTGTGTGTGTTTGTTTTGGATCAACTAATAACCGTGTTGTTCAGAGCTTGACACGTGCTTCAACAATCTTCTCGGGTTTTGACCTGAAACGGACACAAGCAACATGGCTATTGCGGACTTTCATATAATATTTATACAGTATGATTCTCGTTAACAATATTGGTAGCGAAATAATTGTTCGTTGACGAAAATAAAATGATTTCGTTAACGATCACTATAACTGTAGCCAAAAGATATCGTTAACTATAACTATAACGAAAATAGCACTAGGGAAAAGCCATCGTTATTTTCTTTAAAAAAATAAAAGTAGAAAGTCAAATATCGACAAACACGAGAGTATGAAAATGCGCTACAACAACAACTAGCCTATGTTCACCCAGGATTTTTGAATTAACCGAGTTGTTTTGGCGCATTTGATTAAATTAAGTTATTTTGTAAAAGTTTCTATATCGATTGCGACCGAAATCGACTAGCTCAAATTCGCAAAATTAGTAGTCATTATAGTAATCATGTTTCATCAAAATGTCTCTAAAGATCTTGAACGGCCGCAAGCGAGGGAATGCTGTCTGGAGCCACGAGTCATTTCAAGTACGCATCAGGCACAAATCAAAGTTCATGTGTGATCATGCGGTGTTGTTGTTGTTATAGTAATGAGGGGAAGTCATGTAACGGGTGCAGTTATGTAGTAGGTGTCTCGATGAAAGAACAATTCAGCTCTTCGACACAAATGTAAACAACATCAGCATTAATAACCATAATAACCATAACCAAAAATTTTATTCCTTCAAGTAGGCAACATCACAATTAACATCACAAATATATTATAGAATCGCCAACAAAAAGCAAAGGGAGAGAAACCCTTAAGGGACCAGGGTCCCGCTAACAGGGTTACCCATGTACATGGGAAACGTAGCAGCAGGTTATGCATAAGGGTACCAAAAATTGTAGAGCTTAACTAGTTAACTAAGTATAAAAAATTACACACAATGAGTGTCTGCACCGAGCACAGTATGTACGAATTTGAGCATGTACGGCAGGTAATAGCAGGGGAAGCATGGTGGGAGTTAGGGATCCACAGTCAGTAAGTGATGACGGAGTTTCTTTTTAAATATTGAAATGCTAGAAGAAAGACGAATGGCAACAGGGAGATTATTCCATGTCCTAGGGCCAGCACTTTTGATGGAGAATTTCCGTGTATTTGTTCTAATGGCAATTCCTCTATAATTGGAAGAAGTCCGAACATTGTAAGGATTAGATTGGGATGTCAAGCTAAAGAAGTCAGTAAAAGCTCCAGGCAAAAGATTATGCATATATTTATACATAAACTCAGAGGTCTGTTTAATTCTAATCTGTTCTATATTACAGATGTTCAATTTCTGTAACATGGCCTGAGAAGACAGGGGGTTCGAGTTACCCAAGATAATTCTGGCCGCTCTTTTTTGTAATGAGTTTAACCTAACCAACCGAGAAGGGTAATTAGAGGCCCACACTACATTACAATATGAGAGATAAGGGTGAACTAAGGAGTAATATAAGCTAAGTCTAATTCTAGTCGGTAGAAGGTGGGCAGTACGGGCCAAGATACCTACACTTTTCGCCAGTTTCTTAGAAATATTTTCTATATGTACCTTCCAAGTTAAAAATTGATCAACGTATACTCCCAGGAATTTGACCGAAGTTACTTGGGGTAAAGGTTTGTTATCCATAAAAACTGTTCCTTTAACTTCAGGAATAGGCTTTCGATGTGAACAAAATAATACGTAATTAGTTTTATTGAGGTTCAAAGATAACTTGTTCACTCGAAACCAATCAACCACATGCTTAAGTTCCTGATTCATTGTTTGAAAAAGTATGTCGTACGATTTGTGAGAAGCAAAGATGTTTGTATCATCGGCAAAGAGTACAAAGCGCAATATTGGGGAAGCATTGGGAAGGTCGTTAATAAAGAGTAAGAAAAGAAGTGGTCCAAGAATTGATCCTTGTGGCACCCCAAATTTGATTAGTTTCAATTGCGATAAAGAGCCATTACATAAAACCTGTTGCATTCTATTGTCTAGGTAATTTCTGAACCAATCCAAAGCAATTCCACGCACTCCAATATTTTGTAATTTGCTGGTGAGTATGTCGTGATTGACCGTATCAAAAGCTTTTGCAATATCAATAAATATACCTAATGCAAATTCACCCCGGTCAATAACAGATGATATATTATCCTGAATATTTAAGAGCGACATCGAGGTTGAATGACCCTGCTGGAAACCATGTTGTGAAGTATGTAGAATGTTCATTTTACTAATGTAGTCAAATAGTCGAGAATACATAACCTTTTCAAGAAATTTTGAGAAAAACGGTAAAATGGAAATTGGTCTGTAATTGGTTAGTTCCTCCTCTTGACCCTGTTTATGTATTGGTATAACTTTGGCTATTTTCAGAGCAGAGGGGACTATACCTGAAGACAAAGAGCAGTTAATGATATCAGACAAGGGAGCAGCAATAAGGTCGAACACCGGACTCACAACAGTTGGATCAATCTCATCGAATCCCGCACTATGTGAAATTTTTAGAGTATGATTTATAGATATTAACTCAGCAGGAGAGGTAGGATAAATGGCAAAGGAGGTTGGTAGGGGTGGGTCTAAATATGTGTGAATAGTGTTATTTGAAGCTGGTATCTTCTCGACAAGATCTTGAGCAACATTAGCAAAATAGTTGTTGAATTTCTCTGACATAACATCTGCATCAGTTATAGAATTGCCATTTATGCATAAATTGCTAATAATTCTATTCTTATCCTTGGTATTAATTATAGTTCTTATAACCTGCCAAGTTTTTTTGAGATCATGACTATATTTTAGAAATTCAGACTCATAGTAGTTTCTTTCAGCTCTTATACGGATCATTTTAAATTTATTTCTATAAGTAACAAATTTTGATTTATTTTCATTGGAAGGATTCTTAATAAATTTCAAGTATAACTTCGATTTCTTCCTACATGATTTGAGTAGTCCAGGTGTCATCCAAGGTTGTTTACAGCCCCTGTGTGCCTTGAGTTTTTGTTTTTTTAGAGGAAAGGCTGTGTTATATGCTGTCTTGAATAAAGATAAAAATAAATCATAGGAGTTATCAGGATCATTCCCATCACAAGAGTCAGATACAACAGACCAATCAACTTGGGACAGTAGCATTTTAAAGTGCTCACATTAGGCCGTATTTATGTTACGAGTAACTAAGTTCACTGTAGTATCCTCTGTAATTGGAGTGAGATTGATTCTTGCCAGAATAGGAAGGTGGTCAGATATGTCTGATGCAAGTATGTACGAGTCCACTACTTTAGAAGTTCTGTTAGAGAAGATGTTATCTATTAGAGTCGAGGAGGTTGTAGTGATTCTTGTGGGTTGTGTTATAGAGGGTAAAAAGTGGTGAGAGGACATGATATCGAGGAAATTGGAAGTTGGAAGATGGTCCTGAGCTTTCAATAGATCAATATTAAAGTCACCTAAAATATATACATCTCTAGTTTTAGTTGTTAACACGGATAACAATTGCACAAATTCATCGTTAAAAGCTCCAACATCCTGACCCGGGGGCCTATACACCACACCAATGACAAAGTATGATCCGTCAGCTTGAGGAAACCGAAGCAATAGCGCCTCATAAGTGAGATGTGAACGACAATTGGTTGGGATCTCCATTTCACTATACTTTATGTGATTTTTAATGGCAAAGCCTACTCCTCCTCCACGGCCCGAACTCCTAACCTTATGAATTAAACTATAGCCTGTGATTTGTGTAGAGTCAGTTGTTGATTCCTCAAGCCAGGTCTCAGTAATTGCCAGAATATCAATGGACAATTGGTTCAGGAGACAGGCAATTATTGAAGTCTTTGAGGCCATACTCCGAGAGTTGATATGCATAAGAGATGTCAATTGCCCGTTAGATGAAAATACTGTCTCTAAGGCCGAAGGAGTACTATATTTGGAGACCAAGGGACGATTAATAAAGTAGTTGTCGTCTGGGTCCAAATCGTAGTTGAGAGTTAGGGGACGATTTTCTTGTACATCGGTATATACCTCTAATCTTGGTCCCTCCCTTAAACGACCAAGTGATAGGATTACATCAGATGTATCATTCAAACACTGGACAAATTCTTCTTCACAACTAATATGATTAAAGGGAAAGAGGGTCTCCAGACAACGTGTACAAAACCAAGAAGATGGATCAATTAAGCTCAAGGATGTAATTTGGTAGCATGCCAAGTGGTATCCCTTCCCACAAAGTGCACATACTACTGCCTTGTGCGTACCAATTATACGATGCAGACACACATTACACTTAACTAAATTCGTTACGGAAAAAGGAAAATCCCTATGTTGGGACATACAAGCGCCTTCACTGGGCGATCAAGCAACATCAAATCAAAGTAAAAATAATAACAAAGCAGAGAGTCAAATTCATCACAGTACATCAATTTCTCATTCTTGATGAGTGTGACTGCTTAGATAAGGGCAGAGGTTGGACCTCATATGATAATATGTCCACATCTGTCACATACAGTTACATGAACGAAAACTGAAGTTGAGCATGAAAGAAGAGCATTGACTAGATGCACTTCAGAAATACCACATTCATCTTCTGCAAGTGCTCTAAAATTCTTACCACCTTATCCCAACAGTGCAGCAGTCAGGTAACATAGTAACGTAACATTGTAATTACAGTGTGAATCATTATTGTACTCATTAAGGCTAGGCAGTTGATGAATGCCCTCAGAGTTCTAACAGCACATGGTTTAATGGGCCAATCTCTGAGTGATCTATCAAATGCAACCACAGTGTCGCGGATGCTCTATGCGGCCCCGGCGTGGAGGGGCTTCGAGGGGAAGAGGGACGCACGCGTCGTCAGGATATACGGCCATTGGTCCGGTCTAGATAACTTCCGGAATCCTACCAAAGTTTCGAGGAACTTTGCGAGAAAGCAGACTCCAACCTATTTTCAACCAGCATCAACAACCCTGCACAATGCACATGTATTACATTAGTTATATATTGCCTCCCTTGGGAACTGTTTCATACTCGCTACGCCCCAGAACCAACAATAGAATCAGACCTATACTAAGGCAAACCTCTATATCGCGTAAAACGTTTGTCACACGGATGCTTTATACTTAAATTATTATTTTTCGTTTTGATCAGCTATGTATACCAAAATGCGGTTAGCAGTTGGTTTTTCAATAAAGAATAATCTATCCACTCTCAAGTATCACCACCCACCTTTCTACAAAGAAGTATGCGCTGCAGAGAGCGATAGAAAGAGGTGTAGAACCTATAGAGGGAACTCGGCGAAGGCAATAAAACTGGTGAGATATTAGTTTGCAGTAAATTTAACAGACTCAACTGTGCCAATGGCTATGTTTTTCAATGATTTTGGTGATATTGTCGGGTTTTACACCTCTATTTGTTTCTAGCTGTTATCATATAAAAATATTTCTATATGCAATGTCGCAATGTATGTAATAAAAGTGTTTCAACTAGCTGATACAATATTTCATATTACGAGACCGAGGAATGACACATTTAAGAGATTGAGTGTTGTTACAGCTTATACAATAATGATAGACTAATTTATTCTTTATTTTTCAAAGTGAAAACAATAATCCAAAACAGGGTTGTAGATCACTCTGGCATGGCTACCCCTCATAATAAGAAGTGATGATTTTTAGCATCAAGTTTAAGTGTAGACTATTCATGAAGCTGAATTCTTTAAAGTCTTCCGAAGCTCATATCAAATTGTGTAACGCTTCTTAGTGAAGCCCTGGTTGCGTCTGTAAGCAATTTCGCTTAACTAAGTAGTAACTAAAATAAAAATCCAGTAACTATGACTATAACTAAAGAATAATACTAACTATAACTGTAGCTAAGCTTATAATTATAAAATGAAAAACCATTAACTATAACTGTGACTAAAATAAAATCTGTAAGAAGAATCATACTGCATATATCATAGCGCCGGCGAATAAGCTGGTCTCCCAATGTGGTCACCCTAGTGTCAGCACTCAGCTGCGTTCGACAATCCTCTATTGTTTGGCCCGCCAAAGAAAATACCCGTTCCGATGAGGTTTCTGTGGCTGGTATGGATAAAATGGTGCGAAGAAACCGTCCCCCATTACCGCGGTATTACCGCAGTTTCAATATCCATCCCCACGGTAATACCGTACCACGTTTCCCCATTACCGTGCTCGTACCGATGTTTTTAAAAATTCAACCCCATTCCCGCGGTTTTACCGCGGTTACCGCGGAATTACCGCGGTAGCGGTTCCCGTGTCACTCGCTAGGACTCTCCCTGACGCGGCTTTTGAGTGGTGCTGAGATATTTGGAAGATTTACCGGTACATTAACAGTACATAAGCCTTCAGATTTGAAGATAGGTTACGCGTAACACGCCACTTGTGGCCGAGAGCCTATCTGGAGAAATTTGCGAGAGATTCTTTGCTATTGAACACTGAACTGTGTCATAAATGGCTGTATTTCTAAGACCTTATCTGAGGACCAGTGTATCCGAGAGACGGGTTTGTTCGAAGGATAGGCTGGTTACAAACGATACAGTAGAGCGGGTCGTTTGGAGCAGGTCTATGATCAGTCGCTGGCTGACAGAGTCAGCTGAAGGAAGAAGAATTCGGGGAATTCAAGAAGGTTCGCGGTCTGACAGACTGGAGAATCAAGACGGTAGCAGAAATGGAAAAGTTGGAGAAGCGCTTACTTTTCCCATGCCTTCGTTTTCCCAATGGAGGGACGGCGTTGGAGACGCGCGAGTCGGACGTGGAGTTCTGGACTGTAAATGTAGAAGTTTTTATATAGCGACCGTATAATTATGGCCTCGCCACTAATCGCTTTGTCAATGAATTGATCTGGTGAGACCTTTCATCACCGCTCGCCCGCTTGAATGCACGCCATCATGCATCTAAGGTCTCCGTGCACGGACCCTGATAGTCCGAGATTTAAATCTCTGAAATAAGCCAGCATCGGGAAACGAACCGCGATCCGCACGCTCTCTAGCACAGAAGCGCGTGCGACACAGCCTACACTCTAACCAATGTATAGCTAACTGAGACAGGATGCAGAGTCTTGACTTATGGACAGGAGGAAATTGTAGTTGTCTTCTGAAACTTGTCCTTGCATAGGATTGCATCCGTCAAATTTGAGAAGATTGTCGAGACAGAGCTTACGTCTGTTACCCGAGCCTTCTATATGGTGTCATTTAACTACTTGTTTACCTGCTTTCTTACCTACTTTACCTACTCACTAACGCCGTTATCGCAGCAAAGACCAATGCGAGGGCATAAAGCTGTCAACATTTCAATACCGAAAACGTTTCGGGACAAACAGCCGTGGCGGATTCGTCTGCAATAATAGCAGTAGACATGATCGCTTTATTAATTAATGTGCATGAACTATATACGTCGCATATACATGTAGAGTCATTCCATTGGAACTGTGAACACGTCTATGAAATTACTGACTAATCCATCCATCCATCCATCCATCCATCCATCCATCCATCCATCCATCCATCCATCCATCCATCCATCCATCCATCCATCCATCCATCCATCCATCCATCCATCCATCCATCCATCCATCCATCCATCCATCCATCCATCCATCCATCCATCCATTTCATTCATCCAAATCCTCCACCAACCAAACCGCCCAAACCCACCCATCTAAACCCCACCAACCCACCCACCCTTGTCCATGGACATTTATTAAATAATTCATAGGGTGAGAACCTTATACCCAACGCTGTAGTTCTATGTATGGACAATGAAGGAAGAATAAGGTCGTTGACTGTTCGTTTTCAGAACTATCTATACAGCGATCTTTCGGTCTATACTTCTTCGTTGGTCTGCTACAAAGTTTGGCACACTCTGGTTGCCTAGCAACACAACAAACTCAAAATCTCTCATCATTGAGGAGGGGCCACGGTTCAGATGAGCCCTGATGCTGCGACAGGTGACGCGCCTCACAAGCCATACTTGTCGTAAATCTCGTCTGAAACAACAGCGTACGTGCTTCAATATAGGCCTAATACACGGGTTTAGAATCAGAAGGTAGATCGATATACCGCATCACCCGTTCATAGATATACACACAAATTTGCATAAACGTATACATATACTTACTAAGTAGGCCTATATGCATATACATATATGCTTACATATACATATGCATATATATAATTATACATGAGCATTTTGTGTACAAATGCTAATTAGTTTTCCATAAACATACGCGTATGTATACGTGCTAGACCACCTCTGTATATGCCAAATATTCTCATTTGTACACAAACATACACCAATACATGTACAAATGTTATACATGAGAATATGCTTATACAAATACTGACATTTGTGTATATAGGCCTATATACACATGTATACGTGTACATATATTTATGCATGCGCATATGCATGTATATAAATGGCCTACATATATATGTAATGCGGTTGTTAGTCGAACCCAGGCCAGCGACGGTTCTAATAGGCTTTGGTCGAGAGAGAGAGGACCTGTTCCATTGGCGCCAGGAGTGTGTTTGTATAGCATTCGTACGAGTCACTTGAACTCGCCTCCATAATAAATCTCATCCCACTCGACCACGCATCGAATCTCAAAGCCTCGAGCTCTAGTATACCCAGCCTTATAAAAACCTACTTATAGGGCGCTTGGCGGCCTATCTGTCCATCTACCTGTAGTCTGTCTAGTTAGATGCTTTTCTGCCTCACTCTCTGCATACCTGCCTGCCTGCCTGCCTGTCTACGGTCTGTTTGTTTCTTCTTGCACCGATTGCATGCGTGATGCATGTGGTAAATATAATGGGATGAAAGAGTGCCACATGTTCGTAATTCCGCTTCGATGCACTTCGAGTTTAAATCCAGTTATTGCAGTATTAATTTTCGTATACACATATTATACATCATCATCATCATCATCATCATCGTCGTCGTCGTCGTCATCATCATCATCATCATCATCATCATCATCATCATCATCATCATCATCATCATCATCATCATCATCATCATCACCATAGCCATCGCCATAATCATCATCGTCACCGTCTTCGTCGTCATCGTCATCGTCATCATCATCATCACCATCAGTTCCTCACACCAACCATTTGGCAAGTCCATTGCTCCCCTTAGTGTTAGTGCAAGTGATTGTATGTCCTCATACATATACATCTTTACATACACACATGCATACATACATACACACATACATATAAGTTGGAGGTTGTTGGAATGATGGGCTTTGGTTGCTGTTACAAGAACGAGCGGATATTTGAAACTCGAACCCGTTAATGTTTTCAAAGCAGCTGTACATAAAAGCTGTCCACTTGTCAGACCTGCTGACCACCTCTGTATATATATATATATATATATATATATATATATATATATATATATATATATATATATATATATATATATATATATATATATATATGCATGCACTGATTCTTAGACAGTGAAGAACATGATTGACGGAATCAATGGTACTAGTATGAAACTTTCCGGGACAAAATGTTCTGGATAAATCTCCCGTTGACAATGTCGCCGGATAATGTGCTCCGGATAAAATATGTCCCACAGACAAAATGTTGTTCACATGTCAGTGCACTTTCATTACACGAGAAGGCGCGAAAAATAATAGATTTTTGTGTTATTTGGTTGATTAAAAAATATGCACGTCTATTTTCAACATATCTCAAGTTTGAACAAAGTTACTGTTCAAGTTATGTAATAATAACAACAGCGTTGTAGTGAGATCGGACAAGACCATATTAATATAAGTTAAATATATATGTTAGTTTACATTTTATTATAAGATTGCATTGTATTAGTACGGAAAGATGATTGACAGCCGACAGACCCAAGGGAGTGGAAGCATAGGCCACGCCTGTCAAAGGGTGAAGGGGAGAGAAGGCAGAAAGGGGAGCAAGGAAAGAGGGAACGGACCGGAGAGCGCGGTTGGGGGGCGAAAGAGTTGATTGACAGGCGGGGGCGATAGAGAAGAGAGGGGAAAGCGGAAGAGAGGAGATTCGCAGCAAGGGAGCCGGAGAGAGAAGACGGGCTCGGCGGATCGGAAAGAGAGAGTAACAGACGATGCCGCTTTCTTATAAGTTGTTTAAAAACAAGCAGTTTTATATATAACGGACGATGCCGCTCTTTTTATAAGTTGTTTCAAATATGCAGTTTTTGATATACGAGGTGATGAATAATAACCAGAAAACGAAACCCGTCGTGCTCTTATTCTGTTAATGAGTCTCATCGAATTAGTTAAGGACCGACGCGCTACCGAAGAGCTATAGCCTGCGCTCAGCCACATAGTACACGTAGTACCGCTACCACCATAACTGGAAAGATAGAAGAAACATCTTTTTCAGTACATTGTGCCAGCAGGGATTCACGATATTTGCAGAGAGACCGAACGAAGACTCGCGGAATAGACAGTCCGAGGGATAGACGAACAGAACAACGGAAGCGAGACGACGCGGGATAACCAGGGAACTTCTCAACGGACCGGGCGCGGCGGTATCCTTCGGGACTACGCATCCAAGACGACGGGATAACCAGTGAACTCCTTAACGGACTGAACGCGGCGGCTTCTTTGGGACCACACGTTCTGCTCCTGGAGAAAACGCAAAGGAGAGGAAGAAGACGGATCGAAGGAACAGACGAACAAGACAGCGAGGGAGACGGACGATTCAATCGAAGGAAACGACCAACTGGAGTCGGACGAAACGGATCGAAGGGAACGAACGATTCATCCGACGCAAGGAGACTCTAGTACCTCTGAAAACCCATTCCAGCGGAAGCGGCGGCCTCTTCGGAGCTACACTTCAGACAAAGCTGATAAACCATCGGGTGAGCAGAGTCCAAGTTGTTAAAATTATTGTCAACCGTCATAAAACTGCTAATTGGTTGGTGATCGAAGGGTTATTGAAAACCCGTAGCAATCTGAACTGTGTGAAAGGATTATATAGATATTGTACGAAAGCGTAGCAATTTTTCAGTTTTGCCCTGTTGGCAGTGTGATTATTAAGATTTTGTTTGCCACGTTGGCAGTGTGATCGGTATAGTTACTTTAGTGTAAGCCCCGTTGGCTGTATACGCGTCAGTTGGTTGAGGAATAATAAAGGCAGAATTAAACCTTTCTGTGCCAGTGCAGTCAGCATGTTTGGAAAAATGAAGAGAGGAGAGTTGGGCGAGGAATGCGAAAAGAGAGGAATCGAGTGGAACGGTCTTACTCGAAAGGGGATGATCGAGAGACTGGAGGAGTATGAGAAGGAAGAAGGGAGTGGAGAAGGAACGGAGAATGAAGAGACAGAGGAAGACGAACGCAGCAGGGATCAGTTGAAGCTCGAACTGATTAGAGCAGAGAAGGAAAGGATGGAGACTGAAATGGCGTTGAATCAGCAAAGAGTGCATTTGGGTCTAGTGCAGACTGCTACATCTGTTCCTGCGACTGACCTACCTAACTCTGTAAACTTTTCTAAACTTCCTTCAATGGGCGACGGAGAGGATTTAGCGTCGTATTTTCATTCGTTTGAGAAGGTAGCGAGCCTACAAGGCATCGATGAAAGTAAGTGGGCAAGAATCCTACCCTCACTTTTAAACCCAGCTATACGGTTGCACTACAACAGACTAAAAACTGAGATTTGCGCAGATTACAAGGAGACAAAGCTCGCTCTTTTAAATGCATGCAGAATGAATGCGAAATTCTATCTAGAGAAATTTAAAGCAATGCGCAGAGTAGGGAAACAATCATATTCCCAATTGTTAGACCAGTTACGAGACGTCTTTGGGTATTATCTTGAATGCAGAGAAATTGACAGTTTAGACGCTCTTGTAGACGACATTCTGATGGAACGTGTAAAGGAAACTTTGCCGGCAGACGCCAAATATTTTGTTGAGGCACGTAGGCCTACAAACGCAGCAGAGTTAGTTAACTTTGCAGACATTCAATTTGATTGCGCAAGCGAAGCCAGAAAGCTTGCTCAGAATGACCATAAACAGGGTCATAAATTCAGGCCACACAATGCAGACACGAGAGAGAGTCAGTGGGGGGCTAAGGCGCCCTTCACTAGAGAACCCATGTGGAATAGGCACCAAGAGAGAAATCAGGATGCAAGACCAATGCATTCAGGGTTCCAGAGCGGTCAGCAGGCAGGGAATCACCCAAACACACGCAATACAAACAGATTCAACTCCCATGCGCATGCACAGGTCAGATTTGTAAAACCCAAGTCAAACCATGAAAAGGTAATTGATTATCAACAACAGTTTATAATACCCATGTATGTGAACGGAAAGCTTGTACAGTCACTGCGGGACAGTGGGTCTCAAGTAACTTTGATCGATTCAGAATTAGCAAGAGACAATCCATCTGCCACATGTGAGCCCATGACAATTCAGTGTGCTTTTGGCAACGTAAAATGTGTTAAAACATGCGAAATTGAAATATGGTCCCCAACATTTGGAACCAATCGTAAGATAAAAATCAAGGCAGGGGTTATTCCACACTTGGGAATCGAGATGATAACGGGCCATGATTTATTCGTTTCAAATACGGACTTAATTGATTCGGTGGTGGCCAGTAACAGGCGCAGACAAGACGACTCTTTATTGCCCCACCCCATGACACTAATTGCAACCAGACGATGCGACTATGACGAAGCAGACAAACTGCGAACGGCGGTAGGCCTACAGGAAGATAGGACCGATAGCGCACGCACTGAACTCCGCCCGAGCGGAGGTAATCTTGAAAACCGAGACGAATGCCAGAACCCGGCGCTGATTAACGACAGTTCAAGAGACGGGCCGACAGCCAGGCCGACCGAAGTATATGACCCTAAAGACATTAATGACCAGGCACGGCAGGATACCGAAGACGAACAGAGGCAGGAAAATGACCACCTTCAAACTCACTCGACACGACAGAGAGCGGCAGCGGATGCCACATCTGTTAATCATGAAACCCAACACGATTCAGCGGAAGAGGCTGATAGCGAAGGAAATCAAATGATTGATAGTGTCAGCAGGAGAGAGGAGGGCGATCATACACCGGTAGACCGAGGGACATCTGAAGGGCAGGACCAAGACATAATTACAAACACAGACGAATGGATTAAGAGCGACGCCGGCGGTTTCAAAAACGCACAGCACAACGACCCCACTCTGTTCAACATCTGGAGCCGAGCGAGGGAGGGAGACGGAGACTACATAGTAGACGAAGGTTATTTGTTCAAGACGAATAAAACGAACCAGGACGGAAGAACAGAAACAGCGCAAAAGCGTTTAGTTGTACCACAGGGATATAGGTCAAAGGTGTTGGATATGGCACATGGTTCCATATGGGGAGGCCATAGGGGAGTGCAAGCAACCACGTCACGTATAACCAAGACGTTCAATTGGCCATCAATGACAGCCGATATACAAGAATACGTGCGATCATGTCCAGAATGCCAGAAGACCGCCATCATCAAGAAATCAGAACGGGCGCCATTAATCGAGGTCCCGATAATAGACAATCCGTGGGAGGTCATAGTTTATGACGTCATGGGACCAATCACCCCAAAATCCTCTTCAGGAAAGAAATACGTACTCATCATTGTGGAGCAGACCACACATTGGCCCGAGTTCATAGCTCTCTCGAACGTTACCGCTAAGAGCGTGGCAAAGTCATTAGTAGAAGTGTTTGCACGCACAGGTATACCACGCGTCATCAAGTCTGATAACGGCACTCACTTCAAGAACCAACTTGTAAGAGGCTTACAGGACATGTTAGGCATAGCACCGGTATTTTCTACTGTAGACCACCACGAAACAGCAGGCAGCGCAGAGAGGATGATCCGCCGACTATTTCGTTTCTGACCCCCGTATTACCCGCCTGGAAACTAGCGATTCGTAGTGCTAACATTTCTACTAACGCATTCGGATCTTGCGGAAGAACTACAACGCCTTCGAGAGCAATGGCTTAATGATTTTATTATATTTTTCACCTCTAGACGATCTGGGCTTGTTAGGATTTTTCTTCGTAAACAAGGCGCCCGTCGATATAAGAATCTCATCGTAATCTTTCCTATCATCACCGCCGAGTATCGATTCGTCTGGGTCCTTCATCGTCATCAATTCCCAAAGACCCGGAGTTCCCTTGTAGGTTTTATTACCCACTATCATATCATCTCCATCGAACGAGATTGGGCTGTCCCCGATGAAAAACTCCCCATCTTCAGAGCGTATTCCGAAGATCTTATCCGTCGTATTCTTCTTCGAGGTATATTCTTTTAAATATTTTATAGCGATATCGCCTAATTCTAAAGTTGTAATATCTACGGGATCATCCTCGTACGCTTCTATCGAAGGATATTGCGGAAACTGAATAGCTTTTATCGATGACGATATCGACGCGGGAAGCGCTTGTAGAGCGTTAGAAGTGGCTGCTGAGTTTTCCTTAATAGTAGATAACAAAGCGTTTTGTTCTTTCGATATCGCTGATTGCGAGTCGATGATTGGCTTATAATGCTTCGTTAATTCTCGCTGCATCCCTATATCACCTAATTTCTCAGATAGAAAGTTCTGTTGAATATTCTTCTTCGTTTTGAGAAAATCTGCGACGATTAAATCTCTTTTTGCCGGATCGGTAATCTTTAGAAATGACATTACGTTTTAAAATAATAGTATAATGTTTTTAAAACGTAATTGATTTTACGTTGTTACGTTTTATAATCTTACGTTTTACGTTTTTACGTTTTCACTGATTTCTCACCCACGTTCTTAAACGACTCGGTCATAGTTTCTCGAATTCCAGGTTCTTTGTCTATACTAACTTTTGTCTCGCTTCTGATCTCTTCTTTCATTTCATTGAATTTCCCGAGTTCGTTTTGAATAAGCGAATATTCCTGGTCTGAAATATAATCGTCTTCTAAGGCTTTCTCCAACACCCACTGCTTGTAGAGCTACAGCTACCGGTGCCGCGACTATCGTTGACATAATCGCAATTGCTGAAGCTGTTGAACCTAACGCGACAAGAGCAGATATACCATCTACTACGTTAATAATCCTAACGCCTTTACGATACTTCGTGTTTAGGACCGCTCTTTTATCACGTTCTGTTTCTATATCTTTTTGAATTTCTGCGATCTTCGCGAGCCGGTAAGCGTGGGCGCCTCCTTCAACCGCGTCCGTTTTCATTTTAATTGTTGTATTTCCTGGTGGCATCTTTTTTTTTTAATTCGGCAATATAATTTTAAAATCATCACTCCTACTGCGAACGGTATGAGCGACTAAGCATAACGAATCTCCTTCGTTTATGACAACTTCCGAATCGGAATCGTTTAAAATTGTAATGACGATGTCTTCGGCATTTTTAGAAACAACATCGTCTTGTAGTCCGCAAGCGCTCGCCTGTATTTCCTGTTTGAGCTGCACTTTACACCATCCTCTTATCATTCGAACTCCTAGACCGAGCTTAAGCGTTTCAGTTTCTCTCGGATTAATCGTTATCGTTCGTTGAGTAAAAATCTCATATACTTGACAGCCTGGGTGCTTTACGGGTTTGTGAGCCACTTCATTCTTAGGTAACCACTCTACCGGGTTTATTGGAAAGTTTTTCGAACGAACGGGTTTCGTACCAAACTTGTGCATCGGTCCTATCCAGTTTCGAGACATTTTATAAATAGGATATAAAAGTTTTAAATTATAGCAGCCACCCGAGAATCGGAATGTTTGAAAATGGAGAATTAGGTCCGAGTATAAGCCCTTTACCAGTTTTCATAAACAACCCTTTACCAGTTTTCATATAGAGACCATCTCCTTGACCATCTAATCCAGATCCCCTCCACGGTTTTAGGTAAAGACCTTCTCCTTGTCGAACTATCTTGGCGTTTCTGTCTCCTCTTCTGATGTATATCACGCCTCCGGATCCGCTAATTTTATCGATGACTTTCGAAGCAGCTGCAGAGCCTACACCGGCTAAAGCTCCAGTCGCGAGACCTGGTAGTACTTTGGAAAGAAGGAATTTACCAGCCGTTGCTAGAAACGGTAGAATAGCGCCGATGAATCCTCCTTCGACTTTAGCATTATGAACTAACTGGGTTTTACTCATTTTGATAGTTACACCCTTCCCATTCTCATACGCTTTAATCATCTTGTTAATTTGCGCTTGAGTTAGAGCTAATACGTGTTCTCCCGACAGATCATCGTGAGACAGTCTAATACTCACGCTATCACACCCCGCTTCGAGCGCTCTTTTAATTTTGTCTTTCTGTCCTTCTGAAATATTAACGTATACATTCGTGTACCGACTCATTTTATATATAACTAAGATAAACTTTTAATAGTACTCACACTTCTCTGATGTGAAATCTAATCGATAATTCTTCTCCTCTAAGGTTAACCAGCTTTCCATTTTGGTCGGTAAGCTTCGTCTCCATCGATGAAATCGTGCTCAGCGTGACTGGAAGATACACCAAATTAGTGGGTACTTCGATAATTTTGTAACCAGGTCCCACGTTAGGAAAAAACGAATATATCACGTTCGCCGTCGATCCGTTGGTATACGAAGCCCCGATTATATCGCTCGTTACTCTCAAACTGGTTACGTTCATTATGTTTACTATTTGTTCGGATTCGTTATACCCCTCCGAATATGTCCGGCGATTGAAACCTAGGACCGTTCTAATCGAGTTGTCCGATGTAAAATCAACTTTATAATTCGGCGCAATAGTTAGCACGGACTTTAACGTATTACTATTTGGTTCTATCGAAATATTAGGTTGTGCGTTTGCAACATCGTAATGCCCACGCTCTTTCATGATTCTCTGCAGGTAATCGTTTACATCTGTAATTTCATAACACCCCTCCGGAATGAATACATCAAACCATTCATGGTCTCTGGTTTCAGCCGATATTCTATCGGGTGTCGGGTGTATATCTGAAATGGTTGTTTGTAGCGTCTAATATTCGGAAAACTAAAATAAGTCTCTAGATTCAAAAGACACATTTCGTACTTTTTACTCGCGTCCAGTTCGATTAGCGGATTAAACTGAGTCCTAATCTTCGCGTTCTTTTTACTCACCAAAATATAGAACGACGATTTTGGACTCGTGTTACGTTCCACTTTTTCCATGATAGTCGACAGCTTTTCGAGAGCAGATTCCATTCTTTTTATATAATGAGATTATTATTTTAAATAGTCGTCGGTATGTAGAATTCATCGAATCCGCATCTATACTTGCCGTTATTTTTATTGCTGGACTGGTCTATTACTAGAAAGCCGTGGCGTTGCTCCCAGGCTGTTTTACATAGTTTCTTAAACTCATCCTTAGGCATGTCCGTACTCGCGTGATCGTTGTATATATGATCAATATTTTTCTGATCTTGTGGAAACAAACAAATAAAGTTTGCATTCTCTCTAATCGTCTGTCTCGGTAGTTTGAAATAATTTTGTGCGAGGTAGAAGCAGTCAACGTTGCTATGCCTTCCTCGGATGTAGTAGGCCTCGCATTTGTTCTGCTTGATTAGCTGTAGGTCATCAAAGATCATTAGGTTCTTCTTCTCCGGCTTCAATTCTCTCGGGTCTGGCACGTCTTCGGCTGATTCAAAGAACTTGGTAGATATGTCAGATTTCTCATTCAATTGTTTAGCCATTTCCTCAACTACAACTGCTGGTGAAATATTTTTTCTCATGATCTCGTCTTGGCAGTCGAATAACCCGACTATGAATTGTTTAGGTAACTTTTCTTCAAATGCTTTTTTCAGAATTTTATACTCTGGTTGAAAGAGAGACAGACCGAATATTTGTAAATTATCGTAATCTAACCACCCAGGTCTTAAAAGTAAGTTCAACAGTAATGTAGTCTTTCCGCAACCAGATTTTCCAACGATTAACCCTCTTATACTTCTCGGTAAAAGAGGGTTATTGAATCTATTAGATGACACGTCGTTCCACGATAAATTTTTAGCTTCCATTTTAAATATATCTAGTTGTATTTAAAATGTATTGCGTAAAGTGTAAACGAAAAACCGAAACGAAAGATATTCAGAACGTCATCAGTAAAAACAATAGGCCTATGCTTCGAGGCGTATGCGCTGTATGCGGAACTACTAAAACTCAATTCGTGAAAGGAACTGCTTCGAATGGAGGAGATCTAGTTAGTTCTCTAAATTCGATTACAAGTAACATCAAATTACCTTGGGCTAAATTTCAGGGCGAGATGCATTTACCTGGACACTCATTTACGGGACCTGGAACTAGATTAGATTTGAGACTTAATCCCGATGGCACTCCTAAAGAGTGGAGTAAGCCCGTTGACCGAGTCGATAGCGCCGCTTATATTCACGATTTAGCTTACAATCAATACTCCGATACGGCTAATAGGAATGTAGCTGATAGAACTATGATTAATGCTTTGAATAATATTTCTAATCCGAGCTTACGTGAACGAATAGAGAGGAGTTTAGTTAAACCTATATTATCAGCAAAATCGAGTTTGGGATTAGGTTTAAAAAAAGCTTAAAATGGACTGATGAGCTCGCGAATGAATTGCATAAGCCTGTAGTAAGGAATTTTAGAAAAAGGAAGGTGTACGTCGGGGGTATAGATGACATTTGGGCAGCTGATCTGATCGATATGCAGGCTTTCGCTAAAGATAACGATGGCGTGAAATACTTGTTAACGGTTATAGATGTATTTTCAAAGTATGGTTGGATCGTGCCACTACATGATAAGAGCGGAAAATCTACGGCTAGTGGTTTCTTGAAAATATTAAAGAGCGGAAGAAAACCAGGTAAAGTATGGGTTGATAAAGGAAAAGAATTTTATAATAAGGATGTAAAGAATTTAGTTGAGTTGTATTCCACTGAAAATGAGGAGAAATCCTGTGTAGTTGAACGTTGGAATCGAACGATGAGGGATAAAATGTTTAAATATTTTACAGCTAATTCAACTCGAAGATATATTAATGTATTAGATGAAATGGTTAGTAATTATAATAACGTGAGACATTCTTCTATAAAAATGACTCCCTCTAAAGCGAGCCTGAAAATTAATGAAAAGACTGTATGGATGAATTTATACGGTGATGAAATTTCAGAACCCATTAAGCCTATGTTCTCGGTAGGCGATAAAGTTAGAATAACGAAGAAAAAGACTACATTTGAAAAAGGATACACGGCTAGATGGTCTGAAGAGGTGTTTACCGTGTCTGGAGTTCAATACACTGATCCTCCAACCTATAAGATTAAAGATTATAACGGAGAAGAAATTCAGGGGTCATTCTACGAACAAGAGCTACAGAAGACGACTCAAGAATTATTTAGAATCGAGAAGGTTATCAGGAAACGCGGAAAGAAATCTTTAGTTAAATGGTTAGGTTATCCTGAGTCTTTTAATTCGTGGGTCAATAATGAAGACTTAAGGATCGTTTAGGTGGTTGTGTTGTTTTGAGCCAGAGTATTAAACTTCTTACTACTTACCTATGTTGTGCCAGAGTATTAAACTTCTTACTACTTGCTTGTGTTTAATTGTGAAATCGGACGAGCCGTTCAACAAGAATCGCCTGTTGTTTCAAAAGTGTTGATCATAAATAGGCCGCGTCGTCAAGAAATAGGTCAGTCTGGCAGAATTGGGTGAGTTTGTCAACTCCACAAATTCTTGTCAACTCTACAAATTCTTGTCAAGATCATAACAAGTTGACGGAAGTAACGGATCAAATGTCAGACGGTCTTCAGAACGTGATTGGTTCGCTCGCTTGAAGGACCGCCTCCTTTATAGTTAGGCCTACATCCTTGCTAGGAGGCTGATGCAATCGAATGATGAATGAATGTTCCATTCACATATTTTGGTATAGCTAATTATAGTTCCTGCTTATATCAGCCCCTCTTATGATGCTGAGTAATAGGCTTATCGAAACTTTTGGAAATTCCAGCCAGTTCCTTCTACGTCGTTCCATCTCGCGTTGTCAGCGGACGCTGTTTTAAACGAATAGACTGATATAATTATTATATCGCTACATACAAACGGTTCTTAACAGTCGATGGGAGCAACATTGAAGGCTTATGAGGTTAGTTTTATAAATCTTTTAACGGAATTCTATATTCGTTGTAAAACAAAAGAACTTGTTATGGTTGGATGGACGGAAGGACGAAGCGGTATCTAAGACTGTTTTTTTTAATTTCATTAGTGCTGGATGTATGCAATAACGTTTGTATGAACAGGTATAATATATTATAACGACAACTATTATGATGACTACGATAAAACACGGGCCTATGCATTTAATGCAGAATGACTGGGTGGAATGAAGGACGGAATGAAGGCAGACGTACGGATAGACATACGAAGAGGCGGACATTTCAATTGACGGCGGCTGTATAAGAGGCCTATTGTTCTATTCTTGTCACGCGCCGAGATGAAATATCGCCTGAGGGTTGAAGAAACACACGGGCCTAGATTTTTTGCATGTTTACGATTTCTGTAGGCGCATATAGCTTCGTGAATGAGGGGGTCGGACCTAATATTAGTCAGTATGGGTCGATTTTGATTAATATTTATTTAGGCCCATGCATGGCTATTTGAGATTATCCATAACATGGAGATTTCCGAAGAAACGCCTACGATTATTAATAACTTTGGTTATTACGCAATACGTAAAATCTAACATAGGTTATAGGAAAGTGACATTTATTTATGTAGCGCATTTGCCCACGGGAATGTGGTGGGGATGGAGAGTTGGAGACGACAAATTTTGTCTCCGTGTCACTCTCTAATAGAACACTGCAGGTTAATGGAACATAACGGGTGAGCGCAGTTTGCGAGAATTTGAATACAAGGTGTTGACAACAAGGTGAGGTTGTGGAAATTGACCCTGGAAAGGTTTAAGGAACTTTAAGCAGTCTGACACGCGTATTTCTCACCTATACATGATTGTATAATTTATAGAACTACATACATAGACTATTGAACTAATGAACTATTGAACTATAGGCCTACCTACGGTAAGCTTATATATGCGTCTTCCATTCATGCCTTCGCTCTATATATGTATAAATTTTAAAAAAATTATATATATATACCGCTTATGTATAGCTTACAAGTACAGTCATAGTGTAGTAATTTCCGTATATACATGTATATATAAAATGTGAATGCTCTATACATATAACTGGAATAAATAACTTGACTTCAAACATGTATAAAAATATATCTGTTGATGGTGTATTTACCAGTTTATGTACTCTTTTTTTGCTAATGTATATTATCAGTAAATGGGAGTAGGCCTAACGATTCGAATGTATATATACTGTATATAATATATAATGTCTATATACATCCGATACAAGAGGCATATTTGTATGTCTTCACAGTATATATTATATATAATTATATAGCTCAATTCTACATAATTATAGCAAGTAAATGCATGTATGTATATTATATGTAAGTATATGACCTGCGTGGTATATAGGGTCCTTGTGCATGGAAGGCGCCATATATAAGATACGTTGTCTATGCGTCGTAGTAACTATAATCGGCAATTTCTTCGTTCAATGGTTGTAGCGATTGCCGGAAAATCAGACAGGAAGCCAGTCGCCTGTGCTGACGACGAAATTGCGTCTTCTTCGACGGACAAGAGACCGTAACCATTTACCCGTGAAGTCTGATAATTGCGCGACTTGCCCAACAAACGACTGGAGGAGAGGGACAGGGCACAGCCACGAAGAACGCAGCCATGAAGATAATAGCCGTGAAGGGCTACGAAGAGAGAAGCCGTGAAGAACTGCAGAGCTAGGCAGAGCCATAAACAACAAAGCCATCTTGCGCGACTTGGCTAGCAAACGACTGGAGGAGAGGGGCAGGGCATGCAGAGCCATGAAGAACGCAGCCATGAAGATAATAGCCGTGAAGGGGTATACGAAGAGAGAAGCCGTGAAGAACTGCAGAGCTAGGCAGAGCCATAAACAACAAAGCCATCTTGCGCGACTTGTCTAACAAACGACTGGAGAGGGGATGAGACAGAGCCACGAAGAACACAGCCATAAAGATATAGCCACAAAGAACAAGGCTGTGAAGAAGGAAGCCATGAAGACCTGCTTAGCCGGGCAGAGTCATAAACATTAAGGCCATCAACATCAGAAACATGATAACCATGGAAGATATGACTCATGCAGAGTGAGTGAATGAAACAACGATTGAACGAATCTACGAACGAAGGAAGAAACAAACGAACGAATTAACGAACAAGCGAGAAAATGAACGGCGAACGAATGAAGGAACAAGTTAATGAAAGATTGGACGAACGAAGAAGTTAACGTAGTGTTTCATATAGCTCTATAATTATGCATGATCTCGTGTTTGATTTCGTAGCGACGTGAATGACAATAATGTAAATAAGACTATTGATGATAGGAAGTTTGTAACAATCAGAAGTATAGTTACGACGCAATCAATTGCTGTATGCATAGCCATTGCGAGTATTGCTTACCCACACAATGTCATCTGATGCACATACATTTACCTTGGAATGAGGGGCTCTGCTTGTTGCAAGTTTGTCATAAATCCTCAGGCAAATTCAAATCACAGAAGAAAAGAAGAGCAGACCCTTAAGGTAACCCGGACGGCAGCCTTATAGGTACGAAGTGTTAGCAACTTTATTTTCTTAGCCCCAGCATATGAGCGGGTTGTCAGTCTTCACCTTTACCGTCCTATCTTTCCACCGACAGTGTACCGTCAGTGTACTCTTATAGCTGAGTTAGCTAGGAGCATAAAATTAAGCGTAAATTGAGCAACCCGGATTTTTCAAATTATGCTTGACCGAAATCATAATTTATTAAACTGCTTTTCGGTTCAGTAGTCGTGCTGATAGCACAGTATACGCCTAATTAAATTCAGAGGATGGGACATAGTATATATACACCGTGAGGCATAAAAAAGGAAGCCCCTACAAAATCGTTATTATTTTTAACAATATTCAAACAATGTTAATGAAATTCATGAAAGTTATAGCTAAATAGCAGGCAATGTAAACAAATTTACAATTTGTACTCAAACTGTCTGCCTTCAGCTTCTACGCATGCGCGAAGTCGCTTGCGCCATTCACGCACCGCCGAGTCAATAATTCGTTGGTCAAGATCGTTCCAAGCTTGCATGATTCGCTTACGAAAATCTTCAACATCACGGACCTTTGCTTTGTACACCATTTTCTGCATACATCCCCATATTTGATAATCTACGGGATTCAGATCTCGGCTGTTAGGGGGCCATAGTGTTGGAATTATGAAGTCAGGCGTTTCATTCGTCAGAAATGCAACCGTTTCTCGAGCTCTGTGCACTGGAGCACCATCTTGCTGGAAAATGTAAAATTCAGAGAATTCTCGAATTTCAGGTAGAAGGTCTTCCATGAGTAAAACATCTCTGTAGTATTGGCTGTTGATTTTTACCCCCAGTTCAACAAAGTGAATTGACGTAGGCTACGCCCCAGAGAAGAAACACCGACTGACACCATCAGGGATTTGCTAAACGTCGGACGTGTGCGTAAAAGGCGGTCGGCTGCAATATCACTCTTTCGAGTTCCAACTGCTACATACAGACGATAATTTTGAGCATTGCTAGGAGAAGCAACTGTGAATAATTTTTTGTCAGTAAACCAGATGAAATGCACTAGGCTAGCTGGGTAGCGACTCAACAAAGGCGATTACGGTGCGTGAATGGTGCAAGCGACTTCGCGCATGCGTAGAAGCTGAAGGCGGACAGTTTGAGTACAAATTGTACATTTTTTTACATTGCCTGCTATTTAGCTATAGATTTCATGAATTTCATTGACATTGTTTGAATATTGTTAAAAATAATAACGATTATGTAGGGGCTTCCTTTTTTATGCCTCACGGTGTATATTCTTGTTACTGCTCTACCAAGCCTCTTATCTCTTGCGTTTCTCCTGTTTCATATATATTATAATTCAATTTAGCGGATTAGTAGGTTTACGCTAAGCATACTTCGAGATTGGATCATTGGAGCGTCCCTGGTACTGCACCCATCTACTTACGTACTTGCTCGCGGCTAATTACTTCCCATGCACGCGACCTATGCATAGTAGCAGAGGTCCATTTGCTTTCTGGTTTCCTAGAATCTGGGCAGAGACAGAAGACCTGAATGATGAGCTGCATAATCTGCCTCTTAGTAACTCGGTCGCGATGCCTTTGCCAGTCCGAAGAGAGACGAAGATCGGACAAATTTGATGGATTGCCGAACATCGACGGAATTTTCTTCCACGAAATTCCGCCCGAACAAAGACTGATCTTGACAGCGCCGTCGCCCGCATCCCCTCCCAGCTCCTAGCCAGACCCTCCCTCCCAGACAGTCGGATACAACAACGCTACGAATCGCGCTTTGACCACAAGCAGAAGACCTTCACACACGTAAGTCACACTTAAAGCCTAGGCTGGACTGTCCGACTGTGGGGTCCGGTGGAGTGCAAGAGGCCTCGGCGTTAATACGGTCTTTATGACCAGTCGCCGACTTAGTACGGACGTCTTAAATATTCATGAACATCTTGGCCGAACATCGTCCGAAGTCCAGGTGCTCCTCGCGAATAATTGATGGACGGACGGTTCGAATCTGGAGCCATAGACGTTGGCCGTCGGACGAGTGATTGGCCTCGCGCTTGATCGAACGACAGGACCACGATCGAGACAGAGCTCATAAATCTTCACGCGTGACCAATGGCTGTAACTGTAGTCGTATTCACAGTAAAACTCTTTCTAAAGCGCTAACACCGGATCAAACTTCGCCGCCACACCATACGTGTGATGGTGCCAGACCCAAGGCTGGAGAAAGGAGGAGGGCGATGCTAATCATTTCTGTTATGACACAGTGTCATTAAACAGCAAGTAACCAACCGTATACTGGGCGCCGGACACTCCAAAGATGTCTTGGACCTCCATTTGGTGTCTCTGGAAAGCCCCATGACACAAGGCAGCGCTCGTGAAGAAGCCAGTGCCCCTGCGCTTAACCTCTATGTATCGCTTTAGGAATTTCAAGATTACTATTACACCAGCTAGTCACTAGCGCTGCGTCAAGTCAGAGTGGTTGTCCAGAGAAAAGCATAGTTGATTACATCGAGGAGACTTGTTGTGGGATGAACCAAACGCCCAAAAATTGGCATCAGAACGGAGCGAGTTGCTTGCCAAGAAGGTTCTTCCCTCGGGACGAGAACCACCCATACACACAATCACTGGTCATGAATGAATAATGACGATTGTCTTGGACATTGGCGCCGAACAAGGGCGGTGCCGATGAACTATGCATTATAATGAAATTCACCAATTTTGAAAAATTGGTCTAAGTGCAGTTTAAGTGCAAAGCGTGACTCGGTGGTCTAGTTTGTAACGTGCTCGCACATTGATCTAACAATCACAGATCGAAACCTGCTGTACAAACAGGTCAACAGTTATGTCCATGGACTAGTTAATTATGAGAGTTAATTATGTGAGTTAGTTATGAGAGTTAATTATGAGAGTTAATTATGAACGTTAATTATGAGAGTTAATTATGAGCGTTAATTATGAGAGTTAATTATGAACGTTAATTATGAGAGTTAATTATGAACGTTAATTATGAGAGTTAATTATGAGAGTTAATTATGAGAGTTAATTATGTGAGTTAATTATGAGAGTTAATTATGAGCGTTAATTATGAGAGTTAATTATGAGAGTTAATTATGAGAGTTAATTATGAGAGTTAATTATGTGAGTTAATTATGAGAGTTAATTATGTGAGTTAATTATGAGAGTTAATTATGAACGTTAATTATGAGAGTTAATTATGAGAGTTAATTATGAGAGTTAATTATGTGAGTTAATTATGAGAGTTAATTATGTGAGTTAGTTATGAGAGTTAATTATGAGAGTTAATTATGAACCTTAATTATGAGAGTGCTCATTGACTTGCATAATCTATTCAAATGACTTCTATTGCGCCGTTATCAAAGACGTCAATCAATCAATCAACATTCGTTTAATCTGTACAAGGTTGTAATTGTAATTGTAATTGAACATTTGTATGGCGCCACTCAGATATTCAGAGGCGCTCCCGACCCAGGTCAGTGCTGCCTCTAACAAATGAGATAGTCTTCAGGCGTTTCCGAAACAGAGGAAGAGAAAGGCTGAGGAGCTCAAGACGCAATTCATGCGGACGATGGTTGCGACTAGAGTGGCCGACATAAGCAAAGCTTCTGGATTGAGCAGTTGCACCACGCATGCGAGGGACAACCAGGAGGCCTCTTGCGGCTGAGCGCAGAGCAGAGCGACCAGGTTGACATAGACGCAGCGCTAACATCTAGTTATAGTCTATGTGGGAGTCGATGAATACATTGCCTACTTGGCGGTGGGGAGGTAAATAGAAGTTTAATTTAAATCTTGATTTTGTCCGTATCGATGGTCATGGGATTTTGGTTCATAAATGTCAACGAAAATTCTTATCCTTTTTCTTAAAATCTATAGAAATAGATTCCGATGTAAGTTTGGTATAAACGGCAAGTCCACCTTTACGCAGAAGGTGTATCTGTTTACAGTGCCATGCATTGCATCACATTATATGAACGCTAACTACAGTTAAACTACTGAACCAGTATCAAAGTATTCAGCTATCATGCAAAGGTATCTCAACATGGGTAATTGGGTATTATAATATGCGAAGGCTTCTAAGCCCTCGGAATTGGTAACTATATAAAGAGATGTAGGCCTAATATGAATCATTCTAACATTGCAATACATTACACTACAGGCCTACCCAGTCGTCAGTTCAATACCATGGGCATTATGTGACATTAGCGTGTAAAAGAATTCAACTAATTTCCCTGCAATCAGTCAAATAAAGTCCACAGGAGCCGTGTGATGATGGATCACTGTCAGTGTCAGGTCACTGAGTACAGATCAAAACAGACACTTTGTCGATATGGCGAATCGTATGCACTGTTGAATTGATCGGATCAGTTCTGAAGATGAGTTATACTGCCGCCGAACAGTTTACCTAACCGATTCACCAGAATCCACTTGCAAACACTCGACTAAAATCCCCGATGAAGTCAACGCCCCTGATCGCCTGACGACAGAACGCAGACGTCAGGAGTGACAGCGGGGCGTGGTGTGCATTGGGATTGACCGCAGTGGGGAGGCTTTGCATCTATACAGAGAAGCGTCGAAAAGGAAGTTGCCTGAAACGCGAAGCTTAGCTGTGAACCATCGTTCGTCGGTTGAGAGAGACAGCGACAACTTTATAAGGCAATTTCGCCGAAGTAAGCCATGTTTGCTGACATTTAAAACCGGAAATGGGACGCCTGCGACGCGGGAAAAGGCGAGAAAACGCGAGACAGCTCCAGACGAAGAGTTTCGGGTCGTTTTTCAAAATATTAATCTTGCGCTGGTGACAAAGAGTTACGGGCTTCTATAGAAGACGTTTCACGCCTCCCAGGAACACCGACCGAAAGAAGACAAGACGGAGGAGAGACGATGAATAGCTGTTTGTTATATTCCGCGTTGTGTGATGGGCTTTCTTCAGCGTTAGATATCTTCTATAAGGATGGTATAGACTTTAAACACATTCTGGAGCTGTCTGCTCCCTAATAAAACTGACAGCTTGAAAGTACAGAGTAAATTCGTTTAGCGAGGCAAGGGTTTGAGATATATATAGGCCTACAGAAATTTCTTTGGATGAAACCTTTATAGTTTGTCTTTTAAATATCAAACACAGAATTACTGGTGCAGATATTATCCGTGAGGGGCCGTCCATAAAGTACGTCCGCTATTTTTGACCTTTTTACCCCCCCTCCCCTGTCACAAACTGTCACAAAACTCGGACCCCCCTTAAAGTACGTCACACTTTCAACATAGAAATAATAATACTTCCGAAAGCAAGGCTAGTACATAAACAAGGCTTCGCAACAGCATATTTCCTAGCGAGAGGAATCGTGAAAAACACATTCAGGAGATATGCATTTCATGCTATTTTGACATAAAACTAATTAAAATGTTTCAGAAAATTTTTGAAAATTATTTTTAAAGCTATGAAATTCTACTAAAAAATAAAAATAAATTATAAATAAAATAAAAAATAAATAAATGTGTGACGTCACACATGGCCAGACCCCTTCTCCCCTGTCACAAACTGTCACACTTTCTTAAAATGGGGCGTGACGTACTTTATGGACTAAACCTGACGGAACTAAATTAAAAAAATTTGAGTTAAACTTCGACTTTTGTTCAATTAAAATAAAACAGTTTATCTAAAGTTGGCAACTGATTTTGAAAATAAGTTAACTAAACTAAAAATAATTAGTTAAACTTTTTCCAACTTTTTCCAAACTTTTTGACAAACATTTTCACATTAACAGAGGTTAAGTGAACTGTAATAATGCACAGCGTCAATGACACTTTCACTATCAAACTATGTAATAATCATGTAGACTAAAAGTCCTACTACAGTTCTGCCAGAAAATAATAAAGACATTTGCTAATACAAACGATGATGCATCATGCAATGCAGTGCAGTTCACTTTACTTTAATAAACCAGTTAGGCTACCTATGAGAGTCATTGCGGGAAGATAGTTGCGTAGTTGCTGATTTTTTAGTTAAACTTTTCAGTTGATAACTAAAAAATATTGGTTAAACTTTGATTTTAAATAAACTATTTTTCTCCAATTAAACTTCATCCTTAACTAAAAATTTTAAGTTTAAAAAAAATTCAACTTTTTAGTTAACTTTTGCCCAGCACTGGATATTACATGTATTCATACATACTGGCATACGCAAGTTATTATAGTAAAACAGGGCTGCATATGGATAAGCATGAGCATACGTATAGGCTACATATGTAATAAAAATTATCCATCACTTACTCATGCGCGAACATATACATATGCACAATGTACATAAAAGCTTACACAATACACAAATATACATACACACATGTAGGCATATTACATAGACATACACATCTAAACACTTAGAAATAAATATAAATATATATAGTCTATTGTATGTGTTTCTGTGAATATAATATTATTGGCGTTGATTTCCGCCTCTTTCGTGTAGAAATTTGGCGGGCAGAGTGGGACAATATTCGGCGCCACATTTCGTATTTCCCAGTGGATGGAATTGGAAAGAGGCAGGATGCATGTCCGGGTTTCGATTCCCGTGGCCTTAGTGTGAAATTGTCAAGTATGCATCCATGTATGAATGTATTATGTATGTATGTATTATGTATGTACATGCATGTATGTATGTATGTATGTATGTATGTATGTATGTATGTATGTATGTATGTATGTATGTATGTATGTATATGTATGTGTATGTACATGTATGTAACGAATGTACCTGTGAATGTATGTATGTATGTATATATGTATGTATTATATGTATGTACGTATGTAATTATGTATGTATGTATGTACTGTGTAGTGTGTAATATGCATGTATATCGCTATGTATAAATGCCTGTGCACATGTATATGTAACTAAACTAACTATGTATGCAAGTATCAGTGTATATAAGAAAGTAACTAAATCTGCAGGTAGTATGTATGTATCAATAGATGCAAGTATGTGTACGTTGTTGTCTCTATCTATGTTTGCATTTATATTTGTATGCATGTACACGCGCATGTTCAAACGTATCTGTGCACCCAAATACAAGTAGGAATGAGTACATAGGCTACGCATGACATACTTTACTAAGGACAACACGTGAAAAGAGCGACCGAGTGCACACTAGTATGGAAGAAACTACAGAACCGGTAAGAACTGGAAGAGACTGACGTCATATCCGTTCTGCTGGTCGTTGAATTCAATTGCGGGGAGTGCCAGCCAGCCAGAGGCAAATGGCTTCATAGGTACCATCGTTAGAGAGCGGGACATGCTCCTCCTCGGCCTTCGTCCGTCTGTTGTGTTAGCCAGCGGGGTAGTTAGTGCACGAGGGAGGGACAGCTGGAGGGAAGGGTTCCGTTTCCAATGGGGAGGAACAGCAGAAGGTTTTAATGACGACGACAACAATCGTATCATCATTTCCTCGGATAGCAGTCGAGACATCGGAAGTAAAGACATAGGATAGCCCTGGGCCTATAGTAAAATTCAAATTAGACGATTGCATGGGGTGTGATATGCACATATCGATCAGGTTTACGGGTAAGGCAATGTTGTTTGTAAAAGTTTTATATGAACTTTGCGTATTATCGCCAACACACTTGGACAGTCTTTCCATTTCAGACTGTTCCGCATCCCACTCCGTGCAATTTGTCCATTGTCGGTTTAACGACGCCTTCGACAGAGGACGATCGAGAGACGCACACGCCCTTTGACTTCGGCTGCGATAAAACTCGCTTCGTACTTGAATGGACAACAAAGGGGCGACGATGTAGGAACCATTGCGCACAATAAAACCCGAACAATGGAAACTCGAGCTACGAATAATGCCGCATGTATGGCTCGTTTTGCTAGAAGATAAATACTGTATTGTTTTAAGGAAAGTAATGCAAGGTAATATTATAGGGTAAGTTAGAGTTATTTGTAACCATCGCCGTCAAATGGTTGGCGTCAAGAATTGGAAGCGATGATGATGATGATAATGATGATGATGATGATGATGATGATGATGATGATGATGATGATGATGATGATGATGATGATGATGATGATGTAAGGGAAGTTAAGTTAAAGTTCAAGTCAAGGAAGGATAGTGAAGGAGAGGTAAGCTTAAGATCAGGTAACATAAGGTAAGTAACAAAGTTTTTAAACTGATCAATCATTTAATACACGCTTCTTTCACTATCTGATAGTCTGTAGAATCAAGGTCCTACATTTGAATGATGGTTGGATGCTTTTATTCTGGATGTAGGCCATACGAAACTAGAACGGCACTGGTTCCAGAGTATTATCAATATCATTGCCAGCCTGAGGTTAGGGATTTCGAAATCTGTCTGTCCGCTTGTTTTGTAAACCAATCAATCAATCAATCAATCAATCAATCAGTCAATCAATCAATCAATCAATCAATCAATCAATCAATCAAAGAAACTCGATACAGCGCCCTTCATTCGTAAACATTCGTAACCATACCTACGTGATCATTATTTGAATAGCAATCATAACCATTTCTACGTATTTCAATTCCCTTTGTTTGAAAACAATCGTTGCCATATCAACGTATTCCTCTTGTTTAAAAACAATCATGACTATAATTATTTAGTCTACGTATTTTCTTTGTCTGAAGACAATTATTATAGTAAGCCTACCATATCTACGTAGTCTCTTTGTTTAAAGACAATCGTAACCATGCACATGTATAGGTATTTTCTCTGCTTGAAAACAAAATAATGTGACCATATTTACGTATTCTATTTGTTTGAAAACAATCGTTGCCATAGCAACGTATTCCTCTTGTTTAAAAACAATCATGACTATAATTATTTAGTCTACGTATTTTCTTTGTCCGAAGACAATAGTAAGCCTACCATATCTATACGTAGTCTCTTTGTTTTAAGACAATCGTAACCATGTATAGGTATTTTCTCTGTTTGAAAACAAATGTGACTATATTTACGCATTCTTTTTGTTGAAAGACATGGTTACCATATCTACGTATTCTCTTTGTTAGAAAACAATCACTGCCATATCTACCTATTCCCTTTTAAAAACAATTGTGACTATATTTACGTAATCTCTTTGTTTGACGACAATCGTAACCATGTCCACGTAGTCGTCTGTTTAAATAACAATTGTAGTCATAGCAACACCTTAATTACGCCAAGTAATGAACTAAAGTAGAAACAGCAATCACAGGAAACAAAGAATGAGAAAAGGAAAGATAGAGCAATAATTATAGTTCACAGGAGGAGATCAGTTCAAAGTATACAAATCATCAACCTTTCCATACAGTTGTGTCTATTAACGAATACGAAGACAAGGCAATCATCATTCTACGGAGCTTTTTTATGGTGCAGTTCTACACAAAAAGGGCAGTTCTAAATGAATTTGTGCAGCTGTAGAAGCATTTTTGTGCAGTTAAAATAGTTGAAGCAGATTTGGAACTACAATTGACAACAACGTACTTTCGCCAGAAAAGTAAAATTCAGTCTGCCCAGTCCATTAATGAAAAAACACTTTCCCATTTCTTAAACCCGAATGTAAGACGATACATAGAATTCAAGTATACATTCAATTCATTCGATTGTCTTGCTGATAAAATCAAGGCGGGGATGGCTTAGGTAAATCGGGGCAAGGAGTGGAGAGTGGATAGATCCCTTGTAAGTAGAGACGAAGAAATTTAATCTAAATTGGAGGCACGAGACGCAATACAATTATATGCACGGAAGAACGACCGCTTCAAAGGATCAGCATCAAACGTTCCATGATACTGTAGTTCCCGTATGATACTGTAGTTTCCCGTATAGATTATACCCAATTTTAGTATACACTGAAGCTGGTCAAACTTTGTAGCACTATTACAGAGCCGCTAAAACATCATAGTAGTAGTAGCAGCAGCAGCAGAAGCAGCAGCAGCAGTATTTAGTGGCAGTAGTAGTGATAGTAGAAAAAGAGCAAGAAGAAAAAGAAGAATAAGAACAAGACGAAGAGCAAGGATGAAAACATTAGGAAAGCTAACAAATCTATAAAAATATTTGACACCAGAGGAAGATGGAGTGCAAGAAAAGAATAGGAAAGAACGAGGAAAAGAAAAAGAAAGAATAAAAAGGAGAAGAAAGGGGAGAGGCAGAAAAGAAAGAGGAAAAGAAGAAAGAGAAAAAGAAGAGGATGAATAAGAAGAAGGAAAAGAAGGAGAATGAGAAGGAAGAAGAGGAGGAGAAGACGAAGATGAAGAAGGAGAAGGAGGAGGAGTAGGAGAAGGCGGAGAATGAGAGGGAGAAAGAGAAGAAAGCAAGCAAGACGAAGACGAAGACAGACATATCTCGGGGCTGCGTTGTGCGCTAACTGGCGGGCGCTCAGTTCGTGATTGGACGCGTGGGGTTTCGTTGCTATGGCAACGTCGGCGCTATCAACGGACAGAGGCACAGACGCAGGCACGCACCGTGACGCGCACAGATGGAGTTGAGCGTAATTGCGTTTCTTCGACGGCGTTTGGGGCGATTCCATTCGGTGCCAAACAGAGAAGCATTGTCTCCAATCAGTTGAACAAGGCGCCCGACTCAAAGACCTAATGAAGAGAACCAACGGACGGTTTGGCAGGGCGCACAATCTTCTTCCTGGAAGAGGGAAGGAGAGGAGAGGGAGAGGGAGGTGAAGATGGAGAGGCAGAGAGATCTAACAAACTAGCACAGCGAATTGTTTGACATAGGGGAACAGGATTCTTTTTTGGCAGAGGAAAGGAGAGCCGTAGAAGGGAGTGGGAGGAGAGCAGAAAGAAATACACAGAAAGACAGACAGAGGCATGTAAAGACAAACACGGAGAAAATGAGATGAAAAGAAATGAAAACGGATGAATGATGGAAGAGGGGTGGTAAAAATGAATGGAAGAAAGATAAAAGGACAGACATGGGGGACGGAAACGGATGATTTGAAGAAGCAGGAAGGGAGAATCGGCAGGCAGACAAGGAAAGTCTGAAACGACGGATGGATTTAGATGGGGTAGCTGGAAAAGGTAATGGAGTGAGCGAGTGGAAGAAGCAGACGGAAGAAACATATTGAAAGAGAGACAAAGAAGAGAGAAGCAGAAAGCAGAAAAGGGAATTTTGCAGACACAATGACCGACACCATTAAACAGCGACGGACGATGGAAGACAATGAGAACAATGGCTTCGAGATAGAGAGAAAGAAAGAGAGAAAGAAAGAGAGAAAGCAAGGAAAGAAGGAATGAAAAGGAAGGAAGAAAAGAAGAGAGGGAGTTAAGAATTCAATTCAATTCAAAATGCCGTTTATCGAGCACCAAACAACAGCGGCACAGGCCACATCAGCACATCATAGGTTCAACCGTCAATGTCATTGTTCAACAGGTCATCCAAAAGGGAAAAGTCCTGCTACACACTTTTAGGTTCCTTATTACCATGAATGCATTTCAGGCGCCTTTTATAGCAAATGAAATAATTTAGATATAATTTAATATCATAGTCTATATGTCATAAAAAACAAGTTTAAACAGTAAACGCTGTCAGTGCTAAAGTGCTAGAAAAAGCAGCAGACCTATAATTATTGAACGTTTACTAGACGATGCTTGAAAGTCCTTTAAAATTGAGTGAAGAATGGAAAGACGAAAGGAAAGAAGAAATACAGAAAGGGAAGGAAAATCGGGTAAAGGCTGTCCAGAGTATCCCAGGTTAGATTCGCTCTTTCTTTCGTTCATTAGTTACCTTTTGGATGACATATTGAACAATAACATTGACTGTTGAACTTAAGAATTCTGATGTGATTAGTATTGCTGTTGTTTGGCGTTCGATAAACGGCATTTTTTGTTGAATCCCTCCCTCCCTCCCTCTCCTCTCTCTCCCTCCCTCCATCCCTCCTCCCTCCCTCCGTCCCTCCCTCCTACCTCCCTCCCTCCCTCCCTTTGTTCGTTCCTTTCTTCGTTCCTTCGTTCCTTCCCTTCTTCCTTCGTTCGTTCCTTCGTTCGTTCGTTCGTTTCTTCCTTCCTTCCTTCCTTCCTTTCTTCCTTCCTTCCTTCCTTCCCTTCCTTCTTTCCTTCCTTCGTTAGTCAGCTCTTTCGTCCGTTCGTTCACTGGTTCCTTCGTTCCTTCATTCGTTCCTTCCTTCCTTCCTTCCTGCCTTCCTTCCTTCCTTCCTTCCTTCCTGCCTTCCTTCCTTCCTACCTTCGTTCCTTCGTTCGTTCGTTCGTTCGTTCGTTCGTTCCTTCCTTCCTTCCTTCCTTCCTTCCTTCCTGCCTTCCTTCGTTCCTTCCTTCCTTCCTTCCTTCCTTCCTTCCTTCCTTCCTGCCTTCCTTCCTTCCTACCTTCGTTCCTTCCTTCGTTCGTTCCTTCCTTCCTTCCTTCCTTCCTTCCTTCCTTCCTTCCTTCCTTCCTTCCTTCCTTCCTTCCTTCCTTCCTTCCTTCTTCCTTCCTTCCTTCCTTAGTTAGTTAGCTCTTTCGTCCTTTCGTTAACTGGTTCCTTCGTTCCTTCTTCATTTCGAGCGTTCTTCTCTGTTCGTTTGTTATCTGGACAGCACGCATGCGCAATTTCACGCCCAGTCGCAGCCATGACCCGAATGGACAATCGAAAGAACAGCTCCACACACGACGACTGTCACGAGATGGATGACCCTCTAGCTACTGATATCGCTCCTCTTCCCTGCCCATGCTCTTGCCCGTGTCCCTCTCTCTTCCATTCAACCCTTGCCCCTGTTGATACTCCTGCATCTGTCTCTATTTGTCTCACTGCTAGTATTCTCTGTTGCTGTCCATGGCTTGCTCCTGCTCCTGTTCTTGGACAAATTGTGAGGCATACTGTTGTTCTTGTTCGTGTGTTGTTGTTTCTTTTCTTATCCATACTCCCTCCTGTGCGCGAATGGGGTGCATAGAAACAACAATAGGACAGTCAGCCAAGTCAATTGTACCACTAACGCAGAAAATCAATCAATCAATCTGAATTTATATAGCGCCCCTTCAAGATCTCTACTCAGAGAGAAAGTCTTTTATCTTGAACCCTGACCTACAGCTGTATATCTGATGACTAATAGGACTACTGAACATGATGCCATCTGTCAGCTGTGGATGGGAATCCGTTGGTGTGGTTCTACGCGTTTGCGTGGGACTACCGCTGGTGACTCTTCTAGTTTTCTATGCTTAGTTTTAGTTACTGATGACTTTCCAGTTCTTGGTTTTAGCATCACCTAGGCGAACACTAAGAGTCCCTCTGGTTAATTTTCTTTTAAAGTGGCGCTACATAAATCTTTAATTACAAATACAGGTGCAATTACTGACCGACTGTCATGGCGACCTAATTGACTAATAATCGAATGATCGAATGATTGAATGAATGATCGAATGATTGAATGAATGTTCGATTGATCAAATGAATGACAGAAATGATCCATCGAATGATAAAGAATGACCGAGTAACTAATCAATGTAATCATCAAACGAATGACCGATTGATCGATCACACGGACGATGATCGACCGAATAAAAAAGCAATTGACCATTAAACGGAATGACCGAATTACCTATTAGATGACCGGAAGACCTACTAAAAATACCGAATGATCCATCCAGTTACCTAATGAACAGCTTAATGACCAAATGACCTCTTAGACGATCCACTTGATGACATTCTGAATGGAGGAAATGAATGATTGAAATAAAGACCCAATGACTGAATGACAACCACTCACTGATCTGCCGAGCGACAGCCTGCACCGATTGCGTGTTCCTCAGCGAGTCACGTGCCAACTGTGCTTGATAATTAATTTACAGAGCACCGAATGACCTTATGCCTTATTCTGACATCTGCATTCGAGTAGCAGACAACCGGAAGAGCTGGCGGCTGCGATCCTCATCAAGAAATCAATTACAAGCCCCGCGGTCTTCTACGAGGTTTGGCGACTGTTTCTTCCCTGTGGCTGGACCACCAGGTGGAATGGTCTTCCAAAGGATGTGAGGTATTCAAGTCACAGTTGAAAACCAATCTATGTAAATTATCATAATTGTGGCTGTCACTGAGTTTTTCAACTCATCTGAAGTGCCGTTTTCTTTAACATTGGCTCAGCTACGGCATTATGTAACTCGTCTTACTAACTCGTCAACAACAGCAACATCATTATTATATAATAATAATAATAATAATATCATTATCATCGTCGTCGTCGTCGTCGTAATCATCATCATCATCATCATCATCATCATCATCATCATCATCATCATCATCATCATCATCATCATCATCATCATCATCATCATCATCATCATCATCATCATCATCATCATCATCATCATCATCATCATCATCATCATCATCATCATCATCATCATCATCATCATCATCATCATCAGTATTATTATTATTATTATTATTATTATTACTATTATTATTATTATTAGTAGTAGTAGTAGTAGCAGCAGCAGCAGCAGCAGCAGCAGCAGCAGCAGCAGCAGCAGCAGCAGTAGTAGTAGTAGTAAACTGAATGGCGTACTAATTGACCTATTAATTGATCTAGTCATCAAGTAACTACTGAACGATTGCCAGAAGTAATTTCGGATGCACCGATATACCGAATAAACAGCCTATGGACTTATATCGACCGAATATTCGGCCACAACAGCGACCAATCTGCCAACAATCTCAAACTAGCGCTATAAGAACTTCCGTTGACTTCACGTTACTGCATTGAACACAACAGCGTCCTTCAAATCATCTTGTCTCTGATCCACATAATGCGTCGAACACAGGCGCAATATAAGTATTCCATTACACTCCATCGCTTAGACATATGAGCACGTCGGCTTTCCATAGAACGAAAGGCCGTCCATTCTCCGGCGCTTCATATGGACGACTATTATTAGACGCACAGTCGGCCATAGATTGCCTTGTCAACGGGCATTATGTGGACGACAAGCTTTCGATGGCCAAGCGACGGCCCGGTTAAATTGTCGAACGATGTCAGATCAGCCGAAGAACGAGAGAATGAATGAACGCACGAACGAGAGAATGAACAAATGAACGACTGAACAAATGACCGAATTAAGAAACTAACGGATGAACGAACGAATGAATGCCAGAACGAACGCGCGAACAAATGAACGAGAGCACGAAAGAACGAACGAACGAAAGAAAGAACGAAAGAATGAACGAATGAACAAACGAATGAACGAATAAATGAACGAATGAGCGAATGAATGAAGCAATGTACAAAGAAATGAACGAACAAGTGAACAAAGATGTGAACGAAGAAATGAACAAAGATATGAGCTAAGAAATGAACAGATATATGAACGAAGAAATGAACAAAGAAATGAAAGAAAAGATGAAGAAAGCAGTGAACTAAGAAATGAACAAAGAAATGAACAAAGAAATAAACAAAGAAATGAACAAAGAAATGAACGAACAAATGAACAAAGATATGAACGAAGAAATGAACGAAGAAATGAACAAAGAAAATAATGAGTGATCGAGCGATCGGTGAATCTGTATGGCAATCTGTTGAGGATAAAACCTGAATGCGTCATTAATTTTTGCATCATGAGGATGATAATAAAGTCGTTGTTGTTGATGCTGACGACGATAGGTCACTTTTTACGATGTTCTTGATGAGTGTGTCGCTTTGAATGATAATGAGGATGATGACTTACACTGAGGATACTAATAATAACGTTAGTCACAATAATTTTATAATAACAGCGATTGTAATTATAGAATTAATATATAATAATGTTGTAATAACAATGCTATTGCTGCTGTTGCTGCTGCTGCTACTACTACTACTACCAATACTACTACCAATACTACTACCAATACTACTACCAATACTACTACCAATACTACTACCAATACTACTACCAATACTACTACCAATACTACTACCAATACTACTACCAATACTACTACCAATACTACTGCTGCTGCTGCGGTCTCAATGGAATAGCTACCGTACATGTAGATTGCGATCTGTTGACCATGCATGGCTAGTTTAGGAGATCGTGAGCTGAGATGACATGTTATAACTGTTTAACAAAGAACCACACATGTAGATGTCTCTGGTAGATCGATTACTGATCAGACCAAATCCTACACAGTTACACAAGAAAGCTCAAGTGAAGTCAGGCAGTTCATGTTTTAGACTGACTCATTGTGCCTCTAATTAACATTTACATAATAACTGACTGACTGAATGAGTGAATGAATAAATGACTAACTGGCTGATCGACTGACTGAATAAATATAAATGAATGAATGAATGAATGAATGAATGACTAGCTGATAGACTCAATGACTGATTGACTGACTGATCGGTCGACCGACTGGTTGACTGACTGACGACTGGTTGACTGACTGACGACTGAATAAATAAATGAATGAATGAATGACTAACTGATTGACTCATTGATTGACTGACTGACCGACTGATTGACTGATTGACTGACCGGCTGGTTGACTAACTGACTGACTGACATACTGATTGACCGACTTACTGATTTGGCTTTCAGATTAAAAGCTTTTACTTTTTCGACTTTCGCTAATCTAAAGAGATTTCTACGTCATTTCGTCGGCTGTTCGGTGGGACGTCGTCAAAGAATGGTCAAGTAGCACGCTTAATTGATGGCCGGCGTTTTATGACAGACACACAGGAAGGAAGGAAGATCGAAGGAAGGATGAATGAATAAATGGATGAACGGACGGATGGATGGGTGGAGTGGATGGGAAAACGTATGAATAGACGGGTAGACGGAGAGAGAATTTAGTTACAGTTTCGTCTTTATGGTAAATGATACTACATTGCAATTTAGTCCTAATATGTTGCAATAGTTGTGGGTGGGCGAATGAGTG
>JACEVL010000789.1:597500-627500 GCA_020284085.1 Aporrectodea caliginosa | reverse complement strand
TCAGTGCTCGGGTCTCGCGCTCCCTCCGTTCGGTTGAACATGGTCTTCTCTCTGTGCCTTTTGCTCGCACCTCCACCAAGCAGAGCCGTGCCTTCTCTGTGGTTGGCTCCTCGACCTGGAATGGCCTCCCTCTGGTCCTCCGCACCCTTCCTAGAACCCCTTCTCAGCATAGGCGGAGACTTGGGGGACAGACGAAGGAGCGACCGAAGGACGATCGCCGAGGCGCGCAGGGGAGGGGTTTGAGGAGGGAGATGTGCCCCCTCCCCATCTAAATTTTTTTTGAATTTCAAAACTTTATTGGTAGCATTTTAAGCTGTCATCCGAAAAAATTGCTCTATTATTTCAGTGCTGATAGGAACCAGCTATATCACTCGTAGCTAACATGTAGTCTGAGTCGTGTTTGAGTTTGACTGTATACTAGCAAACCAGATAATTATTGAAATCAGTATAAAAACTAGAAAATACGTTCAATTTCCAAGAACGTCATAAGTAAACAAATTAGTGACCAGGACACAATTAGCAGAAATAGTTTACAAATGGTACACAAACCAAGCAAGAAGGATTCAGCTACCGAATCATGTATAGTAATAATAATAATAATAATAATCTTTTCTTTAATAAGCGCCTGACAAACGCACTGCGCTGTACATTTACATGTTATGCAATTTAAATCTTAACTACTAACTGAACAGACAGCTTGCAATACAACGGCGCTAATAGCAGCCTACAAAGCATATCCGCCCAACGGGGCTCGAACTCGGTACCTCTCGGTCTCTGTGCCAGATGTTATCCAAAGCGCCACGGCCCTTAATGTAATGTATAGTAATGATGTAGCTTTAGGCTACTAAATGTTCAAGGAACATAACATTTAAAAATTTGATATTTTGACATTTGAAAGATAGATAGACTAATGCTCCAAAGAAGCCATTTAGTGGTACAAATATAATATTTGTTCAAATATTATATTACCAGTAGATAATACTCAATATAATATGATAGTGTCATGTGTTATAATAGTAAATAATATAATTAAATACTATCGTTATATATAATTACAGTTCAGATAATATTATAATGTAAACAACAACTCAAAACTATTATTATTTTGTTATATTGTATTGTATTTTGTATTGTATTTATAAATTTATAAAGCGCCCCTCACAGTGAACACCAATCAGAGGCGCTCCCAGTGCGAAAGACTCCGAGCGAAAAGAGTGGTCTTAAGACAACGAAAAGAAGCACCTGGCCCACCAGATAGCATCAAAGAACGAGTTGATGAATGGAGTTGGTTGATGAAGGGAGTTGGGAGGTTTACATCTTGGGGGAACATCCCCCCCAAGAGGGTCCTGAATTAAACACTGATTTTAACAAACATATTCTAAATGTAACCCCAACGTGCACTTCTGGTCAGTGGCGTAACGAGGGGGCAGGGGGGCGGCCGCCCCCGGGCGCAGGACAGGGGGGCGCAAAATTAGGCTTGAGAAATTTTTTTAAAAGAAATCAGGCAAGAATAGCTAAAAAAGTAACTATTATACATGAGTCTTGCAGGGGCGCGGGCGCGGGGTGGGGGCGCAAAATGAGGCTTCTGACAATTTGACCACTTTTTTCATGAAATAAAATACAGCCCGTAAAAACAAAGTTTTTTACTATATCCATCTAGTATCCTATAATGCGTCTTACGAAGCAGTTACCTCTACAAATATATAGTACGCGTCCATTTTACGACATAGCGTGCGTTTAATCAGGCAGCGCGCCCGTTTTTGTTGCGGCCAATGACAACGCTGCGTATCGGAAAAGGGGATTCCCCGATTCGAAAAGTTGAGTCCCCGATTCTATAAGCTTGCCTTTTGGGGGGAGCTGAAATTTTTATAGAATGAAGTGTCTGCGAGGGCGAGTCTATCTGCCAAGGCTAAAAAGTCAAATCTTGCGACGACTCATTCGATCACTTACAATCATTCAATCGTCCTGAACACGCATTATAGGATACTAGATGGATATAGTAAAAAACTTTGTTTTTACGGGCTGTATTTTATTAAAAGCTTATGTTAGTCTGTGGCAACTGGTGCGCGGTAGGCTATAACCAGGTTTGCTGCTCCGTCCGCGAACACCAAAAAGTACAAACAGTGGAAAGCACTGTAGAAATTTATAATATTCATGAAATCTTTCAGAAATATTGGGGGGATATAAGCAGCTCCATCACCCACCTCAAGTTTCCGGGGGGACCGCCCCCTGTCCCCCTAAGTCTCCGCCCCTGCTTAAAACTTGAAGCTGAGTTGAGTGCTAGAAGGGTTCTCAGATACTTTCTGGACATGAAAGTTTGAACCTCGACGACCAAAAGGGCAATAGGCCGACCTGAACCACAGTCAAATTACTGACCATACATACATACGGTCTAACGTCCATTATTTGAATCTTCTTTTGCGATTAGGCGATCTCTTTCCTCCTCCATTTTTGCAATTGTGGTTCATGCATTCATTTGACTGCTGTAATTCGCTACTTTTTGGTCTTTCGAAATGTCGCTTGTCTCCACTTCAATCGGTGCTTAATGCAGCTGCCCGTTTGATAGCTCGCCCTCCTCGCTTTTGTCACCTTTCGACCTTCATGACTGAGTATTTATATTGGCTTCCTCTCATCTCCCGATTCGGAAATTCTCTTTCTTACATCCAGGGTGCTCTTGGGTCTAGCCCTCCGCTTTCTTTGTGATTAAATTCGCCGACACCTTTCGGCTGCCTCTGCTCGCTCACTCCGCTCTTTAGACCCGCCTAACCTTCTCGTGCCTCGGTCGCGGACTGCTACTGCTCAGGATCGTGCCGATGCATCTGTTGGTCCTATGCTCTGGAATAACCTTCCCGTTACGATTCTATACATGATCTTAACTGGGGTATTTAGTCTCTTCTCGTTGTATTAAGACAGTTCTTTTTTCGCAGGGCTTTCCGCACTGGAAGCCACTCTGATTAAGTATTACTGTGAGAGGCGCTTTATAAATCTGTAAATATAATACAATACAATACAATACAATACAATACAATACCCACATCTCAACCACGTCCACACAGTTTTTATCTAGACACTAACTATATAGCTCTTAGGAACCTCGAAAAAGTGCGGAATGCATTAACCAACATGTAAATGATAGCCTATTAGAGCCATTAAGTACAAGGAGTTGATCAAAGACTAACGTGTACCACTACCAAAATATCATGTTACTGCACTGACGAAAAGTGCAAAGCGATAGCGACTACAACTAGATGAAAAGCGCTCAGTGCAGTCAGTACACCTACGCTGCTTAATGTATACAGGGTGGGCCAAAAAAAAGGAACCCCTACGCATTTTTGCTAATATTTCGGCCAAAAGTAAGAATTTTTAAATCATGCTTTACAGGCTTAAAGGTAATTCATATCTACGTATAATGGCCAAATTTCACAGAAAATTTTCAAACAGAACAAAAGTTATATCACTTTTAGTGAGTCCACCCACTGTTTTTGATGGTTCAAAAACGTAACGCAACAAAAAGCAACAAAAAACGATTTTACTAAGTCACTTCTCAAATAATTGTAATCAAACAAACTTGATTATTGTTTCACAACTTGAGTCCAATTTGTCCACCACCAGTGCCCATACATGTTCTGAGTCTTTTTGCAAAGTTTTGATGTCTTTGTTGATGGGTTCCAGAGGTAAATCTTCCCACATCAACTTCAATGCGACCTTCAATTCTCTTATCGATTTTAGCTTTGGACGCAGATTGTGGTATTCTCCAGCATAGCTCCCCTTACGCGATTATCCATTTGTTGGAGTGCGGAAGATTTCTACCTTCCGCTGCCTTTACGACGTTCCAGAGCCGATCCCCTTTCATGAATGCGGAGGCATATTTTTAACGGTAGGCCTACTCAGCTTCCACTGTTTATCAGGGCAAGCGGCGATTAGAGCTTTTGCTCAAAGACCTTGCTCATGAAGTGTTTGCATACGCATTTTGTCTATCACTGACACCTTGCCCATCTTGATATTTTAGAAATTTCAATGTCATTGTTTCAATAAAAAATTATTAACCTGAAAAATTCTTTATTTACCAACTTGATCGTCTTCTTGCTAAGTGACGTCACAGTGACGTGCAGTTACGCTGGTACCCCGTTTCTTTTCTAAATAGTAATAATAATATGTATCTGGTAATATCAAGTTTGTTTGAAAACAATTATTTGAGAAGTGACTTAGTAAAATCGTTTTTGTTGCTTGTTGTTGCGTTAAGTTTTTGAACCATCAAAAACAGTGGGTGGACTCACTAAAAGTGATATTACTATTGTTCTGTTTGAAATGTTTTGGTGATATTTGGATGCTATACGTAGATATGAATTGCCTTTCAGCCTGTGAAATTTGATTTAAAAATTCTTACTTTTGGCCGAAATATTAGCAAAAATGCGTGGGGGGTTCTTTTTTATGGCCCATGTATACATCCAGAGCTATTTACCTAAACATCACAGTTCGGCCGAAGATGAATTAATTTCCGATGAAAAAATATGAGGAGAAATCAAACGGAAATTCATTTAGAACAAAGCACAAACAAATTTGCTGCAACAAGATCAGGAATCGGAGCCTTGAAGATGTCTTACAGAAAAACCACACCTACATCAAAGCAATGCAGCAGGAACTTCAATGAAAAGCCGCCACTTAGCCTCAGAGTCCATCGGCATCATTAACAGTGCCTCCGTTAACACTCAGACAGCGCCGATGCCATCCTATACGATCCCAGGTGTTAGGACAAAATCCTTCAGAATATTTGATGATGCAGCGCTTAGCCATTTAGACGGGAGATGCTTCGGTCAAGCTATGGTCATGATCCAGTGCTATAGGTTGGTAAAGCGATGATAGACATGAGGATCATACCACTGATACCCTGTCGGAAATTATTGTCGGATACAGAAGGACTTTTATCACACGGCAAGATAATTTGATGCATAATATAATACCTATAATATACACTAAACATGAGCGCATCGTAATCGTAGGCCCTAATCGTAATCTCCAAATTTCTAAAGCGCCACTTGAAAGCCAAGAGCAGGGCACTAGCTCATTCACGAGCGCACACACGAGTCTCTATTATAGTCGAACTTGGTGGAACCTCTTTATTTTGACCATGCTTCAGCTCCATTGAGACACTCAAAAAACACTATTAAACTGTGCAAATACATACGAGACAACATAATGTAATGTAATGTAATTAGTAATTTATATAGCGCCGCTCACAGCCGAGGCCATTCAGTAGCGCTCAACATAACATAAATGTATACATGTTTCGGACACGGTAGCCAATTAGCTACAGCGTTTATCTTATAATGTGTAGACTACAGAGCAGATCTTCAGCTGAAACTCGCCATAATAGCAGGGCGATTTATATAGCGCCGTAACATGGCTCAGCCCGATTAGAAGCACTGCATATGACTTTCAAAATCAAAGGCAATCATACAATATTTGAAAACGATAGGTCTTAAGCCGTGACTTGAATGTGTCCAGAAATGGTGTATTATTCACATGGTATGGACGACTCTTCCACACAATCGGTGTATATACTCGAATGCCGAAACGGAAGTATAGTCCGGGATAAGGCTATTCAACACCTTACAAGTATTTAAGTATACAGTTTGCAGATTAGGAACGCGTAACCAGCGCAGGCTGTCGTTCAGCAGATCGGTGATATGATCGGATGGAGTCCAGCCATAGATTTACCACTGCTCTAGACTATATCTGCTCTAGTCGGCAAACCCGCACGTAGGCTATTGCAGTAGTCAACCCTGAAAACTACGAAGCTGTTGACCAAGGTGAGGGCTGTTGAGGTATAGGATCAAATCTGAATCTGTGTTTTTATACGGTAGACACCAGAACGAGTTTATTCACGTGGACGATATGGTGATCCATCTGGCAGTCGATCCATCATATTGGACTCCACGGTTGCGGATGGTGTCAGTGCATCGAACGTCTGAATCATTGAGGGCAAAAGAACTGCCGCTGGGTAGGTGGCGACTCCGGAGGTTGTACACCATAGGAATTCAGACTCCGGTGGATTATGTCTGAAACGATTAGACTATAAGCGCCTTAGCGCCATCCATTCTGTGCGTGATATACGATAGTACTCCTTTCTTTCAGTTCAGCGGTTTGTGATTGTTCACAGAAGAGGTAAAGCTATGTATCGTCCGCGTGGCAGAGGTGATGGAGACCACCATGTTATTGTATGATCTTTTCACCATCGGCCATACATAGGCCTAATACAAAGAGGAGATGGCCAAGCAATGATCCTTTTGTGTGTGTGTGTGTGTGTGTGTGTGTGTGACACTGTGTGTGTGACACTGTGTGTGTGACACTGTGTGTGTGACACTGTGTGTGTGTTTATACCTACCTGTCTGATAGTCTGTCACTCAGTCAATCAGTAAGTCGGTTTAATGTAGTCAGTCTGTCTGTCTGTCATTTTGTCAGTCAGTCAGTCATTCAGTCAGTCAGTCTAGACTGTCTGTCATTCTGTCAGTCTATCTGTGATATAGACTGACGCCATCGCAGACACTGGCAGTCAGTCGGTCATTAAATAAGTAAGTCAATCTGTCTGTCTATGTGTCTGTCTGTCTCTGCGTCTGCTTATAAGACTGTGTTTCAACTTCTGGTTGTTCCGTGGATTGTAGACAGCCGGAAAACTGCTTCCATTGAAGCTTCTCTTGTGGCGACTACAACCACAGGATAAGCGGCGATGGAAAGCGATAGCCTGTTGCTTTAAGAAGATAATTCTTAACCATGTCAGAGGGAAAGCCGTGAGGGGGTCAGGCGGGAGGGAGGGCTAACTCGGGTGACGCCGATGGCGAGATTCCATTCGGTGCACCCCACTCTCTTGTGTCAACAAAAGCGAATCTATTAAGACGCTTGCAAGGCAGGACTGGATCAACAAACACTGGTAAGCGGAAAGAAAGCGAAGGGAATCGGAATACAATAAGGACGGAATGGAAAATAATAGGAAAGATGGAAGTAAAAGAAAGGAACTGAGAGGGGAAAGAAAGAAAAGGAATGGAATAGAAATATCATAACTAATATAAAATTGAAACAAGAATTCGAGAGGAATGGAGTGATTGAAATGGTTAAGAAATGATGGAGGAGATAAAAAATGAAATAAATAACATAAAAAGAAATGAAAACATATGAATGAATAGAATAAAATTGCAGTAATTGGAATATAATGGAATAGAATTAAATTGAATAGAATAGGGTGGAATGGAATAAAATAAAATAGGCTGCAATATAATAGAGTTAAAGACAAAATGATAGACTACAATAGCACAAGACCCAGCAGAATGTACCAAAACAGAATAAAATAGAAAACATGTATTAATCGGAAAAAACACATTAAAAAGAACTAGCATAATTCAATTTAATTTAAATTTTTAGACATGACATAAAGATCGAAGGTGTATCCGAATACATACAGAAATATATATTTCAGATATATATATATTTCATACTTTGTACTAAATGAATTAAAATAATTTAGGCCAATGCTTCTTTTACCAGACTAACTTTTGTCAACTAGTTTGCAGCCAGCTATAGGAATATTTCCCTGGAAGTCTTAACTGAAGCACCAAGAAACGTTAGCGTTACAAGCTTTGTGGTGCATGCTGACAAATGCATTGTATAGGCTACATGACGAACTATTAGGCCTACCAATATCTCTGGATTTCATTAACAAGATCAATTAAGCGAAAAGGTTCTTCATATATGCCTTTTGTTTCAAAGCCTTCATAGTAAGACTGATTAAGGGACTGATTAATTAGCCCGTCTACAATAGCATAACGGTATTCCCGAGTCACTTCATTCCCAACTTCAAAGACAATCTGCTTTCTGGCGATCAGCTGTTAGTCAGCGCTTAAGTCTCTTTTGCCAACACATTGAAACTCATTGCCTTCATCGCTTACACACGCAGAACACCAGCATGATAATAAGTCTGTAGGATTTGAATCGTCAGAAGATCAGAACCAGTCAATTATCCGCCCTACCTTCGAGTTTCTTCGCGTCTACCTACAATAACGGATAACTCGCCGATCGGTAAACCTCAAAACAAACAATGGTATTGGAACGCTTCCGAAGAGCGCTCCTTTGAAATACTTTGATAGGGCGCATGGCCACTGTTACCTAACGCCCTGCCTCAAATTGTCCGGTACTGACCACGGAACTTGGGGTGGGTGGGGGGGGTACAAAGTGGGATTAGCGAAGGTGGCCGACTGATCTGGTAATTGTGTGAGTAGAGAGTTTGTGGCTGAGTTGTGCATCCATAGAGAACTGAGAATGAGGCGTTCTTGTTGACTCGTGTGGCGGTAACAGACGAATGATAGTACAGCTGTTTCGGATGACCAGCCAGTGGAAGGACCTAAGATAGGAAATCCGAACAGTTTCTGGATAGGACTCAACTTGTGGGAGCTAGTTGAAGGAAGGACTTGTGAGAGGAAATCCAGAGATTGTAGGAAATAGTCGAAGCAAAGAAGCGATGGCGCAGACAACCGGTGAACATTTGATGAAAATGATGAAGCACGAATCGGAGATGGGAAGAGGCAGAGTGGTCCTATCGTCTACTTCATCAACTGAACCCGACGGAACAGGTTCTCCAAACTCAGGTGAACTTTTCCGCACAGCTTCATTTGTACGGGTAGGCTACATAACGAAGACAGGGACTGATGTAGCTCCTTTAATATCATCTCAAAAAGTTCTTGTTGGCTTTGCGCTCTACCTAATAAGTAACAGAAAGATGTTTTGTTCCAGAGCGGAACTTTCGGAATATACTCGTTCTCTTTTCTTGGGCCTTTTGGCCTAAATCGTAATCGTAAACTCAACATTTCTAAATTACTGCACTAAAGCTAAGCGCAGGGCACCAGCTTATTCACGAGCGCTGCGTTGTCAAGAGATCGATGTCCACTGGATGTCCAGTTTATATATGCAATGGACGAATCCCATGGTCTTGCCAGCTCATCGTAGGGCTTGCCGCAGTGCTTAGTTGTCGGGTGTGTTGGGAGTTCCACGGCTCTAGCTCTTCTTATAAACCCATCACATGTAAGTTACTGAAAAGATGCTGGGAGTCAGTTCTTGACCTCCAGGCTCAGTTCGTGCGCAACATAATTAACAACATTAGATTTAGACTTGCGTTCGTGAACTGTGGTAATCTATTAAAAATTTCAACCCCACCTCCTTTTTGACAATTAAACAATGAAACCTTGCGTTTAGACTTCCTCGCAGCGCGTTGGTACCAAATTATAGGCCTTATACGTTTGCGCAAACAGCTTGATTACTGGCGTTTTGTTTTATTATAAGCATCACTTACAATTATGGAAGAACTTTTCAGCCAGAAAACCATTCAGCCAACTTTCCCGATGTTTCGGCAGTTTGCCGGAATGCTTCATCGGTTTCTTTAGGTCTGAAACGGTCACAACTTCTCTGCAGAAATACCGCATACCTTGACATTTCGAGAGATTATCTCTACTTTATGCGTTAGCGCCTCGTCATTTGTCACCGTAATCCCGCATACACGCGTCCTAGCACCGCCTCTGCATAATCAAAGACCTCATTATACGAACATCATGCTTCGTTACGACTGTCTTAGCACTGTCATTGTTGATTCTGCTCTAATTTTTTCCTGTAGCGAACGCTGACATTTACAGTGACTTAGAGGATCGCTTCTGTATACGGCACAAAACATTAATCAGCGGATTAATTGCGGACGCTCAATCATAATATTAAATCTGACATCATGATCTTTTAACGCAATTTGCTTTAACCGCCCCGGTGTACTCATATGTCGGTCTATGATTGGGTAAAGCATCCACTAAATTGTGTATAGGTCTACTCCATTGCAAGACTTTAATATCATATTGTACATACGGCCTGCAGACATATATAGGTCTATGCAGTCGTATATAATCGCCTTCTAAAAAGGGGTATATAAATGCTCAGGTACTTAGTGTATACTTGAGGAAATGTAGACTGATACCGTAATAAGCAGTCATGCTGAGAGACAGACAGAGACAGTCAGACAGAGAGACAGAGAATGAGAGATTGGTTATAATTTCGTGCTTCTTAGAATCCACGCGACCTCAGTCTAAAACAGTGTTTCTTAACCAGTGTTCGACCGAACCCCTGGGGTTCGGTGAGCTAGTGCCAGGGGTTCGGCAGAGGTCCTCTGAAATATATACATATTCAGGGTCAGTGAGTGTGAGTGAAAAATCATTTGCTATTTTATTTTTATTTTTCGACTTTTATTTAATAAATTGTGTTTGAAATAGATTGTCTACCAGGCCTTACCTTATGAAATTTAAAGCTGTTCATCCTGTATTGAATGTATTAATATTGTATCACACTTTGGTACAATTTTTTATTTCCTTTTGTTCCCATTAGTTAAAAAATTATTGTTCAAACTTGAGGGGTTCGGTGAGTGGTCATGGATTTCTCTTGGGGTTCGGCTCCCTTGAAAAGGTTAAGAACCACTGGTCTAAAACAAATATCGGTCAAGCCTTTCAGCCTCTTATAATAACCTTGAAATTGCAGCTCTGAAAGGTTATTGGACAGGTCGGTTTTACGGGGTTTTGGCGCCAAAGAAATTCATGGTCCTGGTCTATAATGATTATAAACCTATATACCTATGACGCAGACACTGAAGCAGGTCGAGAGCGCAGCTGATTTTTGAGCAGCGCTATATAAATGTTCGATTACAATTACAATTATGCATCGTTTTCAAAAGTTTTCGGATTCCGCATCTGATGCAACGCAGTTAAATTTGCGAGCATCATGTACATGATGTGTGCGCGTGTTTGTGCGTGTTGTAGAAGTGCAAAACTGTTAGGCTATAAATAGGCCTAAGGCAATGATGCAACAGAAATGTTGAACTATCTTGTTGCCTTAGCGAAAATGTAACCCGTATAGAACTCTCGATTGGCTATTTGTCCTCTTGCCAATTTGATCATCGCCAAGACCTTTGAAAGGCGTTATAAAATGAAAACGAACGATCGAGTTACTCATAGTAGACTCTAACCGATTTATGTGATGATGCGTATATGTATTGTAATGTAAATGAAGATATTATATAATATTATACAGCACCCCTTCAAGATGCCTACTCAGTATGTGCATGAACGAGGGCGCTTTCTGGCGAATAATATGAGAACAAAATTAAATTGGTTGCTTAGCCAGGAGGTTTGATGCGGTAAATTATCATAAACTGCATGGACAGTTTAACCATTTTCTTTCATAGTCCAAGAGTTACAGAGGATATTTCTCAGATGGGACATTTTGCTGAAATAACGCGTGGATGCATAACGCGGGAGAGGCTATAGTTAAAATTAAATGTCATCAGAATTCTAGGCTTATCAGATTCAGTACTATAATATTTTTGAAGTGTGCGGTATTTATACAGTGGAAAATAAGCCACTTGTTGAGTCACTTAAGACACTAATTAATTTTTTCTGTGTAAAATTAAGTTCTCACTTATTCAACTCGTAAACTCATGCATTTAGGAGGCTATTGGGCTACCTATTCATAAGCCTATGTCAATTCACCTCTGCAAAAAGTTGAAAAAACCCAACTTGATAACTCAACAATTAATCACTTGTTGAATCTCTCATTCAGGTAATTCACTCACCCGCACATAGGCCTACCCCTACTCACCCACTCACTACCCAAAAACACCCATCGATCCACCACCAGCCCCAGGCCCGCCGAGAGGGGGAAGCAGAGGGGGCAAAAACCCAGGGGCCCGGCGACTTTAAGGGGCCCGGGCTGGGGCCAGCAATCAGCTTATGAAAAATATTATAATCAGTTATACACAGTTTATGATTTATGCCTTTTAAAATATAATATTACGGACACTTAACTATAATAGTTGCATATATAAATATAATTTTGAAGGGTTGTACCCGCACTATTATTATTTCAGTTTGTTTTACAAAAATTTCTCTCATAAAGTCTAAGGATAGTTAGGGGCCCGTGACTGCTCTGCCTAGGGGCCCGGAATTTCTATCGGCAGCCCTGACCAGCCCCTTACACTCACTCAACCACTCACTGTCACTCGCTCGCTCACTCAGTGTACTGTTTTTGCAGGTGAATGTGGAGGACAGATTCAACTGTGGCAGTTTCTACTTGAGGTGCTGTGCTCCTACGATCCCTATAGCAACCATCTCTTCCGCCATCTTCCTCAGCATCAGCAGCAGCAGCAGCAGGAGGCGCCCAGTGCTCCCTCAGTTCCTCCCGTCGTCTGGGAGGGTGGCTACGGTGAATTCCGGGTCATCGACCCCAATCGATTGGCCCAGCTGTGGGGTGAACGCAAGCGACGACCCAACATGAACTACGACAAACTAACGAGGGCCCTTCGTTACTACTACGACAAACGCATCCTGGCTAAGGTCCCTGGAAGACCATACTGCTACCGGTTCGACTTCCTCGGACTGCTCTACCAGGGATACACTCTGCCCTCGGCCGTCAATCGCCAGTTCTCCACCTTCATCCCGTCTCTGATGGGCGCTCTCGTGCCGCCCCCTGAGCCTGTAAATCTCCCAGTCTTCTGCCAGGCGCGTTCAATAGGGGGCTACAGCCGCCCTACCCAATACAGCTCCAGTAACTTCTGCGGGATTCAAGGTACACGCCTTCCGGCAGGGCATGGTATAAACCTGTCTCCCCCGGGATACGTAGACCATTATTTCCACAGTTCTTCCTATGCTCGCTGCCACCAACAAGTGTACACTTCTACGTACTCACACAACTCCTCCTACACTGACAACTATCAACAGCTGAACTCTTCCAGTGTTAATCCCACCATTGTCTACAATATCGACGAACACCTGTCGACAGGCGCTGGGGCGTATCCAAGTGTGACGCCGCAGATGAGTTCCTATGACCGCCGTAATCTTGTAAGACCTGTGCCCCGTTCGGTCTTCAGTTACCATCATCAGCCTCCGACGTCGTTGAAGTTTGACTCGCTGGGTCCGCCGCCCCGTTCTTGGTAATTTTATAGCCTTTTTTTTATTTATCTGAGATTTTGAAGCGTAGCTAACGTGGATTTTTCCGGAATGGACAGTTTACCAAACTGGCGCAAGATAGGTGCCTATGTTCTGAGTTGGAGAAGCTATATAGTCTTAGGTCTATAGCCTACTAATCACCTTGTATAAAGTATAAACGCGTGCATAGTCTGACGGTCTGTTTGTAGTTATGATAAATGTTTAAAGAAACGCGAGAGCTTCTTGGAGAATAATGTGAGAGTTAAAATGTTGTTAGAAAGCACTTCTCTGTTTGTCAAATCACTCACCATCATCTGCTTCAGACTTTTCAAGCCATCACCCCAAGGCTTTCCATTCGAAAGTAAAGTCTCTCCTAATCAAGAACTATTGCGTTTAATGCCGAGGATAGATAGATAGCACACCAAAACTTTTATGACATGTTAGGTTCGCCCAACACATAATAGATAGATAGATAGCACACCAACACTTTTATGACATGTTAGGTTCGCCCAACACATAAAAGTGATTCTCTTGTAAACCAAAATGCGGTTAGCAATTGGTACAATAAAGGATATACTTACTTACTTACTATTACCCCGACTCAACTGATCATCTAGCTTACCCTCCAATTCTCGACCTAAACGACACCCACCCTAACAACTATACTCTGCCCCTCTGATCCTCTGGAAACCGGACCTGTCCTCCTTCTGACTACTCTACTCTGACTAGACGCAGCGCTCGTGATTCGTGAATAAGCTGGTGCCCTGCGTTTGGCTTTCGAGTGGCGCTTTAGAAATTTGATAGGTTACGATTACGATATTCAGAATGCTCTCGCTCGTCCTGTCACTATAAAACCCCTATAAAGGCCACCAGCCCACCACACCGCTCCTGTCCTCAAATCACTCCACTGGCTTCAAATAGGCCAGGCCTACCTATATAAATGAATAGAATACAAAGTTCTTTCACTCACCTACAACATACTCCAATCCTCCCATTCCAAGGCCACCTGACTAGTTAGCCTATTCACGTTCAAACAACGGCGCTCAATTACCCGCTCCTATTCTGCCCTAACACTTCTCCACCCTTCCGTCACCTCATCGCTAAAATTTGTAAATCACTCCATAGGCCTATATCCATAGCTGTTCCGCCTCTCTGGAACAAAATCCCGCCCCAATTAAGACAATTAGGCCTATCTGATCCATCCTATGAACTCATCAAGATCTCCCCTACTGTTATCTCTCCGCAGGCTTTCCTCTCAAAACTGCAAATACTGCACTTTCACAAAATTAATCTTCTCCTAATTTCTCCTCTTCCCTTTAGGCCTACCTCGCTAGACGCTTCACTTCTAAGCACCATCCAACGTGACCGTCTAACTGCCTGCCTGCCTGATCCTTTGGATATTGACATAGAAACGATTTGGACCAATACCTGTGTATCGATTTGTTTTGACTTAGCGTTAGCGCCTGTGAATAAGCTGGTTCCCGCAACTTCGCTTCTGTGGGCGCAGAAGAAATCTCGAGATTATGAATACTGCATCAATGGCAAAGAATGGAATCGTTATCTGAAGCACAAAAGCAAAACTGGGGATGAAGGCGAAAGATAGCTGCCAAAATGATTTGGGATTAGTCTACAAAATGAACTGAGCTATGAAGAATTCAAAAGTTGTGGCTTAGCAACGTTGGAGAGAAGGAGAAGCAAAGGACACCAAATTGATTATCACTCGAAGAAGCAGTAGTGGGTAGACCTAGCTGGAAGTCGACCCCAATAAGTCGACTGGGGTTGACTTGGTCATCCCAAGTCGAGTCGAGTTGTTTATGCTTAGCGCAACTGAACCCAAGTCGAATTTGTACAGAAAAGTGACTTGAAGTTGTTTTACCCACAAGTCGACTTAAACTGACTTGAGACACAAGTCTCAAATCTAAATTTATCACGACACACTAATGATCGTGAGGTCAGGGCAGCATTTAAGCTTCAAGTGTTCCCGTTGAGGCCATGTTAAAATTCCACAAGCGGACTTATATATATAATTATATTATACTCAATAAGGCAAAGAAACAGCAAAATCAGTTAATTGTTAATCATAATCAGTGATTTGGCCGAGTGACACTGTCATAGATAGGCCTACTATAGGCAGTAAACAGTATTGCAATTCGCTTTATGTCTGCCTATAGATATAATATCTCTGTTCTCAAGCTGCAATCTGCATAATCACTGGCAATTATATGGACAAGTTATAAAAATTCGTTGTAATAATTGCTGTCACATTGTCAACTACAAGTCTACAAGATAGGCCTAGTCCAAACCATTACAAAACTGTTCAAACACAAACACAATAAAATAGACCTCATAAACTTTGAACAATTTTATTCATCAATGTTGAGGTTTCATTAAGCTTACTCATTGTATATGAAATTAATCCTTGTCAAGCAAAATTAGCTTGACGTACATTGTTGTATTGGTCGTGGATACAGTCACTCCCGACGTGAGCCTATACACAGGACTCGAATCCCGCCCGCTACCGGTACGCAATTGGTCAATGCATGTCACATGATTTTGTGCATGTGAAAGGAGCCGACCGATAAACACTCCCGAAACTTCCGAAAGCGGCGGAAGATTGTTGACCATGTTTTCTAATGACGATACAAACCCTGACCCTAACCGACTCTCACGGTGCCTAACCTGAACCTAACGACCCTCAAGATGTCCGGCGGTTGTCCGCCATTTGACCAGTCCAAACCGATAGAGTACAGGGTCAAACCGATAGAGTACTGGCCAAACCGATAGAGTACAGACCAAACCGATAGAGTATCGGTACAGTACATGCCAAACCGATAGATTACAGGGCCAAACCGATAAAGTACTGGACAAACAGATAGAGTACAGACGAACCGATAGAGTACAGGCCAAACCGATAAAGTACAGGCCAAACCGATGGAGTACAGGACCAAACCGATAGAGTACAGGCCAAACCGATAGAGTACAGGCCAATCCGATAGAGTACAGGCCCACACCGATAGAGTACACCCGATAGAGTACAGGGCCAAACCGATAGAGTACAGGCCCAAACCGATAGAGTACAGGCCCAAACCAATAGAGTACAGGCCAAACCGATAGAGTACAGGGCCAAAAAGATAGAGTACAGGCCAAACCTTAGAGTACAGGCCAAACCGATAGAGTACAGGCCAAACCGATAGCCAAACCCATAGAGTACAGGCCAAACTGATAGAGTACAGGCCAAACCGATAGAGTACAGGCCAAACCGATAGAGTACAGGCCAAACCGATAGAGTACATTCCAAACCGATAGAGTACAGGCCAAACCGATAGAGTACAGGCCAAACCGATAGAGTACAGAGGCCAAACCGATAGAGTACAGGCCAAACCGATAGAGTACAGGCCAAACCGATAGAGTACAGGCCAAACCGATAGAGTATCGGCCAAACCGATAGAGTACAGGCCAAACCGATAGAGTACAGGCCAAACCGATAGAGTACAGGCCAAAACCGATAGAGTACAGGCCAAACCGATAGAGTACAGGCCCAAACCGATAGAGTACAGGCCAAACCGATAGAGTACAGGCCAAACCGATAGAGTACAGGCCCAACCGATAGAGTACAGGCCAAACCGATAGAGTACAGGCCCAAACCGATAGAGTACAGGCCAAACCGATAGAGTACAGGCCAAACCGATAAAGTACAGGCCAAACCGATAGAGTACAGGACCAAACCGATAGAGTACAGGCCAAACCGATAGAGTACAAGGCCAAACCGATAGAGTACAGGCCAAACCGATAGAGTACAGGCCAAACCGATAGAGTACAGGCCCAAACCGATAGAGTACAGGCCCAAACCGATAGAGTACAGGCCAAACCGATAGAGTACAGGCCAAACCGATAGAGTACAGGCCAAACCGATAGAGTACAGGCCCAAACCGATAGAGTACAGGATAAACCAATAGAATTAACCGATAGAGTACAGGCCAAACCGATAGAGTACAGGCCAAACCGATAGAGTACAGACCAAACCGATAGAGTACAGGCCAAACCGATAGAGTACAGGCCAAACCGATAGAGTACAGGCCAAACCGATAGAGTACAGGCCAAACCGATAGAGTACAGGCCAAACCGATAGAGTACAGGCCAAACCGATAGAGTACAGGCCAAACCGATAGAGTACACGCCAAACCGATAGAGTACAGGCCAAACCGATAGAGTACAGGCCAAACCGATAGAGTACAGGCCAAACCGATAGAGTACAGGCCAAACCGATAGAGTACAGGCCAAACCGATAGAGTACAGGCCAAACCGATAGAGTACAGGCCAAACCGATAGAGTACAGGCCCAACCGATAGAGTACAGGCCAAACCGATAGAGTACACCGATAGAGTACAGGCCAAACCGATAGAGTACAGGCCAAACCGATAGAGTACAGGCCAAACCGATAGAGTACAGGCCAAACCGATAGAGTACAGGCCAAACCGATAGAGTACAGGCAAACCGATAGAGTACAGGCAAACCGATAGAGTACAGGCCAAACCGATAGAGTACAGGCCAAACCGATAGAGTACAGGCCCAACCCGATAGAGTACAGGCCAAACCGATAGAGTACAGGCCAAACCGATAGAGTACAGGCCAAAACCGATAGAGTACAGGCCAAACCGATAGAGTACAGGCCCAAACCGATAGAGTACAGGCCCAAACCGATAGAGTACAAGGCCAAACCGATAGAGTACAGGCCAAACCGATAGAGTACAGGCCAAACCGATAGAGTACAAACCGATAGAGTACAGGCCAAACCGATAGAGTACAGGCCAAACCGATAGAGTACAGGCCAAACCGATAGAGTACAGGCCCAAACCGATAGAGTACAAGCCAAACCGATAGAGTACAGGCCAAACCGATAGAGTACAAGCCAAACCGATAGAGTACAGGCCCAAACCGATAGAGTACAGGCCAAACCGATAGAGTACAGGCCAAACCGATAGAGTACAGGCCAAACCGATAGAGTACAGGCCAAACCGATAGAGTACAGGGCCAAACCGATAGAGTACAGGCCAAACCGATAGAGTAAACAGATAGAAACCGATAGAGTACAGGCCAAAACCGATAGAGTACAGGCCAAACCGATAGAGTACAGGCCAAACCGATAGAGTACAGGAGTACAAACCGATAGAGTACAGGCCCAAACCGATAGAGTACAGGCCAAACCGATAGAGTACAGGCCAAACCGATAGAGTACAGGCCAAACCGATAGAGTACAGGCCAAACCGATAGAGTACAGGCCCAAACCGATAGAGTACAGGCCCAAACCGATAGAGTACAGGCCAAACCGATAGAGTACAGGCCCAAACCGATAGAGTACAGGCCAAACCGATAGAGTACAGGCCAAACCGATAGAGTACAGGCCAAACCGATAGAGTACAGGCCAAACCGATAGAGTACAGGCCAAACCGATAGAGTACAGGCCCAAACCGATAGAGTACAGGCCAAACCGATAGAGTACAGGCCAAACCGATAGAGTACAGGCCAAACCGATAGAGTACAGGCCAAACCGATAGAGTACAGGCCAAACCGATAGAGTACAGGCCAAACCGATAGAGTACAGGCCCAAACCGATAGAGTACAGGCCAAACCGATAGAGTACAGGCCAAACCGATAGAGTACAGGCCAAACCGATAGAGTACAGGCCAAACCGATAGAGTACAGGCCAAACCGATAGAGTACAGGCCAAACCGATAGAGTACAGGCCAAACCGATAGAGTACAGGCCCAAACCGATAGAGTACAGGGCCAAACCGATAGAGTACAGGCCCAAACCGATAGAGTAGAGTACATAGAGTACAGGCCAAACCGATAGAGTACAGGCCAAACCGATAGAGTACAGGCCCAAACCGATAGAGTACAGGCCAAACCGATAGAGTACACCGATAGAGTACAGGGCCAAACCGATAGAGTACAGGCCAAACCGATAGAGTACAGGCCAAACCGATAGAGTACAGGCCAAACCGATAGAGTACAGGCCAAACCGATAGAGTACAGGCCAAACCGATAGAGTACAGGCCAAAACCGATAGAGTACAGGCCAAACCGATAGAGTACAGGCCCAAACCGATAGAGTACAGGCCAAACCGATAGAGTACAGGCCAAACCGATAGAGTACAGGCCAAACCGATAGAGTACAGGCCAAAACCGATAGAGTACAGGCCAAACCGATAGAGTACAGGCCAAAACAGATAGAGTACAGGCCAAACCGATAGAGTACAGGCCAAACCGATAGAGTACAGGCCAAACCGATAGAGTACAGGCCAAACCGATAGAGTACAGGCCCAAACCGATAGAGTACAGGCCCAAACCGATAGAGTACAGGCCAAACCGATAGAGTACAGGCCCAAACCGATAGAGTACAGGCCAAACCGATAGAGTACAGGCCAAACCGATAGAGTACAGGCCCAACCCATAGAGTACAGGCCAAACCGATAGAGTACAGGCCAAACCGATAGAGTACAGGCCCAAACCGATAGAGTACAGGCCAAACCGATAGAGTACAGGCCCAAACCGATAGAGTACAGGCCAAACCGATAGAGTACAGGCCAAACCGATAGAGTACAGGCCAAACCGATAGAGTACAGGCCCAAACCGATAGAGTACAGGCCAAACCGATAGAGTACAGGCCCAAACCGATAGAGTACAGGCCAAACCGATAGAGTACAGGCCAAACCGATAGAGTACAGGCCAAACCGATAGAGTACACGATAGAGTACAGGCCAAACCGATAGAGTACAGGCCCAAACCGATAGAGTACAGGCCAAACCGATAGAGTACAGGCCAAACCGATAGAGTACAGGCCAAACCGATAGAGTACAGGCCAAACCGATAGAGTACACCGATAGAGTACAGGTCCAAACCGATAGAGTACAGGCCCAAACCGATAGAGTACAGGCCAAACCGATAGAGTACAGGCCAAAACCGATAGAGTACAGGCCAAACCGATAGAGTACAGGCCCAAACCGATAGAGTACAGGCCAAACCGATAGAGTACAGGCCCACACCGATAGAGTACAGGCCCAACCGATAGAGTACAGGCCAAACCGATAGAGTACAGGCCAAACCGATAGAGTACAGGCCAAACCGATAGAGTACAGGCCAAACCGATAGAGTACAGGCCCAAACCGATAGAGTACAGGCCAAACCGATAGAGTACAGATAGCCAGGCCAAAACCGATAGAGTACAGGCCAAACCGATAGAGTACAGGCCCGAAACCGATAGAGTACAGGCCAAACCGATAGAGTACAGGCCCAACCGATAGAGTACAGGCCAAACCGATAGAGTACAGGCCAAACCGATAGAGTACAGGCCAAACCGATAGAGTACAGGCCAATAGAGTACAGGCCAAACCGATAGAGTACAGGCCAAACCGATAGAGTACAGGCCCAAACCGATAGAGTACAGGCCAAACCGATAGAGTACAGGCCAAACCGATAGAGTACAGGCCAAACCGATAGAGTACAGGCCCAAACCGATAGAGTACAGGCCAAACCGATAGAGTACAGGCCAAACCGATAGAGTACAGGCCAAACCGATAGAGTACAGGCCCAAACCGATAGAGTACAGGCCCAACCGATAGAGTACAGCCAAACCGATAGAGTACAGGCCAAACCGATAGAGTACAGGCCCAAACCGATAGAGTACAGGCCAAACCGATAGAGTACAGGCCAAACCGATAGAGTACAGGCCCAAACCGATAGAGTACAGGCCAAACCGATAGAGTACAGGCCAAACCGATAGAGTACAGGCCAAACCGATAGAGTACAGGCCAAACCGATAGAGTACAGGCCAAACCGATAGAGTACAGGCCCAACCGATAGAGTACAGGCCAAACCGATAGAGTACAGGCCAAACCGAAGAGAGTACAGGCCAAACCGATAGAGTACAGGCCCAAACCGATAGAGTACAGGCCAAACCGATAGAGTACAGGCCAAACCGATAGAGTACAGGCCAAACCGATAGAGTACAGGCCAAACCGATAGAGTACAGGCCAAACCGATAGAGTACAGGCCAAACCGATAGAGTACAGGCCAAACCGATAGAGTACAGGCCAAACCGATAGAGTACAGGCCAAACCGATTTAGAGTACAGGCCAAACCGATAGAGTACAGGCCAAACCGATAGAGTACAGGCCAAACCGATAGAGTACAGGCCCAAACGATAGAGTACAGGCCAAACCGATAGAGTACAGGCCAAACCGATAGAGTACAGGCCAAACCGATAGAGTACAGGCCAAACCGATAGAGTACAGGCCAAACCGATAGAGTACAGGCCAAACCGATAGAGTACAGGCCAAACCAATAGAGTACAGGCCCAAACCGATAGAGTACACCCAAACCGATAGAGTACAGGCCAAACCGATAGAGTACAGGCCAAACCGATAGAGTACAGGCCAAACCGATAGAGTACAGGCCCAAACCGATAGAGTACAGGTCAAACCGATAGAGTACAGGCCAAAACCGATAGAGTACAGGCCAAACCGATAGAGTACAGGCCAAACCGATAGAGTACAGGCCAAACCGATAGAGTACAGGCCAAACCGATAGAGTACAGGCCAAACCGATAGAGTACAGGCCAAACCGATAGAGTACAGGCCAAACCGATAGAGTACAGGCCAAACCGATAGAGTACAGGCCAAACCGATAGAGTACAGGCCAAACCGATAGAGTACAGGCCAAACCGATAGAGTACAGGCCAAACCGATAGAGTACAGGCCAAACCGATAGAGTACAGGCCAAACCGATAGAGTACAGGCCAAACCGATAGAGTACAGGCCAAACCGATAGAGTACAGGCCTAAACCGATAGAGTACAGGCCAAACCGATAGAGTACAGGCCAAACCGATAGAGTACAGGCCAAACCGATAGAGTACAAACCGATAGAGTACAGGCCAAACCGATAGAGTACAGGCCAAACCGATAGAGTACAGGCCCAACCGATAGAGTACAGGCCAAACCGATAGAGTACAGGCCCAAACCGATAGAGTACAGGCCAAACCGATAGAGTACAGGCCAAACCGATAGAGTACAGGCCCAAACCGATAGAGTACAGGCCAAACCGATAGAGTACAGGCCAAACCGATAGAGTACAGGCCAAACCGATAGAGTACAGGCCAAAACCGATAGAGTACAGGCCAAACCGATAGAGTACAGGCCAAACCGATAGAGTACAGGCCAAACCGATAGAGTACAGGCCAAACCGATAGAGTACAGGCCCAAACCGATAGAGTACAGGCCAAACCGATAGAGTACAGGCCAACCACCGATAGAGTACAGGCCAAACCGATAGAGTACAGGCCAAACCGATAGAGTACAGGCCCAAACCGATAGAGTACAGGCCAAACCGTTAGAGTACAGGCCAAACCGATAGAGTACAGGCCAAACCGATAGAGTACAGGCCAAACCGATAGAGTACAGGCCAAACCGATAGAGTACAGGCCAAACCGATAGAGTACAGGCCAAACCGATAGAGTACAGGCCTAAACCGATAGAGTACAGGCCAAACCGATAGAGTACAGGCCAAACCGATAGAGTACAGGCCGATAGAGTACAGGCCAAACCGATAGAGAAACCGATAGAGTACAGGCCAAACCGATAGAGTACAGGCCAAACCGATAGAGTACAGGCCAAACCGATAGAGTACAGGCCAAACCGATAGAGTACAGGCCAAACCGATAGAGTACAGGCCAAACCGATAGAGTACAGGCCCAAACCGATAGAGTACAGGCCAAACCGATAGAGTACAGGCCAAACCGATAGAGTACAGGCCAAACCGATAGAGTACAGGCCAAACCGATAGAGTACAGGCCAAACCGACAGAGTACAGGCCAAACCGATAGAGTACAGGCCAAACCGATAGAGTACAGGCCAAACCGATAGAGTACAGGCCCAAACCTATAGAGTACAGGCCCAAACCGATAGAGTACAGGCCAAACCGATAGAGTACAGGCCCAAACTAGATAGAGTACAGGCCAAACCGAGTAGAGTACAGGCCAAACCGATAGAGTACAGGCCAAACCGATAGAGTACAGGCCAAACCGATAGAGTACAGGCCAAACCGATAGAGTACAGGCCAAACCGATAGAGTACAGGCCAAACCGATAGAGTACAGGCCAAAACGATAGAGTACAGGCCAAACCGATAGAGTACAGGCCAAACCAGTAGAGATAGAGTACAGGCCAAACCGATAGAGTACAGGCCAAACCGATAGAGTACAGGCCAAACCGATAGAGTACAGGCCAAACCGATAGAGTACAGGCCAAACCGATAGAGTACAGGCCAAACCGATAGAGTACAGGGCCAAACCGATAGAGTACAGGCCAAACCGATAGAGTACAGGCCAAACCGATAGAGTACAGGCCCAAACCGATAGAGTACAGGCTAAACCGATAGAGTACAGGGCCAAACCGATAGAGTACAGGCCCAAACCGATAGAGTACAGGCCAAACCGATAGAGTACAGGCCAAACCGATAGAGTACAGGCCCAAACCGATAGAGTACAGGCCAAACTGATAGAGTACAGGCCAAACCGATAGAGTACAGGCCAAACCGATAGAGTACAGGCAAACCGATAGAGTACAGGCCAAACCGATAGAGTACAGGCCCAAACCGATAGAGTACAGGCCAAACCGTTAGAGTACAGGCCAAACCGATAGAGTACAGGCCAAACCGATAGAGTACAGGCCCAACCGATAGAGTACAGGCAAGCCTAAACCGATAGAGTACAGGCCAAACCGATAGAGTACAGGCCCAACCGATAGAGTACAGGCCAAACCGATAGAGTACAGGCCAAACCGATAGAGTACAGGGCCAAACCGATAGAGTACAGGCCAAACCGATAGAATACAGGGCAAACCGATAGAGTACAGGGTAAAACCGATAGAGTACAGGCCAAACCGATAGAGTACAATTTAAACCGATAGAGTACAGGCCAAACCGATAGAGTACAGGCCAAACCGATAGAGTACAGGCCAAACCGATAGAGTACACGCCAAACCGATAGAGTACAGGCCAAACCGATAGAGTACAGGCCAAACCGATAGAGTACATGGCCAAACCGATACAGTACAAGGCCGATAGTACCGATAGAGTACAGGCCAAACCGATAGAGTACAGGGCAAAACCGATAGAGTACAGGATAGAGTACCGATAGAGTACAGGCCCAAACCGATAGAGTACAAGGCCAAACCGATAGAGTACAGGCCAAACCGATAGAGTACATTCCAAACCGATAGAGTACAGGCCAAACCGATAGAGTACATTCCAAACCGATAGAGTACAGGTTAATCCAAAGTACCGATAGAGTACAAGGCCAAACCGATAGAGTACACTGCCAAACCGATAGAGTTTAGGCCAAACCGATCGGTTTGGCTTGTAATGTATCGGTTTGGCCAAACCGATTAAGTACAGGCCAAACCGATAGACTACAGACCAAACCGGTAGAGTACAGGCCAAACCGATAGAGTACAGGCCAAGCCGATAGAGTACAAGGCCAAACCGACAGAGTTCAGGCCAAACCGATGGAGTACATTCCAAACCGATAGAGTACATGTTAAACCAAATAGAGTACACCGATAGAGTACAGGGCCAAACCGATAGAATACAGGACCAAACCGATAGAGTGCAAACCGATAGAGTACAGGGCAAAACCGATAGAGTACAGGCCAAACCGATAGAGTACTGGCAAACCGTTAGAGTACACGCCAAACCGAAAGAGTACAGTCCAAACCGGTAGATTACTGTCCAAACCGATAGAGTACAGGTCAAACCGATAGAGTAAAGGCTAAACCGATAGAGTACAAGCCAAACGGATAGAGTACAGGCCAAACCGATGAATTACATTCCAAACCGATAGAGTACACGCCAATACGATAGAGTACAGGGCCAAACCGTTAGAGTTTCGTTCTGTATTATATACTATATCGGTTTGGCCCTGTACTCTATCGGTTTGGCCCTGTACTTGATCGGTTTGGCTCTGTACTCTATCGGGTGGCCCTAGACTATATCGGTTTGAACCTGTATTCTATCGTTTTGGCCTGTACTCTATCGGTTTGGAATGTACTCTATCGGTTTGGCCTGTACTCTACCGGTTGGGCCTGTACTCTATCGGTTTGGCGTGTACTCTATCGGTTTGCACTGTGTGCGAACGTCGTCGTCTAGTGCTGGACTTACGCTGAGATCGAGCGTGAAGGGTGACCTGTATGTGCGGAGGACGAAGACACGCTTCGGGGAACGCGCTTTTTCAACTGCTGGCCCCAGCTGCTGGAACAGTCTGCCTCCCACGATCCGTTCAGCCGACTCAGTTGAGTCTTTCAAGTCAAGACTCAAGTCTTATCTTTTTTCCAAGGCGTATCTCTGACTGACTGCGTGCTGTTGTTTGTCAAGGCGCCCTTGTAACGGCATGTGCTGTGTTACGACGCCATAGAAATTGTCGGCATTATTATTATTATTATTGCCTGCACTCTATCGGTTTGGCCTGTACTCTATCGGTTTGGCGTGTACTCTATCGGTTTGCCTGCACTCTATCGGTTTGGCCTGTACTCCATCGGTTTGGCCTGCACTCCATCGGTTTGGCCCTGTACTCTATCGGTGTATCAATAATTATTTTGGTGGTAGAAAAATCTAAAAGAAGAATTTACACGCAGATATGGGTTCGATTGTCTTCAGACAAAGAAAAAAAGGTAGACGTTGTTACGATTGTCTTCAGACGAAGAGTAAACGTAGACATGGTAACGATTGTCTTCAGACAAAGAAACTTGAAGAATAAACGTAGACATGGTAACGATGTCTTCAGACAAAGAAACTTGAAGAATTAACGTAGATGGTAACGATTGTCTTCAGACAAAGAAACTTGAAGAATAAACGTAGACACGGTTACGATTGTCTTCAGACAAAGAAACTTGAAGAATAAACGTAGACATGGTAACGATTGTCTTCAGACAAAGAAACTTGAAGAATAAACGTAGACATGGTAACGATTGTCTTCAGACAAAGAAACTTGAAGAATAAACGTAGACATGGTTACGATTGTCTTCAGACAGAGATAACGTAGATGAGTCATTTTCCGGTAACATGGTAAATTCAGAATTCAGCTGTCCCCAGTCATTTCTCGAAAAACTATACCTAGGCTGATTATGCTAAGTGTTGATATTAAAATGTATCTGATCAGTCAACAATTTCAGATATTTGAAATTAATTTAAAGCAATAACATAATTTATTAAAATTTATTTTCAATTTAAAATGTTCCACTCCGTTACTGTCCCTAGGCTCTAGTACTTATTGCTTTAGTCTACAATTTCGAAATGATTTGTATTGAGCCAAAAATTCACGTGTTTCTAATGTATTATATATTTGTGTGTGTTAAAATACAACTTGGTGAACCGGATCTTCAGTATAATTAAAAGAAATTTTTTTAAACTTGTCCCCAGGATTTGTGTATACTCCGTTACCACGTAAAAATAATCTTGTATCTCAGAACCATTTAATTATGTGGCCGCGCAACTGGACTCATCTCTTCTGTGAAGATCTATGTAAGTTATTAATAGCTTCACAAACGATTTCCATGGTCCGACAAATTTCTTACAAATTTTCATTTATTTCGTACCAGAGGTGTTCTTTTATTATGCAGCCACTCCGTTACTGCATTTTTGCCATGATTATAAATAAATCTAATTCCAATAATATTTGTAATATAACGCTTATAAGGAAAATAATGATTTTACCAACGATCGATGTGGACGCATGAGCGATAATATGGTATTTACGTGCTGCAACACAAATTGTCCACTCCGTTACCTGTCCACTCCGTTAACATTTATTTGGTAACGCATGGGATAGCTATGTAACGGAGTGGAAAAACTGCTCGACACTCGAAAGATAGTAACGGAGTGGACTTATTATAGGCTAAATGGTGTGGTATTTTGATGCTGTGACCAGATTTTTAAGACAATACCATAAACATTTAAGTGTTTTCTGTTTATTCGATCAATAGGAATGATTGTCTCAAGTGCTTTCTTTTCATTTACTTGGGCAATTTTTTTAATTCAACTTGACATTAATTGCTTTTCTTTCCGTAACGGAGTGAACCTTTCTTAAATAAATAAAACTGTGATGGGAATCAACTAATCATATGTATTCTAATATCTTTTATTTCTATTTTATAAATATTAATACTAAAAACATATTGGCATGTCAAGATACACAACAGAAGCTGTACACTGTATAAACAGATCTCATATGTATGCAGTAACGGAGTGGACACATATTTTAGTAGGGCTATTTTTTTTCTACCAAAAACTTCCTACGTTTACGTATTAGTGCAAAACGAAATATATATATTTGTAAAATAGACATAATTATTCAAGATTTGTTCCAAAGAAAAAAAATGTCATTTGAAACAAAATTTTTTTTGCTTGTTGAAGTAGTAAATTTGCTATGTAACCGGAAAATGACTCAGATATGATTACGATTATCTTCGGACAGAGATAACGTAGACATGGTAACGATTGTCTTCGGACAAAGAAATTTGAAGAATAAACGTAGACATGGTTACGATTGTCTTCAGACAGAGATAACGTAGATATGGTTACGATTATCTTCAGACAAAGAGAGAAAGTAATTATGGTTTCGATTGTCTTCAGACAAAGAGAAACCGTAGACATGGTTACGATCGATTGTCTTCAGACAAAGAGAAAACGTAGATATGGTTACGATTGTCTTCAGACAAAGAGCAAAACGTAGACATGGTTACGATTGTCTTCAGAATCCATTAAAATATGCACTGAAACCTGGGGAGCTCACGGTTATCGGACCGGGGCCGCAGGGAGTAGCGAGTTTGCTTTATCGGCGGTAACAATTTACGCAGTATAAGCCTACATGATAAGGATTGTGCAGATTACAGACAAAGAGACGTATCCGCATTTTTTTCAGAGTCTCAAATGAGGGAGAAGATAGAGGTAAGTACAGTACCCTTGGCATACAGACCTCCGGATAATTCCCTCGAGGGCCTCCTGCCCTCCCGAGAAGTCTCACCATGCAGGTTAGCAATAGTATGTACAGCATCATTCATACCAACCGTAGTGGCACGAACCACATCAAAATTAAACTGTCCCGAGAGCCCAATGCGACCTCAGGATCCGAAGTGCGTAAAAGGACTACCTTGCTTTAATGGTCAGATGTTTAATATGGCTGGAGAGTGGAGAACCCAAATTTCTCAGTAAGCTCAACACCCAGAATATTTAGAGTGTGCACCGGTACGATACGCTTTAGAAGAGGGAACATACCGATCGTCAAACTTGCGATTATATTAGTATCCGAGTAACAGTGAATTAACCAAGTTCACTTTTTCGCAACAATGCCAGTATATTTTGTAAAAAATCAATCACTTTACGATCGATGTAAAGTTGATTAACACTCTTTCAATGGAAAAGAGTGGACAAAGTCTAAAATTAATTTATTTTCTCACATTATCTAAATTTTCAACGGGCTTAAATATAATTCTTCGATTCTTGTGGAATATTATATATTCCATGCACGAGAATTATATTTATACTGATATCCGTAAAATACCGACTGATTTTTGGATAGTAAATATACAATCGTAATCAGGTAGGCCTATATAGTATTGCTGAACTTCGACATCTGATTCACAGGAAATTTTTCTGCAATACGAATACGTAGGCTAGGTCTAAGCCTACGGGCTTCTTCCACTGTGACTAGGCTACAATAACCTACGCACGTTGTGTTTCACCTATATCGGTTGTGTTTCACCTATATCGGTTGTCGCATTTTCGAAACAATGAGCTTGGCTATTCTCGCTGCGTAATCGACTTTACGAAGTATGTAGGTCTAGGGCCTACTACTAGTTTTCTGGTATATTGAAGTAATTGCAAGAGATAAGGAATTTTTCGACGTTTTACTCTGCCTCATAAGGATAATGACTTGACGTAAATCTGTAATAATTTTTATGTAGCTTCGGAGAAACAATTTAAATTATCGCTCACTCACTTATTCACTCATGTGTATTTAATGTGATGGACGCGTTCATTCACACTTCGTTAAACGATTCGATCGACATTTTAAAAACTCCAAACGTCGTCGATGTGATAGGCTTGCGTCTCCTCATATCAGCCAGGCAGCTTTCATTTTTTCGCCATTGCTTACCGAGCGGCCAGAGACTAGTGATGCATCTACTTGCCATAGACCTACAGTGACCCCTGGTATCGATAGGAAACTCTCATCCATCGAAGCATTATCATTCATATGAAGCCAGTCACTGCTCGAAAAGCCTTGGGAAGCATTAATATTTCACCAAAATGTCGTTTTATTGTGCTCTCCTTCTCGTCTTGACCCTTGCCGTGAGGACAAAAGGTCTGCTGTCAATAGCTGTGACCTCCATTCTTCATCAAACGACGCGCCTGTCTTTCCTCTTTAAGCAAAGATAACGGGCTAAAGGCTTTCGGTAGGTCGTGTCTGTGCATGCTGCTGTAGAACTTGCTGTAACGTAAGATTGCATTTCCAAGAATCGTTTAATTGCATTCGGGTGTCGGGAATTCACGGGCAACCCGAGGGAGTAACCGCATCCGCATACACAACTGATGACGTGCAAATTATGCATGGTAACGCATCTCCATTGTTGAAAGTTAACACGCAATCGTGTTGTGATTAGGCCTATAATTATGTGGAAATGACGTCCCCCACTGTTGGTGACATGCTAAACTATGTCATACAACACAATGCAATACAGTGCACAGACCATAAAAGCACGATGTGTTAGCAAAGGGATTAGTGTTTTCAGCAATATAATGCACCTTGTCAGAGCTTGAAAATTTGAAACTTTTATTTAAAATTACTGATACAAAAAACATAATATTTGCCTGACTTAATTGACTACATAATAGTTAACAATTATCATTTATTTATTCATAAGCATACAACTGTTGGAACAAGTAGGGACTTCTCTC
>JACEVL010000789.1:392500-592500 GCA_020284085.1 Aporrectodea caliginosa | reverse complement strand
ATAGTCTGGTTTGTCTCGCCGTTTTGTGCACATGTGTGCAGAATTAGACTGCAAATAATATGTTTCACACGACACGTTTTTTAGACGCTGGAGAATGCGGAGATCACTGTTAAGATTAGATTAACGAGGAATATTTCAGAACTATGAATCGCGTAAAGATCCGCTTTGTCAGTTTATCAGAGCTCTCAGTCTATAGGCCTATAGACCGAAGTTACGTCAACGCACACATCTTGTAGACTAGGTGAAAAAGTTCTAACTACTGCTGCTCTTTCGCAGATAGTTGAAGTGTAAATTGCACGCGGGATAGATAAACTACGCTGCAAATGATGTGTATCTATGCAACCAGTGGCCCTTATAATTAGCCCATGCATTTGGAAAATTCACTCGGAGACGATTATCATTAGGGTATAATTGCCATAAATGTTTGGCGCTCAGGAACTACGTATGAGAGGTCTCTATAGATAGATGAATGGTGGGTGAGCGGGTATTCGCACAGGGTGCGTGGAGGTGGACCAAGCATAAACGAGAGGTCATCGGGGTTTAGGTCCGTCGCGACGATAATAATAGTGGCGCTTAGTATAGTGCATTTGTATGTTTGTAGTTTAATTGTTATCGTCGGCGTGCATGGCCAATAGATAAATTTCTCGAGCCCGGGGTGTGTAAGGACGGAATTTGATGACAAGGCATAGCTAGCGGAGGACAACGCGAGGCGCATGCATGCGTCAGTCATCCTCAGCTGGCGCGTATTCGGTTGGCAGCCTATAATAACGTCGCTCTGACTATGTATGGGGATGGTAAACTCGCCTCCGTATCTGTGGGTTGGGCTACTTACTGTATAAAAACTAACGGAGAAAGCGCAATAATTTAAGTGCACCTTTGCGACTGCCGAGAGCTGCAGCTGAGAATCGACGAAGTTCGCAGTATTGACGGTTTGGACGACAGTTCGGCGGAAATTTAAATATTAGTGCACCACAGGCCTACTACTTAGCCAACAGTACTGAAGATTGAACAACGCTGGCGTTTGAATTACTGTAGTGTATCAGTATATTAGGCAAGCTCGGTCGAAGCTTGGCTATTTCAAAAGCGGGAACCAATTTTAAATACTCAAACTTGAAGTAATAACAGCTGAATTGCGGAAGATACCAGTTGCAGAAGGAACGTCAAACTATTAAGCTGTGGTCAGAGTGTATAGGACTGTGTAATTAATTCGTTGACCTTTCCTGGGACAGAATACACGCTAGCAATGGACGGCAGACGACTCGTGAAAATTCTGTTTCTACTCAGCGTCTTCCTTGTCGAAATGATCCTAGGTAAGATTGCATTGCATTTTGTATTTTCGTTTATTCATTCAATAGAAGCAGACAGAACGGTGCTACGTTACATGTAGTTAGGTTTGGTTATTTGAGATAACAGTCAGGCTTCAATGTTAGTTTTCTTGTAGATGGTCTACGTCATAGATAATAGATTGCAAACGCGTTTTTCTGTTACCTCTGCGTCCTGCTGGGTTCGAGTCCATTCTCCTCTTTTTATCATCCTATTTAGAGTAATATAGTAACGGTAATAATAATTATAACCTACAATGAATTTACTTTGTAATTATTTATTATTGTGTACGGTAGCCTAGAATCATTGCAGGTTTCACCAATAACTACAGATGAAGCCGTAGAAACACAGGACAATAATATTAAGATCAGGTTAATTTCGACACACGGGTCAACTCTTCATTAATTATCGATAATTATTAATCAATTGGTTGATTAACTATAGTCCATTATTGTCTCCTCGATGGTATACGTTGCAAGCGTGTTTGTTTTTAACACCTAAGTCGTGGGTTCAAAACTCGGAACGTCCTCTGAAATTAACAAGGTTGTCCAACTGTTGAATTACTGCTGTCGCTTCTGCGCCTCAGCCGAAAGCTTTCTCATCCCCGGATCAATACCATTTAGGTGTAGTTCTTGCCGATCATCGTCATCATCATCAGTTCCTGATGCTAGTCAATTGGCGGCAATGGGTACGAATAATGATCTTCATTGTCCTCGGTCATTTGTCAAGTCCATTGCTCCCCTTTAGTGTTAGTCCAAGTGATGTTATGTCCTCAGTTATGTTGTCTATCCAACGTAGTCTTGGTCTGCCCTTGTTTCTTTGTTCGCGCCGATGATGATGACGACTTATCTGCCATCTGGGGTTGAGATGACTGAGGTGGTTTCCCATTGCCTTCCTCACAGACAATTGTGGGTGAGCAATTTGTCCAGGATCGCTACGCAGTGGCTTAAGGTAGATTCGAACCAGCGACCTTGCGGTTACAAGGCACAGAACATACTGCTACACCACCGCGTCTCATAACACCGATTAATTCTGCCTACCCCATGCTCCAATAAAGATTTCGAGAATCCACTAGAACGGTAATTTAAAGCTTTCGATGATCCTTGGCTCGGACTGCATGGAATTTTTGAATTGGATAGATTCACAACAGTCTGCATTAATTGTTTCCCTAAAACGCACACAAACACACACAACCTGCATGAATTATTACCTATTAGATGATCATCTTAAGCCTCTAAGAGTATGACGTGTACTGCCCAGGTTGCCTTTTACCCATATACGGTCCAGGTCTAGTCTGTATAAACTGATATTTCTTACATAGACGTGGACCTGTGACCAGGTCTGATACACGAGACCAAGTTTTTCTTATGATTCCACTTTCCATCCGACTTTCTGCATAGAATTGATGATGACGTGCAGTGTAGGAAAATGCAAACAGAATTTCAGAAAGTGTCAGCATCCATCGAGACTATGAAGGAGCACAAGAAACCTAGTTCATCGCTCTATGTAATAACAGTTAGAAGATGTTCAGTGTGTACTATAGATTGCGAGCACGCTTTGGCATAGGGTACACACACCACACACGACACACACACACACACACACACACACACACACACACACACACACACACACACACACACACACACACACACACACACCACTCACACAATGTTACAGACGAATTCTAACCGTTCTCGTGTATTATAAGTGTGCCGAATGTGTCGCAAATGTGTCGTAACCTTTTCTAGGCCTATATATATATAATATATATATATGTATAACATATATATAAATGCATGTCAACATTTGTATATCGCCTATTAACGGTTTTTGGAAGGAGCTTTACGAATTCATACATGCATACATACATACATACATACATACATGCATACATGTACCTAATGACATGCAAACAGACATGCGGGCAGACAGACAAGTTACTACTCGATGAGTTGCACGGAGAACACAGATTCTGATTTATATGAGATTAAATGAGATTAGCACATACAGTATGCATAGAGTTAAGGATGTGGGAGGATTGGCATAGAAAATTGAATTAAGTGAAACAAGGAAGGAGAGGCAGCGGAAGGAAGAGGGATCGGCGTTGGAGTGAGTCAACGGGGAAGATGAAACTGAACAAGTACCAAGTAGATGGGGAGCAGGAAAAACGCAGAATGAGTAACAAAGAGGAAGTAGAGGCTGAAATTGAGCCTACTCCAAATTTTCAGGAAACAACTAATCACGTGCATAGGAAGAATTCTCATAATTAGAATTCGCAAACTTATCAGACGTGGTCAATCTCTGTTCAGGATCTCTGATATTGTATATAGCTACAGCTGACATAAATCAGCTTAGGTTATTTGGTTTAGTTTATTTCCTGTTGTGCAGCACATGTTGATATCATCCCAGTCATCTGAGACGGAACTACGTACCCCGGTAGCCCTCGAAGTTCTATAGATAAAACTGTAGTAAATTAAGTTACTTCCGACCAGTAATTGTCACGGGCTAACCCAGTGCATTTTACTCTATAATACCATGACGTGAGGGAATACGTTATTGTATGTAAAATGCTTATAATTATTTGAGCTCTCTTGTCTTTTTTTACCTGTGCACAGAACCTTAAAATATTTCATTCATTTAGGTGAATTATGTTAGTAAATAATAATTTTCATTATCCGGTGATCGCGGTGTTGCTAGATCTTTCTCTATATAATATGATATGTAATATGATATCACAAGACTTTTAAGTGGTTCAGGAGACATGTAGGCCTAATCTATATTAGAACCACTTCAAGTCAACCTGGAACACTTTATAGCCCATCCTTCCATAAGTTTGTTCTCAAAAGCTGTGATGGTTTCCAATGAGACAGTACTATCATCCAAACCATTCCAATAGTGTGCAACTCGTGCACTGAAGAACCTCTGCCCTGATTTTTCTTTCTGAACAAAACATCTTTAGGAAAACTACTCTGCATTTAGTTAAAATTTTCTGTCTCTTATTTAGCTTGCAACTATCGATTATTACGCGTACAGGCTACTTTACACGTAGGCCTATAATGTCTATTGTTAATAGCTTTTCTGCCCCTATCGACTTATATTGCGAAGTAGACCTGTTTATTTGCATTGCTAGAAACGACATACGAATTGGTTATTTAAGATGCTCTTACAGGATCTACGAGACCGCCTACGTTCGACTCTCTTCCCATTATAAGTAGGCCAGTACAATACTGAGAATCCCTAAAGTTAGATTAAACCAGTGCGCTGCGTGGGACAAAATGATGAGGAGCTTATATAAACGATTAATGCTGCATATTGGTGCATATAATTATATATATACATTATATATGTAAATATATAATATATATATATACTGCACATGATACAAATATATATAAGGATTGTGTGCATTTGTATAATTATTTGTATTTCCGGATGGAATGAAATTGAAGAAACAGGCCAGCCTGACGACGTAACGAGTTCCAGATTGAACTCAATTAGGCTTTTAACCGCTGTTTAGAACTATAGCCTCATTTGTCCAGCAGCAGCATCAGCACCATCAGCAGCAGCAGCAGCAGTCAGCATCACGTTCCAATTTCAAGCGAATTCGCTAGGACGCCTAATCACAATGTTAACTTAGTCCAGATTCTCTAGAATCTAGAGAGGTCTAAAATAATATAACAAGCGATGCATCGGAGAACTCCACATCCCAGTGTGTTGAAGCGCTTCCGTTTCTTTCCGAAATCACCCACTGTATGTATGCACGAAGAGACGTAATAATATAGCGCATTTTTAGTATTCCACGCAGGCCTATACTAAAACGCTAAGTACTTCACAAAAGCCCATTGCTATTCGTGTGTTACCGTTCAGTTTTGAACTACAGCAAACATGGATCTATAGCTAATTTCAGGAGATATGCTGAGTTGACCAGAGTGTCGTAGCTCTCTTGTAGGCTAACCTGTATCATTCATGTAGCTCTGTTTTAACCTATTTTGTAGCTCTCTTTAAACCTATTTCGTAGCTCTGTTTTGACCATTTCGTAGCACTCTTTTGACCTAATTTGCAGCTCTGTTTTAACCTATTGCGCAGCTCTGTTTTAATCTATCTCGAAGCTCTGTTTTAAACTGTCTTGTAGCTCTCTTAGCCTACTTGTCATCTACTGGTTACCGGGTATGCATTTTGTCTCCACGAGAAAGCACAATTCTTACTAAATGCAGATTCACAGCATTTTCTACTTATCGCAGAGGTGAATGTTGGTGTCTTATTATAAGTCCTTGTAAGGCCAGCTGGATGGTGTGGAAGCTACATTGAATCCGTGACGGCCTCTATAGTCATAGCGATAACACCGAAATTTTCGGCTGGGAAGACATTTTAGGGGATCCTTCTCCGCGTCATTTCTTTTCGCAAACGTCAGTCTTATGATCTGCTCTAACCAGCCTACAAACACTCCTTCAGAACCTCATTTCCGTTTTGGTTATGACAACGATCAGCCTCAAAGCTGGTGATACTCAACATTCAGTACTCGATAATGCATGAGAGAACTTTGACATACAGCTGACGTATTCCGATGGAACGCGACCGCCACATTCGGCTGAGTCGCGCGCACTATATGACAACTCTCGTGAAATTAATTCTTGTCGGAAATTGGAAGCAGCATAGCATTTCGGATCCATCATTTTTAGCGAAAAGTGACGTCTGGTGTCTGTTCAGTGCAGGCATTTGATTGAGCGCTTGGCAGACGTCTTATACTGATGCCATGTAAAGATCTTACGAGACCGATTTACAATCGCATGAGGCATATATATCGCCTCCCAGACAGGCGTTGGTTTAGGAAGATCGTTGTGCTATAGTCGATGCAGAGGCAATTATTGAAATCTACACACATGGACTTTAAAAATGAAAAGGGCTTCATGTATAATATAGATATATTATACATCTGTCTGTCTATTTGTCTGTCTGTTTGTCTGTCTGTTTGTCTGTCTGTCTATCTGTCGTAATTACTAGAGTGCGGACATGATATTCCATAACAGTTGTCTCTGTTTGTCTGTGTCTGTTTGTCTGTCTGTCTGTTTGTCTGTCTCACTGTAAGTATAGTGTGCCTGCACTAGTAAAAATCGTAATCGTGTCGTAAACTCGAAACTTAGCGCCCACAAAAGCGAAGTCGCGGAACAGCTTATTCACAGGCGCTCAATAAAATCAAAATCGATAGGCAGGTCAAAATCCAGAGAGTCAGGCAGGCAGATAGGCAGACGGCTAAGGTGGATGGTGTTTGGTGTTCAGACGGCGAGGTAGGCAGGGAGAAGTGTTGGATTCAGGATAGGATTTGTCAAAAAGCAGTGTTTTCAGTTTCGAGTGAAAGACCTGTGGAGATATAGCGAGAGGTGGAGTTTTGGTGACTTCTAGGATGGGTCAGATATTTGTCGTAGTGCTGGCGGAAGTTTGTTCCAAAGAGGTGGAACAGCTATGGCTATGGAGCGATTGGAAAATTTTAATGATGAGGTGACGGAAGGGCGGAGCAGTGTTAGGGAGGAGGAGGAGCGGGTGTCGTGCAACTGACGGAGATAGGAGGGCTGGGAGTAGTGTGTTGTACGTGAGTGAGATGATTTTGTGTTCTATTCGTTCAGGAATTTTGAGCCAGGAGTGATTCGAGGACAGGAGTGATGTGATGGTATTTGGGGGTTTTGGTGACAGCACGGGCTAGGGCATTCTGAATTGTTTGGACATTTATTTGAGTGATATCTATGTTGAGGAAAAGAGAATTGCAGTTCTAATTTAGCGTGAACTATAGATGTAGCTATTGTGGATGCAGTTTTGAAGTCAAGCATAGGGCGGATTCTACGGAGGTCACGGATATGCATGAAGCAAGAGCGAGAAAGATGGGTGATGTGATCGGCGAAGCTGAGGTTTTGGTCAAAAATCACACCAAGGTTGCTTTGCAGTGAATGTGTGGGTAGGTGCAGCAAGGTTGATGGAAATAGATGGATGGCGTAAGGCAACATATGAGTCGTTCGATTAGATTAGATCTTATAGTTTTAGCGCATGTATACGGTCGACAAATTTGATTATGTGGAGCAGCTTTTGGTTCTGTGTTTATGGCATCCGTTCTTATCTTTTGCACTTTTAAGTGTGCGGCATCTTTACCAGACCAATTTCTGCATCTGTGTGTCCTAATGTATGAGGAAAGAGCCAAATGAAATTCATAGAGTCTAAATATAGGCACCTATTATCCTATTTCCTTCAATCCCGTATATATATTACATAGACTGACGCAGACAACGCTTCTGTGAGATATTTAAAAAGCGTAACAGTAAGTATCCAGATAATTATACGCCCCGCTTCCCTGCATCTCTCTGTGTCTCTGTCTCTGTCTCTCTGTCTCTGTCTCTGTCTCTGTCTCTGGCTCTGTCTGTCTGTCTGTCTGTCTGTCTGTCTCTGTCTCTGTCTCTGTCTCTGTCTCTCTCTTGATATATATATATAATATATATGTATGTAGGTATGTATATATTATATTATAATTATATGTCTATAATTATGTGAATGAATGTGTTTATGTGTGTGCATTGTGTATGAGTCTGGAAATATCCTATATATTATATATATATATAAACGTGAGATATACAGATATTTATATAGAGCTATGTACAGTATACCGTATACGGTCGTTTCAATAGCAAGATTTGGTTTCAAAAGAAGAGACATCCTAATAGGTAAAACCTGGATTCAGCGGCAGACTGTCTGCTCAGCGTTTACAGACCGAGGCAGCGCTCTACGTTGGCTTACGTTTCAATACATCATTCCTTTCGTTCATTGACACGTTCAAAGCAAACTCAGAACGCAGAGCAAAGACCCTGAGACACTGCAGCAAGAGAAACACTCGAGTAGGAGAACGATTATAATTACAAGGCAGTGCAGAAATTCCGGATATTCATCGCGCCAAGCATAATAATTACTGCTCTTGCGATAATAGGTGTCTACGGAGTTCAAAAGAGAGGCACGTGGGACCGCAGGCAGCGCGAATTATTTTTTTATTGCTAACGATTATAACGTCAGATATAGTTCTCTATATGTATGTATGTATGTATGTATGTGTGTATGTATGTATGTATGTATGTATGTATGTATGTATGTATGTATGTATGTATGTATGTATGTATACGTATGTATGTCTGTCTGTCTGTCTGTCTGTCTGTCTTGTCTATCTGCATTTCAAGTCTACTGTAACAAACGAATCGCGATGTTTTTGTACGGAGAGGAGGAACGAAGGAGGACAAAACGCAAAACAATTATACTGTCTGTAATTAGATGTGGGACCTATGTACATAATATACACATCTGCATCTGTTTTATATATATATTATATATACATAATATGTATAATTGTATATATAATATATACAAACTAGTAACTGTAGCAAACGGATCGCGATGTTTTTTGTACGAAGAGGAGGAACGAAGGAGGGCAAAACGCAATGCAATTATATATGCTCTGAACCAAACGCTTATGAATAATTAGATGTAGGACCTATGTACATAATATACACATACATGCATCTAGTTTTATATATATTTTTTGCTCGTCCTAAGACGGTTAAAAAGAATTCTAAAAAATCACCCTGCGGGCCGCAAGCCCGCCCGAACTTTCATTACACGAAAATTTGAATCTATGCGATGGTTAGCGATCTTGTTCTGGTAGCCTATATTCTTGTAAACAACATCGACGGGCGGCCATGTTCTTAGCAGCGCCACCTACCGAAATGAGAGGACTGGTAATAAACTGGACTCATTTGGCTATGTACACAATATGATGACTTTTAAACCTGACTCATTTTGTCCGCGGTCCGCATTCGAAATGAGTCTAGTTTATCACGACCTTCATGACGTACATGTATATGATTTTTGCAGCGCCACCTACCGAAACGAACTGAGTCAAATTAGCGTAACGGGAAAGTTCACTTCATGGAGGACTTCATGACATTTCTGCCCGTTTATATTATACACGTATAAGCAAAGTTAATATGAATACGATTAAAGTGCGTTATAGGCCTATATGCCATACACCAGTTCTAAGAAGTCTTTAACTCACAACCGACTTCATTTGCAAACTGTTGTGCCAACGTGTTGATAAAATTGAAGTGTGGACGATTCTGTACAGCTGCTAACTTGGGATTTATCTCTTTCACCGTTGCACTATGTCATACAATGTTCGGTTATACTAAGCCCTGCAATATTAGATTACGGAATGTTTGGTCGTTTATGGTTAGGCTATGTTACGTTATGCTACGTTAATGATATTGTAGCCGATTGAGATAACTTTTTAACTTGATCAGCATTAGAGCCTCAACCGAGATGGCTACCTTGGGGTGGATTCCTTGACCAATTCCGTAATGCACATTTTATGATGAGAGACGAGAGAGAGATGAATGGAGAAGGATGACGAAATGGAAACCGGAAGCAGGAGGAGGAACTTACCGTTGGATCAACACCAGGATTGTCCGTCCATCGTCTGACTGTAAATAAGGGAAAAGGAGACAGAAGAAGAATTCAGTCTGTCATTTATAATCTATAGAATTGAACTTATCGTTCGTCGTCATCATCATCATCGTCATCATCTTAATCATCTTGCGCCGACCTATGGCTGCAGACAGTTGCATACTTGTGCCCTTTCCTTCGGCCTCGGTTGTGCTATACATATATGATATCGTCTTGTTATTATTATTATTATTATTATTATTATTATTATTATTATTATTATTATTATTATTATTATTAGTAGTAGTAGTAGTAGTAGTAGTAGTAGTAGTAGTAGTAGTAGTAGTAGTAGTAGTAGTAGTAGTAGTAGTAGTAGTAGTAGTTAGTAGTAGTAGTAGTAGTAGTAGTAGTACTAGTAGTAGTAGTAGTAGTAGTAGTAGTAGTAGTAGTAGTAGTAGTAGTAGTAGTAGTAGTAGTAGTAGTAGTAGTAGTAGTAGTAGTAGTAGTAGTAGTAGTATAGTAGTAGTAGTAGTAGTATCATCATCATCATCATCATCATCATCATCATCATCATCATCATCATCATCATCAACAACAACAACAACAACATTCTTCTTCTTCTTCGTCTTACTAATGTTATGTAGCATCTCAACATTACAACCGCAGCCACGATTCTCATATCGTCTTCACTTCTGACTGGCGCTTTCTTCTCAAAAGCGACAAAATGCCTCTCGGCTTTATTGTTCGTCTATTTTCATTTCCTATTCCAACTGCACCAAGTTTATCTATATTTATTCCTCTATGTTGCTTTTGGTTGTTCTCGCCCACGATAAATAACTCATAATGATGTGCAATATCAAGGCGTATACTGTATGTGTGTGAACGGTATCTTGATGCTGCTGTGGAAGATTAATGGAATACCATTGCAAGGTTGTTGCATGCATTTCAACATCGTTACCGCTATCCTGCCGCTATTAACGATCTGTTAATTGATAAGGTAAAGACATTCGGAGTATTTAGCATTGAGAGGCTGCGACAATTACAGAGCCATGTAAACAGTGAGTGAGAGAGAGAGACAGGGAGACGCAGAGACACAAAGACAGACAGGGAGAGAGAGAATTGTGCGAATTGGTTGGCGCCGCTCCAATCACCATCAGTAACGGCCAATAAAGCCATCAACACAGAGGAACTGAGATTCACTAAGACACCTCCAGCAACAACATCCATAGGTCTCCAACATCCATAGGTCTCCAACATCCATAGGTCTCCAACATCCATAGGTCTCCAACATCCATAGGTCTCCAACATCCACCAATCCGCAGCTAACTCATTGAAAAGAAGCAATGACATTCATTTATTATTACCTTAAAAACAATACCAGGTATTTATTTGTTGTGTATACATGTATGTTAAAATCACGGCGACTATGCTACATCATATATATATACTGTATATGAATATCTAATATATTAAAATTATATAAAAGCATAATATTATTATTAAAAGAATATGTATAATTATATCAAACGACTAAAAGCAGAAAAGCAACCAGCTTTGGTGAAGCTTTAATTAGACGAAAGTAAGTTATCAAGTATATTTTGTATTGTACCAGCTGCCAAAGCGCACTCTGGTGTGTAGCATTAAATGTCAATAAATGTCAATAAGAATAGGGCCTACAGCATGGCATCGCTTTTGCAGACACTATTGATATGGATATCATTTGATAAAATATGATATATCGCATATAGTGTGTGGGTCTTATGGCGGTAGACATGTTAATTATTTTGCCTTTAGTCTCTGTGTCTGGAGTTCGAGTCCAATGCTGTCACAAGACGTCGATAAATAGCGGATTTTTTCCTCTTGTGCCCAGTGCATATACATGCATTCAAATGCATTCAAATAGATCTACACAAGCATTAAAACATATATAGGCCTATATATAATATTTATTATATATATATATTCATACACAATTACACATATACATGCCTACATACATGCATTCAAATATGCATACATGTATACATACGTACTTAAACACATGCATGGACGTTCTTAGGTTCACAAGAGTTTAAGATCAGTGTCTGTTTCTGAGTTTATCCGAATCCGATCGCTGACGACATTTCGAGATTTGCCTAAGTCTATCTGTCTGTTTGTCTGTCTGTCTATCTGTTTATCTGCCTGTCTATCTCTCTGTCAATTTGCATGCTTTCGCTTAAATTTCGTCAGTATAGCCTACTACGTCCGTCCGAAAGTATCCCTATGTAATATGTATGTATGTATATATGTAGGTAGGTATGAAAGTATGTATGTATATATGTATGTATATATATGTATGTATATCGTCATCATCATCAATTCCTGACGCCAGCCGTTTGGCGGCGATGGGTACGAGTAAATGATCTCCATTGTCCTCGGATATTTGTCATGTCCATTGCTCCCTTTAGTGTTAATCCAAGTGATGGTACGTTGCTCTTATGCTGGGGTCCATGCTCTAGGCAGTCGTCCATTTGGCCTTTCCCTAAGGTCAGGGCCGGTCATTGGGCAGGTTACGTCAATTTATCTATTGGCAGATTCAGAGACGTGACCTGTAAGCAGTGGCGCTGCATTATAGAGTCGTGGAATATCTCAAAGTTGTATATATACCAAATTTGTATTTCTTGTTCATAACGGTTTGCTTATCGCTTGCCTTTGTCGAATATGAAGCGACACAAACTAAGCGGAACTCAGTGTAGAAAAATGCCAGAGAAACGTGCAACAGTTGTAAAAGTTATATAAAGTTTATGGCGGCTTTTTGAGAGGCACTGATTGTTCAGCAGTTTAAAGTGAACAAGACATTTAATCCAGCATCCCGCAGCAATTTCATGAGACAATCTTTAGGACCCTGCCAAAGAGCTATAGAATTCTTTGCCCGTTTATGATTTAAAACACAAATTATACGATATATTGTATTGACGGTCTGATGGTAATCGATAGCAAAAGACCAAGTTGTCTTTTCCTTACTTCAATATAATAAGTTGCGGTTTGGAAACTTACTATTTGTTCAATAAACGATATTATACATGAATATAGAATGAAGTAGCCGCTTCCATTAGTTATCAAGGACGATGCAGCTATCAAGGCTAGAACAATGTTGAGTTTGATAAGAGCCTTGTGTTCGTAAAAACCTATAGCTATCCCATTGCGTGCAATGACTGAACTGTTTGTTTACTGGTCTTGTAGGGGCGCCGAAATGTTCCGGTCGATGGGCGATACACTCCTGCGGAGGCGGTAAGTTAATGGTCTTAAGTTGGACTTAGATCAGGCGGCGTCGATCCCGAAACCCTTTAATAAAAAATCCTTCAAAAGATTCAACGCTGTCGTAAACACTGTCCGCTGCCTTCAAATCAAGCCTCGTTGATTCAAACTGTCTGTCCCCTTGCTGTCCGCTGTAGGTGCTCCACTCCCGTGCATGTATACTACACGGTGATGAAAGTGCCAGTGGGGTACGCTCAGCTTCCCTGCATTTTTGTATAGATATATATGCATATATATATAATATATATACATATATATATGTATATACCTATGACTCTCTGTTGCCTACTTGGTTCTTCTTGACATATAGACTAACACAGAGGGATGGAGTAACACACAGGAAAGACGTCTCCATCAGTAAGAAATTAAGTCTAGGCCCATATAAGTAAGTCCCCAATGAATAATTAAGTGATTAAGTAAATAAATAAATAAGTAATCGATTAAGTAACAAAGTTAGTCCGTCAGTTTTCAGTAAATGATCGTTTCTATTTGAGAGGCAACATCTGCACAGTGCCTTACAAACAGCGACATGGATTTTGGCAATATGCAGAGTACTTAAAATTTGTTTCTTCAAGGACTGCCAGCTTCAAAGTTGACGTCTGACTGCCAGATTTAAAGATTTGATTGAAGACACTGAAAACAGACGCCACTGAAAATTCTTTAGTCGCAGAAGCATATCAGACATTACTTCAGACGAAGAGTGTTCCCGTAAAATTTGGATCAAGGTATCTAAATAGCTTTTTCATTTGCTTCTTTTTTTCGAGGCAGTTTCCTATGCGCACCGGTTTCACGAGTTCTCTAAATTACGGAGATATTGCTATGCTATTAGTGCTAATCAAAGCCTATGCACCATGCACCAGACATTTTTCATTTCATTCTGACGCGAAGGTGTGATTTCCGATTTTCCGTATGTGGCCTTCAAAGCTCGGTGCGCTTTTGGTTAAGAACTGACACTGACAGTTTATGTTTCAAAACAGAAATAGGGAAAGACGATACACAACTTTGACGTCAGCTATGGCCTAGGCAATAGGCTAGCTATGACTGACAAAATAGTATAATTGTTTGCTATAGATTCTATAGTTGTTATTGGAATTATGAATTAGAATAATGAACTACTTTTCCATAAGTTGCGCTAAAAAGGTGTTTATTTACCTTTCCAACCCCAGAGCGCGGGAATTGATCCAGAATGTAATGTAATATTCTGCCCTGCCATTGCAAAAGGAAGCAAGTCCAGTTTAAGGTTAAAATTACATATCGGTATCATTTTGGTTCAAGAAGCAAGTCCAACACAATCGTCTATATAAATAGTTATTATTGCATGTGGTTCTGGCGGAAAAGCAGAGGCAGAAAGAAGCATGTCCAAGTAGTACTGGAAAATCCCAAGGCAAACAGAAGCATATGTCCATCAACCAATTCAGACCGATGGGTGATGCCTGAGTTGTTTTTCGCATTTTTCTCATAAACTAAAATCGGTGACTTGCTTCCTTTTGCCATGGCAGGGCAGTATTAATGTAAATCTCCGAAATTTCTCAGCGCCACGCAAAAGTCAGTCCTGAAGTCCTGCACACATGGTTACTGCATTGCATAATGTGCCATTTTTGACGTCTTGTATTTATGAAACGACACTACAGAAAGTTAGAGATTAGATTATGTCAGGCTATCTTCTATAGATTAGATTAGATTAGATTAGATTCTCAGAAATTGCAATTTCTACACTTAACCGTACCGGTACGTGATAACATCGATATGAATGAAAGGTCGATCCAAGTAGGGGGCCTATTAATAAGTAGTAAGCCCTATTTATTTAAAGTCTTTACATTCCTTCACGATCTATTAGTCGAGCTAAAGGTTTTTTGGTCCGTCTGCAACAGGGAACGGAAAGAGGTCCGAAATAGACCTCGCTAGAGATTTGGAAAACCTAAGACAAGGCGAAGGGGTTCTTCCGGTGTTCGAGTCACCCGACCTGGAGGAGATTGGCGGCGGCAGGACGAGGGTCGAAGACGGTTACGGGTCACGAGTGGACGAAGAAGACTTACCTTCTTACAGAGGAAGGGAGAGCAACGCAAGAGAGGATTCGGACTACGAGGATCGCAGAGAAAGGCTGCTGGAAGTACTCGTAAGTGCTCATCTTCTTCCATAAGTGCTTGAAAACCATTTCGTTCGATCCTGGTTTTCCGTCGTTAGGTCGGGAGCACCTCTGATGAATTTCTCTTGAAGAGGCACTATATAAATAGTTGGTCATCAATTAAGCCTACCTCCAATGTCACACTATACAGGCTAAGGTGTCACACTATTTAGGCTAGGCCAGATGTGCGTCTACGGTCTATTGTTCTAGGCTGTATGGGAACATCTGTCCATATTTTCTGCTTCTGACAAACAAACATCAGTGGAACAATGTGCTCTGTAATCGTCGTCATTGTTATTTTTTTCTCTTCTTTTTATCTCAGGTAGCCTATAGTTCGTAATCCCTCGGGATTAAAAAAATGCAGGAATAACATTTTTCTACGATGGATCATCATCATCATCTTCCTACATCATGATCATAATCTATCATCTGATAGCATGATGATGATGATGATGATGATGATGATGATGATGATGATGATGATGATGATGATGATGATGATGATGATGATGATGATGATGATGATGATGATGATGATGATGATGATGATGATGATGATGATGATGATCATGATGATGATGATGATGATGATGATGATGATGATGATGATGATGATCATCATCATCATCATCATCATCATCATCATCATCATCATCATCATCATCATCATCATCATCATCATCATCATCATCATCATCATCATCAATTAGTAAATTCAATCGCGCCGGTGTCTGATCACTCTGATGCACGAAGCATCAATCGATGGCACACAAAACCAAACCGTCACTATAAAAAATTAGTCTTCTAAGACAGAGAGGCAGCCCACAATTTGGAAACGGTAAGAGAAGAAAAGAAATGACAAAAGCGACTATGCAGAACGAACAGATACGGGAGTGAGCATCATTAGGTCTACCATTATCATAGTTGTCATCGTCGTCATCATCATCGTCGTGGTCGTCATATCGTCATCATCAGCGTCATGTTTGAGTTTCCTGCCATCGATGACCATGCAAAAATCAATTAGAGAGATTATTGATCGATTCATTATTTTCTAAGTGTTCAAACAGACAAACACTCTAAGCTGCCTTGTGGTCTACCTTTGTGGACAAAGGCGTAACCTATATACAGACTGACGCAGGGTTATTTTAAAGGCGCTACAGTAAGTGTCCAGACATAATTATACAATTATTATACATAGGTCTACAATTAATATATATATATACTTATTATGTTTACGAGTACCTAGGCCTATCTGCTTATTCTGTGTTTGATGTGTACAGATTCGGCGGCTACTGAAGAAGGAGATGGCTGTCGAGTACGAAGACTAGTCTTCCCTCAACTCTTCGATCGGGAGTCGACGAAGTTAAAGTCTGTCTGTCTCCAGTTTACATGTATACTCCATCGAAATATACAACGCAACGGGCAAGGGACTCGGATCTCCAGCGGACATTTTTATTATTATTGTTGTTGCTATCGTTATTATTAGAATAAATAGTTGCTCAGTTAAATTCACTTACAATTTTGTTTAATGTAGGCCTAACGAAACAAATTTCCTAACAAGCCAACTGGAACTTTCTGTTATTGTAACAAACCGTATGTTTGTCTATCGCGGTTTGTGAGTTTCTAAAAGCGCTATAGGCCTACAAATGTCCTAAATACATACTTATATCATCTAATCTCAGATTTCCACGCTAGGCCTAATCGTAATCTCGAAATGTTTCCAGCGCTATAATATTAAACCTATAGATACTAGTGCAGGGCACCAGCTTATTCATGAACGCTACGTCATTCGTAATCGTAAACTCCAAATTTCTAAAGCGTTGCTCTAAGGCTAAACGCAGAGCACCAGTTTATTGACGAGGGCTGCCTCGATCGTAACTCTACAGAACTGTGCGTGCGCCTCGGCTGGCTTACATCCGGAATGCTATGCATGAGCTAGACACTGGACAATGAAGCACGTACACCTCAGTTTTTTCTTATAGATGAGAAGGCTATAAACTGTTATATGCAAAGAACATTACATAGGCCTACTTGTCAAAACGATGTTAGATTCTGCAGTTTAAAACAGCGCTACAAAAGTCTGCGATGAGATGAAAATATTTCGAATGTAGGCCTATTTTGTCACAAGAGTTACATTAAAGATCAGTTCAATATTTCTAAACGGTTTACAGTTATAGTGGTTTAGGTAGGCCTACACTAGGCCTACTGTTTGAGCAAGACGTACTCTAACACTAGTACCGTGGACCTTGCCAATATTATTCTAATTTTTCCCAAGGTGCCTACCGTTCGTGGACCTTGTGCTGGGACTTGATGGTGCCTCTTGGTGCGACATCGGTTGATGCCTTGTGCAACAACCACTTGCGCAATAGAAGTTACTAAGTCTATACTAGTACTAGTAATAATTAATAATAATTGGCACAATAATTCACAATTGCTTAGCGTCTTGAACTGAGGTATTGTGCAATGTATTAGCTACATAGTTGGATCTACCGTTTACAGAGGATAATCTGTTCTCTAAAGACGAAAGATTATTAATTATTTTACTGACCTTATCATCCTCTAGGAGTCTAGGTCTAGGAGATGGAGACAACTGTTTTGGAACAACATTTCTAAAGGAAAATGGTCTCAATTGCTTTAAATTTTCGGATAAGCATTGCTTATCCAGTGGAGGCGCCAGGATTTCAGGTTTGGGGGCTAAAGCTCCAAGCCCTTCCGTTTTGTCCCCTCCTCCCTGTGATTTGCAGCGATTTCCCACTTTGGGGGCTGAACCGCAGTTATAGGGGGGGGCTAAGCCCCCCTAGCTCCCCCTGGCGCCGCCACTGTGCTTATCCGTAACATTCGCATTTCTTCAGCGCCCAAAGAGCTAAGTCGTGGGAACCAGCTTATATTTACAGGTGCTTAGTCAAAAACAGAATTGATACAATATTTATTTTAAAATAAACGATCAATTTTGGATGAATTGCAAGAAGAGCAGAGTTGGTGAACGGCGTGCTTGCAGTTGCAGCGTAATTGGGTCTATTTCAATGAAGAGGGGGGGCTACAAATAGGCTCTCTGTCTCTCCCTCCGTCCGTCCGTCCGTCCGTCCGTCCGTCCGTCCGTCCGTCCCTCTCTCTCTCTCTCTCTCTCTCTCTCTCTCTCTCTCTCTCTCTGTCTCTGTCTCTCTCTCCCGTCTGAGACAATTAAATTCTACATTGTTCATGAGGGAAAGTGAAGCAAACGTTGCCAAACAACACGCGAATAGACATTTCCATGTATAGACAATATGAACGGATTTAATTTACGTTTTCCAATCAAAAGCAGGTTGCTTTGTTTGAGGAGCTGACGGGGGCGTGTGATTGCATACAAAGAATTGGTCTATATTACATCGGGTATGGGAAATTTCCGATATGACGACCTTCCTCGGGCAATTTTTCGCGTTATCTTTATGTATGTCTCTATTTGGGTATTTAAATAGCGCCCCTACTTAGTAGTTTGCAAAAATTCCTATCTATATATCTTTGCTTTTCTAGGCCTGTCTGTCTGTCAATCATCTCAAATTGCAAACAATAGCTATTGGGACCCGTGAAATACAGACCTAATTGCATAGGGCCCAATTGGGAAATATAATTGTCTCAGCAATTAGAATGGAGATCGGAAATGATGCAATATAATATATCAATAATAAGCCTACTTTAAATAAATTCTTTATAAAAACAATAACAACTTATATATTCAATAAAAACAGGGAATGGACTGATGACATCAGGGATTGGTGCAAACAAGACCTACACAGTTTGAGTGTATTGGCGCAAGACAGAGGATTATGGAAACAGATGACGAAATTTGCATTGGACACCTACGGGCTTTCGGCCCATGGATCCTGATGATGATGATGATGATGATGATGATGATGATATTCAATAAATTAATTGTGACACAAATAGAAACATCAAACTTAGGCCTACATTTCCAACATATCTTAAAAGAACACAGCCTGTGTAGGCTGATATAATTAAATTAGCGCAATTCGATTATTTTCAGAGGTTCTAAGGTAAAAATCTGTTAAACTGTAATAGAACTGCAATTAAAACTCTAAATGCAATGAAGTTTCCGAGAAATTTTTCGGCAATGTGTTTAATTCTGTTAAGCTTATGCGCATTGCCTACTAGCTTAGGTAGCCTAAATCAAACTTCATAGGCCTATATACCGATTGTAGGCCTATAGGCCAAATTACAAATTCAAACAAATAAAAATACATGTCTAAAAGCAGTCGCTTTAATCATCCACCTTAAAGCCAAATTATTTACTTTTTACTACCATTTCTTAGGCCAACAATTTGTTTCATTTAAGTCGGTAGATCTAGGCTATAAGCTACAATAGTCACTATGCGACAGAATTAACTAGGCCTACACACGAGTCTACAATCAATCTAATAATATATAATAGGCCTAATAAGTAACTAAATTATAAATAATAGCAAATAAACATGCATGTGTCCTATCTTCGATAAATAGGGGCAGTGGCTTCTATTTCCCTTAAACAACCGGGCTCAATCCCTCCTCTCCCCGGGCCGGGCCTCCCCTCTCTCCCAGATCCCATATTGCCGACGGAGTTTTAGTTCATTTCTGATTAACTTAGATAAATGTGTATGTAATTCATAGGTTTCGTCTGCAAAATAGGCCTATCATCAATCCAACTTCTATTTATGCAAAGATTTCTTTCATGAATCCAGTTTCCATTTTAAATTGACCATCTACAATGGATACGTAAGAAAAATAATGAAAGCACCTAAATGGAGGATTACCACATTTACCAGTAGGCCTAAATTTGTTCCATTTTTAAGCATGAGAGTCAACGGGTGTGAATTAGCCTAAGTTAAGTAGATTAAAATCTTGCAATCGCAATCTCCGAAATGCAAGAAATTCATCAATCTACTCAACTTGAGTCAAGCATTAATGCAGTAGGCCTATGACATGGAAAGGAGAGTTGCTCACAATGCGATAAAGATCATAAGGTTCAAGTAAAGGTTAGGCTACAGTTAGCTGGTTACGGACCGTAGGCCTACGCCACGGTACCGGTACCGTTAATTAAGTCGCTATCCTGGTAAACTTGAAGGCGTGATGCTTTCGACCATCGACATAATTATATTGGGCGACTTAATCGGACGATGTGACCGGTTCACACTAATATTTATATAAGAAAAGTGGGTCCTTCACAGGACTGTGAGTGAAGATATAGCCTATGTCGACTCTGTAGGCTAACTTGTAGAAAGTGTGATAAAAATTGAAAATAAACACTCCCCTGTTTTCCACTTGGTTCAACTTGCGCCCGCCCTGTATAGGGATAGTGCCCCTGAATAGGGAGCCTACACCCAGGGCTGTTAAAGGCTTGGTTTTTTTGTTTTTGTTTGTTTATTAAACAAAAAAACAAAAAACCGCAATTTTGGTTTTTTGGTTTTTTACAAATTTTGAAATTATAAATGCCAAAATGGCGTCTCTTCAACTCTCTTGGCAATTGTTGTATGGTCTTTGTTAACTTCGTTTTATGACATTCTACGGTTCTACTGTTCTAGTTAATTCCATTTAGGCTATATATGCATCTGATTAATTTGAACGGTAGGCTATTATGCCATTTTAATGAGTTTTATGATCCGAAATAGGAAAATCTCAAAACCAAAAAACCTTAAAAAACCAAAAAACCAAAAAATCAACATTTCATTTTGAAAAAAGTTTGGTTTTTTGCACCCCTGCCTACACCTAATATAAAATGATAATATCACAATAGTAGGACCTATATAGCCTAACAGGTCTATCATATGTAGAATATACATGTAGGCCATATACCAAAAGATCATAGAGTCTAGACTATACACTCCTAAGATCTTTGCTAATACTATAAGCTATAAGCCAACTTAATTTTGTTATAATATCTTCTGTGAAGTTCTGTCTTAGTGGGAGCAAGACAAAATGTACCAAGACGAAAAGTACCAGGTCAAAAGGTACCAGACAAAATGTACCACGTCAAAATCTACCAGACACAATGTACCAAGACATAATGTACCGCGACAACAAGTACCACGTCAATAACTACCAAGACAAAATAGACCAGACATAATGTACCAGCATATCTAGGCCAAGCATGTAGGACTATGAAGACAATCCCTTCTCGACTGTGTTGTACAGATGCTTATTACTTAGTCCATCCCTTCTCTATATTGTGTATATTGTGTTGTAGTCTTCAGTTGACGTTCATGACTCTTACAAAATGGCTACGTTTATCGTTTCGCAAAAGGATTACATACCAAAGACGACGTTGTAGTGCAGGCACCAACAGCACACAACCACGCTGTAGTGCAGGCACCAACAGCACACAACCACGCACCTAAACACGGGAAAGCAAAAGTCGAAGCTATGCGTTCAGAGATGAAAAAACGTGCTCAGATAACAGAAGAAGGAACACGACAGATCGTTCATCAGAGTCTAACGCAAGTTTCTGTTCAACACGCCCATCTTCTTCCGAGCAGAGCAACACTGTCACGGGATGTTTGTCGCCATCGGCAAAAAAATGGATTGAACGATAGACAGATGGATTTATATACAAAAACTATCGGTGGTGAGGACTTTCTGCGTGTCCAGGAAGATGGCATGCTCATCTTCGCTGCGCAAACCGATGTAGATTACTTGGTGAGCAGTGAGCATTGGTTTGCCGATGGGACATTCCGCGTTACACCAGAGGGCTTCGATCAGCTATACACCATCCATGCACTGAACAATGGCCAATGAATTGTGTGATTTTACATTGAAACCGCTTTTTAAATTGTCTGATTTTATATTTGGGCTGGTAAATTTTGTCTCTCTCTTCATACATTTTGTCTTAGTACTTATTGTCTTGGTACTTATTGTCTTGGTACTTATTGTCTTGGTACTTATTGTCTTGGTAATTATTGTCTTGGTATATTTCGTCTTGGTACATTTTGTCTGGTACATATTTTCTGGTAGATTCTGTCTTGATACATTTTGTCATGGAGCCGTCTTAGTCCTCAACCAACTGCTGCATTTCGTTTCTCATTAGTCCGTCATATTAATACGCAGGCCTATGTTTACCCTTCTTATCAGCATGAAATGCATAGGGCCTACGATGTATGAAGAAACTACAGTTGGACTCGCATCCGGATTCTGTTCAAGTAGGCCCTAGGCTATCGTATCCGTCCTTGTAAGGTCAGCCTCAACAATCTCATCCTTCGAACGGCAACTTAATTAGCCTGCCTATCTGCATGCTTGTCAATCATTCCATATTGCAAACAATATTTATTGGGAACCGGATTGTCGCAGGCTCGCAGCAGTAAGAACGGAGATCGGAAATGATGCATATATATATATATATATATATATATATATATATATATATATATATATATATATATATATATATATATATTATAATAAAAGCCTACTTTAAATAAATTCTTCGTAATCATTCCATATTGCAAACAATATTTATTGGGAACCGGATTGTCGCAGGCTCGCAGCAGTAAGAACGGAGATCGGAAATGATGCAATATATATATATATATATATATTATAATAAAGCCTACTTTAAATAAATTCTTCGTAATCATTCCATATTGCAAACAATATTTATCGGGAACCGGATTGTCGCAGGCTCGCAGCAGTAAGAACGGAGATCGGAAATGATGCAATATATATATATATATATATATATATATATATATATATATATATATATATATATATATATATATATATATATATAATAAAGCCTACTTTAAATAAATTCTTCGTAATCATTCCATATTGCAAACAATATTTATTGGGAACCGGATTGTCGCAGGCTCGCAGCAGTAAGAACGGAGATCGGAAATGATGCAATATATATATATATATATATATTATAATAAAGCCTACTTTAAATAAATTCTTCGTAATCATTCCATATTGCAAACAATATTTATTGGGAACCGGATTGTCGCAGGCTCGCAGCAGTAAGAACGGAGATCGGAAATGATGCAATATATATATATACACGGGAGCAAGACAAAATGTACCAAGACGAAAAGTACCAGGTCAAAAGGTACCAGACAAAATGTACCACGTCAAAATCTACCAGACACAATGTACCAAGACATAATGTACCGCGACAACAAGTACCACGTCAATAACTACCAAGACAAAATAGACCAGACATAATGTACCAGCATATCTAGGCCAAGCATGTAGGACTATGAAGACAATCCCTTCTCGACTGTGTTGTACAGATGCTTATTACTTAGTCCATCCCTTCTCTATATTGTGTATATTGTGTTGTAGTCTTCAGTTGACGTTCATGACTCTTACAAAATGGCTACGTTTATCGTTTCGCAAAAGGATTACATACCAAAGACGACGTTGTAGTGCAGGCACCAACAGCACACAACCACGCTGTAGTGCAGGCACCAACAGCACACAACCACGCACCTAAACACGGGAAAGCAAAAGTCGAAGCTATGCGTTCAGAGATGAAAAAACGTGCTCAGATAACAGAAGAAGGAACACGACAGATCGTTCATCAGAGTCTAACGCAAGTTTCTGTTCAACACGCCCATCTTCTTCCGAGCAGAGCAACACTGTCACGGGATGTTTGTCGCCATCGGCAAAAAAATGGATTGAACGATAGACAGATGGATTTATATACAAAAACTATCGGTGGTGAGGACTTTCTGCGTGTCCAGGAAGATGGCATGCTCATCTTCGCTGCGCAAACCGATGTAGATTACTTGGTGAGCAGTGAGCATTGGTTTGCCGATGGGACATTCCGCGTTACACCAGAGGGCTTCGATCAGCTATACACCATCCATGCACTGAACAATGGCCAATGAATTGTGTGATTTTACATTGAAACCGCTTTTTAAATTGTCTGATTTTATATTTGGGCTGGTAAATTTTGTCTCTCTCTTCATACATTTTGTCTTAGTACTTATTGTCTTGGTACTTATTGTCTTGGTACTTATTGTCTTGGTACTTATTGTCTTGGTAATTATTGTCTTGGTATATTTCGTCTTGGTACATTTTGTCTGGTACATATTTTCTGGTAGATTCTGTCTTGATACATTTTGTCATGGAGCCATATACACCGTGAGGCATAAAAAAGGAAGCCCCTACAAAATCGTTATTATTTTTAACAATATTCAAACAATGTCAATGAAATTCATGAAATTTATAGCTAAATAGCAGGCAATGTAAAAAATTTACAATTTGTACTCAAACTGTCCGCCTTCAGCTTCTACGCATGCGCGAAGTCGCTTGCGCCATTCACGCACCGCCGAGTCAATAATTCGTTGGTCAAGATCGTTCCAAGCTTGCATGATTCGCTTACGAAGATCTTCAACATCACGGACCTTTGCTTTGTACACCATTTCCTGCATGCATCCCCATATTTGATAATCTACGGAATCAGATCTGGGCTGTTAGGGGTCTATAGTGTTGGAATTATGAAGTCAGGAGTTTCATTCGTCAGAAGTGCAACTGTTTCTCGAGCTCTGTGCACTGGAGCACCATCTTGCTGGAAAATGTAAAATTCAGAGAATTATCGAATTTCAGGTAGAAGGTCTTCCATGAGTAAAACATCTCTGTAGTATTGGCCGTTAATTTTTACCCCTCGGTTCAACGAAGTGAATTGACGTGCGCCCCAGAGAAGAAACACCGACTGACACCATCAGGGATTTGCTAAACGTCGGACGTGTGCGTAAAAGGCGGTCGGCTGCAATATTACTCTTTCGAGTTCCAACTGCTACATACAGACGATAATTTTGAGCATTGCTAGGAGAAGCAACTGAATAATTTTTTGTCAGTAAACCAGATGAAATGCACTAGGCTAGCTGGGTAGCGACGCAACAAAAGGCGACTGCGGTGCGTGAATGGTGCAAGCGACTTCGCGCATGCGTAGAAGCTGAAGGCGGACAGTTTGAGTACAAACTGTACATTTTTTTACATTGCCTGCTGTTTAGCTATAAATTTCATGAATTTCATTGACATTGTTTGAATATTGTTAAAAAATAATAACGATTTTGTAGGGGCTTCCTTTTTTATGCCTCACGGTGTATATTATAATAAAGCCTACTTTAAATAAATTCTTCGTAATCATTCCATATTGCAAACAATATTTATCGGGAACCGGATTGTCGCAGGCTCGCAGCAGTAAGAACGGAGATCGGAAATGATGCAATATATATATATATATATATATTATAATAAAGCCTACTTTAAATAAATTCTTCGTTGCAAATTGCATGGAAGCCTGTTCCTGAATGAGGGACCAACCACAGCAATGGTTCCACGTTGCATTGCATTGTGGCTGTAGGCGCTGCGGACAAGCATGTAGTTCATCCTGAGTTGAAGAATAAGGACCTGCCTTCAGGTAGCCTAAGGATGAAGCTGAAAGGCTCTTTAAGGTAGGATGGAGCACATCCGGCCAGGCAAATTATGCATTTCGCAATCCAATAATGAATTGGGCATAAGCAGTGGCGTAACGAAGGGGAGCAGAGAGGGCTTTCGCCCTCGGGGCAGCACCAGAGGGACGCAAAATTAGCTTTCAGTGGTACAGTACTATGAAACGAATGATTAAAAGTCAACAAAACAATTAAAAGGGGGGGCGCAGTCATCAATCCTTGCCCCCGGGCACTGAAACCCTTCGTTAAGCCACTGGGCATAAGGATCTTAAATTAGATGTGCTCTTTCCATGCCTTTATTTCACTTTTCGTTGGCAGTCTCGTGTTATCAGGTTGGGAGCAACTCTTATGCGTTTTTGAAGAGGTGCTATATAAATAAGCATTTACAATTACAATATGAATGAAATGTACATGAACTGAAATTTCAGTATAAGACAAACAAATAATTAAGCATTTTATTTGGAAAATACCAAAACTCCTTCCATCTGAAGAGGCAATATATTCTATTTTCAATCTGTATTAATATACTTTCATAAGAATTAAATATATTAGAAGCCTACATATATATCGGTGAGTCTGAAACCCAGATTAAAAATACAAAACTGAAGTCCAACAAGAATCAAACATGTTTGCTTAAGGCCATTGTCTCTTATATCCCCATCTTATATTCCAATAATCCTTTATCTAAGCATCAGACACATTGCTTAAAATCAGCAAGCAATAATAAAGCTTACGTGCTGTGAATCCTTAATCTAAGCATCAGACACATTGCTTAAAATCAACAGCCAATAATAAAGCTTATGTGCTGTTGACTGCAAAGCTTCAATTAAAAAAACAATTATCAGAAAATCAGTCGATAAAACAGCTGAACAGTTCACTGTGTTAAGTAGGCTATGAAAAATCGCAAATATTAGTATTTCAAAAGATGCCAAAGAAAATGTCATCACTGATAACATGGTCTTCTTCCACAGCATCATCATTTCTGAAAAGAAATTCATACAACTGTAAATTTGTCAGAACTAAGCATCTGAAACTACTATAACTGACACAACTGTTTATTGTAACCTTCATCATAACTATAACCACGATAATAATAACCATTATTACAACCCTTATTTTACTTTCACAGAGTAAGTCCATTAATCTTTCCAATCAACATCATCCTGAATTATTATTACCTTCATATCATTATACACTGCACTTCAGAATACCAGTACTTTTTAATGACCTCCATGCACGACCTGAATATGGATTTACTGTTTAAACTAACAGGTTTACTAACTTTGTATCTGCAGAGAAGAAGCTCGATGACCTCGTATTCAGCATACTGCCACAACTAAGTAGCTACAAAAACAATACATTGACAAGACATAATAAACAAAACACAAATGTGAATAGTAATAGCATCATTTTTATTTACCAAAAATATCAAGGAAATTAACCAGGGATCACACAATACAGCAGGTTGTGGCTTACACAATGACGAGTTAATATGACAGCATTATACGATGGCCATATTGCATGAACTCTTAAATCCAAGAATGGTTGTGATGTTACAGCAATTCTAGTTTTACAGTAAACTAGAAAAGTACGCGTTTCACTTATGGCACTTGGTTTTGTTGATACAGTGCTGGTAGGTGAAGTGAATTTGAGACATATCAAGTTGGGCTAGTAATTAGACAAGCGATTAGCCACGGAATACTATGCCATCTGGTACCCACTCATTTCTTCAAACGTCATTAAAACTTTGAGATGTTAAAAGGTATGTTGTTACTGGATTGCTGTGTTATATCTGTATCTGAGCCTCTGAAAGCAGGACCATGCTTCCATGGCTGAAAGAGTCAACAAACTAAAATGCCTATAACAATAATAATAAAACAATAATAACAACAACAATAACAATAAGAATAATAATAATAACAGTAATAGCAATAATATACCAGTAAATAAATGGAAACCATTTCTATTCCAATTTCCTATAACTGTAACAAACCTTGGATTTGGAACTGTATACATTTGGTTCAACACCAGCCGATAGACTTTGATGAACTGGAGCACTTTGCGAAGGAAAGTCATCTTCAGCATTCAGTGAAAAACTGCTCATCAGGTCAAAATTTGCTCTGTCACAACAGAATTCATATTGTACACTCTAAAAATAGTTTCAGTTCTTCACATTTACAGTGTGATATAGTGTCTGAGAAGCACTTACAATATTTTATATAAATACTCAAATATAATGTAGTGTTAACACAGCACTTTATTAGCACTACTTCAAGAAATCGGCTAAGCAGATGTTATACAAAATTAAAACATAACAGCTAAATGGCTCCGTGCACTGACCAATGATCTATATATTAACACTTTAGTGACAAGAGTGCACTAAAAGTGACTGGAAAACTAATGCAGCTCGTTGTTAGAGTGTTAAGTTTTTGAAAGAATCCATTGGTGAAATTGGGACAAACCTTGATCCATCTGAAATCAAAGACCTTCCACCACGATAAGAGCCAAATAAGCTTCCATTAACAGAAGGTATTGGTTTCAACGAAGACAGGCATTTGCTGTTCCTCAAAGCAACTTTCTGAGTTTGCTCAGTAGATGGTGCTATAGCACATGGAGCCAGTTTGGAGACCTTGGAAGGTAGGTCCTTTCCAAATTCATCAGAGATGAGGCCACAATTCTCAAACATCGTGTCCTCAAAGTCTGAAAAATCTTCTTCGTTATATCTCTCAACAATACTAGACACTGGAACAGGAACACAACCTTGGCCCTTGGAATCTACAAACATTTGGTCTCTGTAAAATCTTGTTCCCTGGCTACAGTTCCATGCATCATCACTGAGGTCTGGAAGCTCTTCAAAGGAAGAATTGACAGCCAAAGGATGGCAGTTGTTCTTGGCCTGAAGTAATGCAGCACTTCTGTGATTGCCTGAATCTGTCTGGAAATCCTCAGCTACATAGCAGTCCAAATCATCATCCTCTGCATCCCACAAATCTTCTTGCAAATGACCTGAAACATGTCCAACTATGACATTTATTAATTTGCACATCTGAATATGATGCCTAGATAGGTTCACAAGGGTCTGTGACAGAGTTATAGAATGACTAAAGTAAAACACTGGGTCTTGACAAATTATTCACCGATTTTGTTTAGAAAGTGAATCTAAATTTTGTAGTCTTTTGCGTCAGCAATTCTTTAGCGAAAGCAGTGACTTGCATGTGAAACATGTTTCTCATGTACACAGAATACAACATTCAGCATTTACCACATACCATGTATTGCCAAAGCAAGCAGAAAGTTCCTAGAAACATATCATAACTAATATCTCCTGTTATTTACCTAGCTGTGGAGTGTGCCATAAAATCATCTAATTAAGTAAGGATACTCCAAATTCTTTTCTTGAATTACATAACGCTTCCTGCCAAACACTATTATATATATTATTATATGTATTGTTATCACTATCAAATAGTGATAGTTAATCAAAAGAACTAAAATGTTTGCTGACTTGGACGGTCTGCATCCTGAACAGTCCACTCCATTGTGGCCTTGTTTCGTAGCTGAAAGAGATCAAGGTCTTCCCAGCCTTGTGTTGTCATTGGTACTGGATCTGTGCTTGCCACATGCTTGAAGACCTTTGGCTTTGACGGCTGATAGGCAAAGTCCTTCAGTGAAGGAGTAGCAGGAACACCACCCATCTTTAAAACAAAACATTATATTAATGAAAGAAAAGAAGAGCAATACATTAAGCTAACCCTAAGATGTATATGTGGGTCTGAAATCTTATTCACTTTGTAGCTTTACCTAGTCAAGGACAAGTCTGCCTTGCTGTCTCATTTTCCCATCAGTAGTGTACAACTGATTTACTGATTTTATAGCCGAGTTTTCTAGAAAGTGCCAATGAAACAGAAAACTAGAAACATCTTTCCAATGTGGCAGTGATTTGAACCCCAAACCTCCAGGTCGACAATCTGGCATGTTAACCACTAGACCTCAGTAAAAATACTTCCATGGATAAATAATTCAAAAGTATGATTCAGTTAATTACAGTACATTGTAAGATTTCAGAAATCAAGTTTTTCACATATTTTAAACAAAATGTTCTCACTGTATAAAGACAAACTTACTGTTCTTACTTAAACCAAAATCCTTTAGGCCAGACAACAGCACATTTGGTTGGCACTTAGCTGCCATACTCACTTTATTGTCTTTAGATGTTCAGTTATACTTGCACTAATTACACTGCAAATCCATATCTAAGAATTTGTAATGATGAAGCTCCTACCTTAAGACGTTTAACAGCGGGTGTCTTATCATAGCCCTCCAGTCTTAGCTTTTGCTCTCTACAGCAGCTGTCCACTGAACCAGCAGCGGTTTTTGAAGAAGCAGCTTTCTCTTTCATCATGGCAGCAGCCTTGCAGTTGTCTAAGCATGACTCAATTGTTCTCATCTTGGCATTTTGGATTTTCTTGCTGTTGGCTGAAGAGCAGAAATAATTAGCGTTAATCAGCATGCAAAGACATAAAAAAATTTGTGCCATTAGTTGATGCCTAGTGCATTAGGCACCAGCACAATAGAAGTTACTAATTACAAAATGCAACATAATGTAATGATTACCTAAATAAATAAAGAAGTATACAAATCAAATAAATAATAAGTGAAAAAATAAAAACAAACAGCAATGGTAATAGTACATGAGCAAACACAAACAGCACCGTACAAACCTGAGTTATTCCGAGATAGAGATGGCGTTTCTTTTGTCTTTGCAACAGGCAACTTCTTTGGAGTTTTCTGAAATCATGTCACATTCATCTCGCCATTTAAAGCAATGTTTTTAAATGAATAGATGAATGTGAAACTGCTCTAACATCACTATTAATATCATGGTTCTTTCCAATTTAATTTAATTTTTGTAAATCAGCTACTATTCATGAAGAACGTCCACAGTTTCATTCAGAACTCAACTGAAACCCTCTTCACTTTCCTTGATTTACCTATAAGACCAGCACAGTATAAAACTATCTGTGCTAAACACCCACACCCTTCGCAGCAACTTTCCTAAATGGACTCAGACTTAACAACTTATTAATAATTATAGCAGAAATTCATTACAGTAATTGATGGAGCTAGATCAATCACCATTAAGTATAATTAAACTTATATTAAGCCATAGTAACACTTTTATGTAAAAGCCACATACCGGTACTTTGTTCTCATTAGAGGTTGGTGCCGGTAGACGGATAAGGGGAGTCTTTGCTGGAGTTGTATATTCTGGCACAAAGGTCATCTGACAATCTAGGCCCACTGAAATAAATTTGAAAGAACTCTTGTAAAAATCACTGCACGTGGGAATGTATGCATAACTTATTCCAAAATTGTGCCTGCGACATCCTGTGCTTTTAACCATGATCATAACCAGACATTGTTGAGGTGGAGTTTCAACTGGAAAGGTGAGGGTATGTTAGGGTGAAGGGATTGTAGACAGTGACTAGAACATTCTACTAGAAAGTGTCTGATGTGCATAAAATGTTTAAAGGACTTTAGCAAGGGTCTAGTTCCTGTATGAAAACAGGGGTATAATTTCAGTACTGTTTATACAAGATGCTATGTGTGGAGTTAGTTGATAATAGTATGAATGCTCTATGCAAGTAGTTACCTGTTGGAAAGAAGAATGAACTGTTAAAACCAGACTACAATTTCAGTTTCATTACAGTATTTATGTATAAATGTAAGTATTCAGTTAGCATGTGGGTGTATACTATATCTGTCAGCAACAATCTGAAATTCAGATTTGGAACACTAATATGTGATACATAATTATGGTAACACCCTTTAAGAACCTACATATAGTGCTGCCAACATTACTGTGCAACCCACTTCAAAATGAGTCCTAAGATAATGTGAAAATACTTGTTGAACTGCATCAAGGAGAACAATGTTGGTGTGCAGTGCACTAAGACAGTGTTCTAAGATGATGAACCTGTATGTGCCTGTAGGCGAAGGAACCACTTATACACTTCAATGCTGAATATCACATAAATCAGCATTCTTTGCTTATTATAATTATTTGTGTACCCCATTGTTGGCTGATCAAGTATGCACTTAATTCATCCCCAGCAGTTGCCCGCTTCACTTCAATCTTTCGAGTCCAAGGTCCTTTCAGTAGAAGCTGTGCATCACTATAAAAACACAACAGAAGCCATCAAAGCCAAGTCTTTAAAAAACTAGAACTGTTAGTAAGTCCTTATTCACTCAATGCTGAACTCTCTTTTCAACCTGATTTTAGAATAACCACGATTGTTTTAAATACGACAACATATAAATTTTGCATTAAAGAAGCACCCATGACTGGATGTTCACTTGCTCACAAAACAATCAACTACAATATCATCTGAGCTTTCCCCTTTACCTGATGTCACCACCCAGCCCGAGTATCACCCAATGCAGCTATCATTCTTACCTTTTATAATTTACTCCAAAGTTGGAGATTGTGGCTTCAAAAACTTCATGCCCATTTTAGAATGAGTTAAATAAAACATTTCTTAAATACATGTACTTGTGTCTAGTATCATTTATACCCCAGCTCTGTCGTCACCTACTATTCGTGTTCGGGCGAATAGTGGGCAAAACTCGTATTTGGCCAAATAGTAAAAAATGCTATTTGGTACATCTCTAGTGTTAATTCTTCTGTAGACGGTAATCTATCTTGGTCTCTCAGATCAGAGGTCTCCAAAGTTTTCCAGCGGGGGGGCCACATTGCTGACTTTCTAAAGCTCCATGGGCCAAAACTCCGAAGAAAAACATTTCTCTGTGCGCAGCTGTCCAGTGAATTGTGAGTAATGCGATGAATGATTGGATTCATAATGTCTCCGAATATAATTGTACTCTTTAAGCACTGCAATGGTGTCATTACATATCAGGCACAGTGCCTTACAAACAGCGACATGGATTTTGGCAATATGCAATTATGCATGTCAGAGTACAGCGGCGTTAAAATTTTCAATTTTCACAATTTAATTTGTTTCTTCAAGGAGACTTCCGCGGGCCAGATTAAAGGCCTTAGCGGGCCGGATGTGGCCCGCGTGCCGTACTTTGGAGACCTCTGTCTCAGATGTATGAAATTCACTAATTCTGCATGTATATTAAATGCAATATGCATCATATTACACCTGAAAACTGTTCTTTTTGCCAAGTTTGGGTTAATAGTGCTTCTAAGTAGATATAATTGAAAAGACACTACCAGCATGTGAACAGCGGGCAATTGGAATCCCAGGCATCTGGTCAATAGGCTTGTGAAGTAATGGAGTGGGAGGTATCAACTTGTAGCTGACAGTTACAAATCAGTGAAGCAATATACAATAAGGAATTTCTTTAGTTTTCGAGAGTCAATAGATATTAATATGCTTTTATAATGGTGGGCTGAAAGATATTGTGGTCTCATCTGCAATGTGACTGCTTGACAGCGTGACAGGCAGTTGGACACCCCTGATCGAATTTGATTGAGGTACTCAGGCCATATCTTACCAAACTTCTGACACATCTGCTACTGAGTGAATTGAAAAGAAAAGCATCACACATGAATAATTTTTTACCTGATTCTAACTTTGTAGACAACTTTTCCATCACTGTCTCCTATGAGTAAGACTAAGGTATGACCTTTATCTGTGGTGCATTTTTCAGTCAGGCTGTTGGCATTTGCTATGATGACTGTAGCAACAACCTCAGCATAACTGGCCATTACTTGAGTAGTCTGTGAATAGTCAAATGCACAACACTGCTGCAATTTCAACCTTTTGAATAGGTAACTAATAAACAACTACTGAAAATGAAAACCATAATTTAATTTATATATAAGCTTCTATTGGTAAAAAATGAATAAAATGCCACTATTGGTAAAAATGAATAAAATTAAACAAATTTTATCATATTACAAAACCAGTCACAGAAGTTTTAAAAATATGCTTAAAAATGAATTTATTTCCAAAATTTGAGCCAGTTTCTATACAGTAGGTAAATGAAAATAAATTCTTTAAAAAACAAATGTTGAAACTGAATTGGAACAGTCTATAGTTTTTTATTATAGTAAATAGTTCAGGATATGAAGATTCATTTCAGTGTCTTTCGATTTCTGTTCAGACTTCGTTAGATTTGACAGAAACATTTGATCAAGCTAAGACAAAACATCTGAAACTGGGAGTTACTCGTCTTTTATGCAGAAAAATTTATGCGAAGCATTACCTGCTTTAGTGATAGGTCATATTTTGGGAGATGAGCAACAGCCTGTTGGATGTGGTTACCAAATGGAGGCTGTCGATTCACAATCTGTCAATATAGCATATACATCATCATGTTTCTGGCATATATTCCAGGTTAACACCATATTTTTGCACTGACTCTGACGTGTACCTTAAGCATTTGTTCACAGTTCTAAGATCCAAGAAATTTTGGGCTAAAGTAACAAACATGATGGCCACAGCTAATTAAATAACCACATTGATGTTTATTACTATATAACTACTGTTAATTTAACAGAAAATATAACCAGGGTAATTTTTAAAATTGATTAAAATCTTATTTAAAAATAAAAATAAAAATTGTGGATTTAATCAATCACCACTTGTGTTTACCATTTATAGTTTGTTGGTGTTTTTGCTTTTTTATTTAAAATTTCATGCTATCCAAATTTTTCATTTCCTATTAGAGACGTAGAGTTGTAATTTTCCTACCAATATTAAATAAACACCAAAGAGTAAAGAACATGGCAAAATGGGATTATAGAGTGAATTTTAAATTACTACACCAGAATTAATGCACATGGTCAGAAGCAGTTAACAGCGTGAAAGTAATTACTAGACAAAAATAATGGAAATACCATCGAAAAGCATCATAGGTTTCACACTACAGAATAACATTCTGCAAATTATAATTCAGCTTGTTTTGGTCGCTAACTTGTGAAGTGTAAAGGACTTGCCATTTCTAAGTCTCTTGCATTAGTGTTGGAGATCTTTTCAAACGATGTCATACCAGCATTAACCAATGCTGTAGCCAGTGTAACTCCTGCATTTAGAAAGATAGCAACATGTTTATTAAAAAAATTTTATTTCCAAACAAAGCATTCAAGTCTACCTTGATTAAAATAAAAAAGCAATTGACAAAATCAAAGCAATTCCAGTTTTGTATGCTCATTCATCTCCACATTTGCATCTCCTTGCCGTTAAGAGGCATTACAAATGCATCTTACAACATGTTAAGGATTATCTTGCACCACTTAAATCAGTCAGCCATATATGAATGCCTTTGATATATTGTTAAAGGTGCTGTCCCATATCTGAACTGCACTGGGTAACCAACCAGTTAAGTGATAGTCAGTAATCTAGGGGTCCAATGTGGACCTGATGAACAAGTCTGTCTGGGATGCATATATCCTGATAACAAACAATGCATCTTCTGTCAACGCTTGAAACTGTCCTTTTACTTATGACTAGATATGAGTGCTTCTAGATGAGCTGCTACATTATGTAGATGCTCAAAAAGAATTAATTTTATACTTTAAAAATTGAAGTAGTGCCATTGCTTGATGCGTGCATTTAATGAATTCCTCTATAGAAGTCTTTAATCAGATCAGAGTTTATTGCCTCTGTCACCTATAAGACTATAAATAAAGAAGAGTGTATTGAAAGCAGTGGAGAAGCCACTAATCCCTCAACAAGATTGAACATGAAATAACAGAATCAGTGACTTTGAAGTGCATAGTAAAGTAGTAGAAAACAATCAAAGTGTTTAACCTCCTTGACGTTAACCCCGAACGTTACTCGGGCCGGGAATTCTATGCAAAAGCGGTTAACCCCGAGTCACGTTCGGGCTCATACATACATACATACATACATACATACATACATACATACATACATATACATATATAAATGCATATATACCTACATAATTATATATAATTATACCTACACATGTACTATATTTACACACATACATAATATATGTACATATATATACATACATACATACATACATACATACATACATACATACATACATACATACATACATACATACATATACATATATAAATACATATACACCTACATAATTATATATAATTATACCAGTATATATTTACACACATAGATGTATATGTACATATATATATATATATATATATACATACATACATACATACATACATACATACATACATACATACATATACATATATAAATGCATATATACCTACATAATTATATATAATTATACCTACACATGTATATATTTACACACATAGATGATATGTACATATATATACATACATACATACATACATACATACATACATACATACATATACATATATAAATGTATATACCTACATAATTATATATAATTATACCTACACATGTATATATTTACACACATAGATGTATATGTAATATATATACATACATACATACATACATACATACATACATATATAAATACATATATACCTACATAATTATATATAATTATACCTCCACATGTATATATTTACAGATGTATATGTACATATATATACACATACATACATACATACATACATACATACATACATACATACATACATACATATACATATATAAATACATATATACCTACATAATTATATATAATTATACCTACACATGTATACACATGTATATATTTACAAATATGTACATATATACATACATACATACATACATACATACATACATACATACATACATACATACATACATACATACATACATACATACATATACATATATAAATACATATATACCTACATAATTATATATAATTATACCTACACATGTATATATTTACACACATAGATGTATATGTACATATATATACATACATACATACATACACATACATACATACATACATACATACATATACATATATAAATGCATATATCCTACACATGTATATATTTACACACATAGATGTATATGTACATATATATATACATATATATACATACATACATACATATATACATACATATATACATACATACATACATACATACATATACATATATAAATACATATATACCTACATAATTATATATAATTATACCTACACATGTATATATTTACACACATAGATGTATATGTACATATATATATATATACATATATATACATACATACATACATACATACATACATACATACATACATATACATATATAAATACATATATACCTACATAATTATATATAATTATACCTACACATGTATATATTTAACACATAGATGCATATGTACATATATATATATACATATATATACATACATACATACATATACATACATATATCTGCATGTATTTGTACATATGTACATATGTATATATGTAAATGTATGCATATATGTTTACATATACACATATATACCTACACATGTATATTCATGCATATACATGCATATGTAAAACAATGCAACGTTTTTGGCTCGTTTTTCTGGGAGAAAATGAAACGCTAAGGAGGTTAAAGGACTTTTCTGTCTTAACTCCGAAGTGCATTCCCATCTTACGAGAAATTCCAGTTCTTATCGCTGTATCTATGCCCGCACTAACACCCGCCTATTCTCAATCAAACTATCTGGCGTTTTAATTTGGGAAAAAATTCCACCTGAAATCCGACAGTCACCTAGTTTGTCTATATTTAAAAGAAAACTGCGCACCCATCTTGTTATGAAGGTTAATCAATAGTCTTTTCCTAAATGGAGTGTTTTTCTTGTCTTTTTTCCTTTCTTGCGATTGTTAGTTAAGGTTTATAATGATATACAAATGCAATGCACTGTACTCTTAAATACATCACTCATCCTGCTGTAGCCTAATAATATCATTGACGATGGACCTAACGTATACTGTCATTTATTGAAGGTGTTTCCTCTTAGGTCTTTTCTTTTCATGCGATTGTTGAAGTAGTTAAGTTAGTTAAGGTTTATTTAGTATAATATTATATGAAACTTTGTACTTTTGTGGATTCTACTCATCCAGTTATTTAAGAATATGATTTGCTGCCATCACTCTTTATGCAACATGACTTCGTAATTAGGTGTCCCTATTTAGCGGGATCTAATGATCCCTTCAGGGTCTCCTTTTTGAAACCATACAAGTTATTCATGTTATTGCATTACACTGTGAATTCTATTGCTGATGTTTCAAAATAAAAAGAATTGATTGATTGATTGATTGATTGATTGATTGAATTATAAGGATTAATAGTTCTAAATGAAAGAACTTGCCAATTCCAGTTAACTGTCTTGAAACAAACTTTGAGTGTTCCCATAGTTTGGAAGCAAAACATTTGCAAATGATAACAGCACTCTGCAAAGATGCAAAGTCCTGTCGATTCCAGAGAACTTCAACCAAACCTAAGATAGTGAATGCAGAATTAACCATGGAGAATGCATCTCCCAACCAAACACAGGTTCCACAAACTTACAAAATAGTTCAAACATTTGCAGAGGCATAATAACACCAGAATGCCAAAAAACATGACTACAATACACTTCTTAAGTTTTTACCAAGTTTTCTATTTGCTCCAGTCAGGCTAGGTTTCCAAAAGCATTAGTTAAAGACAGTCAGTATTTCTTCCATGTCAAGAAGCACTATACAAACAAGCTAATAACAAGAAAAATAATAGCAATATAACACAATCAGCACCTGTGTTAACTTATGTAATTTGGCTAAAAAATTAAAACCTACTCTTAATGCCTCTTGTATTTTCAAAGTACTTAGTAAACCTATTGATTGAACTGCTTCACTGAGACTTGAGGATGCAAATAATTAAACCATATATGTATGAACACTTTGTAAAACTGAAGTGGACACTCACAACGACTGATCCTTTGACAGACTCGTATAATTCTGGCTGTATCCTGCTGCAAAGCAAAATCCTGCAGAGGAAGTGAACCAAGATGCGCCTGAATCAAACTGAATGAACAAAAAGAACATAAAAGTACGTCATTTCAGGAAACATTTGATCTGAAATTAAATAACCAAGAATGCAAACACCTGAACGTAAAAAGAACTAAAAAGTTTTAAAGATAGAAGTTAGAAAAAGTCACCTTAAAATCAAGAGCAGTAGCCAAAGACATGGAGCTAGTTCACATTTTACCAGTCCACTTTTTGAACTACCGGTAACTAAAAGAATTTACTTACATTTTTGGTTTTGAATTAGTATCACGTGCAAATTCACATTACAATGTTCTAATTTAATACATTGTAACTATTTGATGTAATAGTTAAAATATTACATAAGACATCATTTGGTCACAGTTTAAGGTGAAACCAGAAATGAGATTTGAAATAAACAGGATTCACATTCACACTTTAACAATGAGTGTAGTATAAGCAACTGGGAAGCCAATGCAGTTCATCGTTAAAGTATTAATATCTCTGATTAATTCTAATCTATAACATGAAATGGAACACTGTTACAATACTACAAAAAGTCACTACAATCAGTGGACACTTGTCCAACAGCATTTAATCAACAGTACCAAAATTTTTTTATCACCTTAGTGAAAAAGTCAACATTTGTGTTCTTAACGTGTATAGTGCTATAGCAGCACCACCTACTGAAATGAAATGAGTCCAGCCAAGATATAAATGCTTTGACATAAATTCAACAACCAGAAAAGCAGAACCTGCAAAACAGACTGCTGAAATAAAGGTCTTCTTTAGATTCTTAAACTAAAATCTCCTGACTGCAATACTCACCAGTTAACTTTCATAGGAGCACTTTTGATCTTGCCCTGCATTGGAAATCTATAAATGACAAATACTTTTAACAGTAACAAAGAGTCAGAGAAACGTTGGTTGGTAAAAGAGTATCTTCCACAGGTTCTTCGAAGATGCTGGTCATATTTTCAGAAAATATAAAAAGATGAAATTTAAATTAGCAAATGCAATACTTACAAGCTCTATGAAAGGAACTTGCTTGCTTAACGTACAATGACTGAGCACTGCTACACAAGTCACTGTGAAAAGAGAGTGGCCCAATCAGTGCTGCCTTTGCCTTGTGACCTGTAATATGGAAGTTGCCCAACAACCATGAAAAAGTTGTTTTCACATAATTGCCATTGTTGTCAAACTAAATTTTGTATTGACAGAGCTATGAAGACACCTGTCTTACACAAGCAGGACTTTGGGATTTTCTCATACTGGCCGAATGCTCAGGCTTACACACATAAAGAAATAATTTATTATTATTATAATAATTATTGGTCTACCTGATAGTAGCTGTGTTTTTACTGCTGTTCAATGCATTCAGTGTCTTTTTCTCAACAACTCGCAGTTGAATGTCATTGAATTCGTGGCTTTGGCACAAGATGCCCAGCTTTTAGTCAAAAAACAAAGTAAATAACTCATAAAATTCATACAGGATACAACAGTCCTTATAAATGTTAATGTTATAAACATAAGAAGTGCAGTCCTGTAAGCTAACCTCAAAAGCAATCAATGCAAGCAATGCATATGTCATGTTACTTCAATTCACTAGCACTAGCATAAGAGGGTGTGCGGCCAGTCCTCTCCCTCACTACTTAATCATCCCATCAACAGTGCATGGCCAGTTTACTCACATCAACACACACATAAGTACATACATATGCACACACAAAATATTAATACATATTTAATATTTACATGATCATAAGCAACCAATTATCCATTACCTACGATTTTAAAATATGTGGCTGATACAATAATTTTAATGCTGCTTACTGTGCGAATGGCATCTATCTGTAGCCTAAAGAAGTACAGTACATGTTAACTCACCATTTCTTCAAGTGATTCCTTTCCAACAACATTATGGAAGTTCTTCATGGTTTCAAAGGCCACACAGTATCTTGCCATCAGACGACCTGTGTCTGTGGAAAGTCAATTTCAAATGACACTCAGAAATCTCTCCATCCTTTTAGCCAAAGTGTAATATGACAACAACAGCCTAAAAGTAGGATAACCCCACCTTAAAGATTGGATTGCTTAACAATGCAGTTTAACAGGATGTATGAAAATTCAAACTCATCAAATTAGTAATCAGCCAATGTATTATATGACATTTAGAATATAGAACTTTGTTTTGATATTAAAATAAGTAATAAAATTCCAATGACATCAAAATGAAAATTAAAACTATTATCAGAAGAACATAGAACACCATACTTGAAGATTTCAGTGCAAAGCAGTCTTCATCCATCTGCACCAACTGAATGCTGGCAAGTGCATTGAGATTTTTCAGACACAACTCTAATTAAAAATGTATAAAGCAACAAATTAGTTTGTCATCTTTACTGTCTTGTTACTACAAAACTTTTATGGAAATTATAATAAGTTTGTCAGATCATCCAAATTAATAAGCTGCAACTATAAAAAGGGTCATTGGTCAATGCTTTACAGCAGAATTCTGGACAGAAAATTTAATGCACAAACTTTCGTCATGCAAAACATTTACAAGATGTGAAACATTTACAACTGCATTACAGAATTAAAATGACAGGTGCCAGCCAACACTTTCTATGATAAGAACTATTTATTAACTAATAAATTTTTAATTACCCTGAAGTTTTTGTTCCACTTTGTCTTTTGTGAGCCCAGTTGGAATACCTACAGAAAAATCAAGCATAAAAAATGTCAAAGATACGCAAAATAAAAATTAGAAAAAATACCTTCCTGCTATTTGACAAGAAAATTAATAAAATGAAATACTTAACATTAAACCAACATTTCTAAGATACATTTGGGAAATCTATTAAACCAGTTTGTACTAGAATCCATTAAAACTAGTCTTGCAGTGTGCAGTCAGAGTCACTGTACCACATTAGTTGTTTCATGACACCATGAACACTATATATCTTTTTCATAAGCATATAATTTAGTCTGATCTAATCTAAGAATTTTATAGCACCAGTACCATAATCATACATGCACCCAGTTCAGTATATATGGCATTGCTATTTTTTTATCATCTTATCTGGCCTTGCTGGATCTATCACTTTATTGCAGTGGGAAGATGGTTGAATAGTAACAGGCTGACACGAAGGACACAGGTTTGATACCAACTAGCCCCATAAGGTTGACTCAGCCTTCCACTCCCTAGGGGTGACTGTAAATGAGAGATAGGACAGATGGGTGCCTTGCAGGCTGCCACAAATTTAAATTCAACTCCTGTTAAACTTGTTATCACCTGCTACTAAAATAGAAGTGTAATTTTACTGCATACTTGTCAGTTTGAAATAATAAACAATTATTATTATTATTATTAAAAACTGTTGCATTAACCTACTGGTTTGGTCTAAAACATTGCAGAGTTTTACTTACTTATATGCTTTTAAAATCTACAACCCAACCATGTAGGCCTAAGTTACAGAGCCATTTAGATTTCAGTCTAACAAAGCTACCTGTAAAGAGAAAAAGTCAGTACTAGCCATAATGAGTTGGATTTTTGTTGATTCGAATGTAGAGAAATGTAGAGCGAATCCATTCAAGAGCAACAGAAACATCACAGATTGTTTCAAGTACAGTCTCAGCATTCAGGTGTTCAACCAGATGTTGATGTAGGCTGTTGAAGGCATTTTCAAATGTCACATTAATTAGTCAGACACAAAATATTTGATGCCAGGGACTTAGGAATACATGAATAGACTGCTAGACTGGCAGCTGCCAGCAAATCCAAGTATTTTCACTTATGATTGCATCACTTGATATTCCTCTGGTTAGAAGAAATATTGGGTGAGTAAGTAAGAAATGAAATAGGCAAAAAAAATGTACTGAGGTGCTTAAAATACCATCAGTTCAAAACCCTTTGCAGATACCTATATTAAAACTTGAAGTCACAAACATGTATTTTCGTACAAAAAAGATTGAATTACCATTTCCTCTTTCCACACCATGGCATTTGTGTATGTGATTATAATGTGAGAAACTATGAGTTTCCACAAGAGGGTTTAATTGATATTTTTAATTGTCTATATTAGTGAGCGGACTTGCTTTAGGATAACTGCACATCTATGTCACTAGGTGGATTATCTGGCCCAGTTAGCTACATTGGTTAGAGCAAATGTCCCAAGTGCTATTTAAACATTTTTCACAACTGAAACACATATCACCTTCAAGGAATTGTCCTCTGTCACACTGTTAAAGACAGATACTAATACACATGTATGAAACAACTCACCTGCTTTCAATAACCTGTGTCCCATTCAGCAGTGATTCATATTTAAACTGCAAGAATATTAAAACAGATGGTTTCTCATTGCCATTTTGCATGCAGCATAATTTCCTATCCTTATCACTGTCACCATAACCTATTACAATACAATGTTTTGACTGTCTTGATTAGATAACTGTCTGTTAGACTATGTTGTTTGTACATTGCGGTTAGCAAATGGTTTATTAACCCTTTAACGATGAGCGTGTACTAAAATGTATGGGAAACCATAAGCAGCTCGTCGTTAAAGGGTTAAAGGATATTCTTACTTACTTTTACTTAAACATTATCAATAAAATCACTTGAATATCTAACAATCATTTCTATGAAAAAGTGAAATAACACAATCAGCACACTAGTCTTTGATTGCATAGTTGCAAATAGCCATTGTGTTTACCTTTGCTTTCTGCTTCCAGGTTTAAAATAATTCTCTAGTGATACATGAAACTGATGGTTTACAGCTGAACAACACAATGCACGTGGAAAAGTTGTCCAGCTACTAGAACAATGTTGCTATGTTTGCACTTTACATTAAAGATCCTAGAAGCTTATGATCATGCCTCAGAGAACCACTGCGGAAAGAACAGTGTGAAAAATGCATGATTGCTTACCTGACCTCACTTTACCTGATCTGATCTCACCTTACTTTAGAACTTAAAATTATTTACAGATTAAATAAATGATACACTTATAAGATTTTTCTGAGTAAACCTAACCATGTTCATGTTCAATGAAGTCCTACCTTGGTACTGGATCTGGTCATAATGACAGCAGTAGCAGTCGTATCAAACTAAAATGTTATATGAAAACCTTGCAACAACCTCAAGTCTATGCAGTTAGTTAAAGTCTAGTAACATGTTCCCTTATTCATTAATCTGGTTCTTGCGTGGTAACATCATGCCTCCCAACAAAACCAAATTAACACATGGAAGTTATTAAACATTACATAATACATTAATATGCATAATTATATTAATTACATTAATATGTTCAGTACTTAAACTGCCATTATATCTTACATCTACAATTGGTTTTAAGACAGATGAAGTTATAGTAAGAAGCAGTTGGAAATACAGCACTGAGAAAGATTTTGCATACAACTTCCATTTCAAGAAAGACAGCATAATAGAAAGATGTCTTTAACTTGTGTTTGAAAACAGATATCAAACAGAAAAATGTTCTCTGTATACAACTGGGTGTATCTTTATATCGTCGTACCAATTGAAGCTTTCATGCATCAGTTGAGTCGAGGGTAAGAGTTCTTGAAAGAAAGACTTCTAGTTTCGAGTGGAAAGCCTTGGCAGTGACAGAAGAGAGTCCGAAGGAGGTCCCCGAGTGAAGATATGATTAATGATGGTGATTGGAGATGATGGTGGAGGAACTGAAAAAGTGCGGAATTCAGGAGAAAGATGTTCAGAGTAATCAGTCTTTGAAGACAGATAGCAAGTCGAAAATGTTCAGAGTAATCAGTCTTTGAAGACAGATCTTTGTAACCTATATTTGAAGAGTTACAGCAGTAAGAAAGATATGTAACCTGTGGACGTCCTGCTCGGCCAATCATCTGCAAAATCTGTGTTTCTGTGTACTCTTGGTAGACCCCAGTGACATAATGTTGAGTGGATTTGACGATCACAAGATGGGCAGGTAGGTTAACACCCATTGCCAATGTACTCGTGGAAACTAAAACGCATAAAACGTTAACCAAATGTATCTTTATGGCTCTAGAATTAACATTATACCAACCATTATATAGATGGTGATAATGATGGACCCATAGATCATGATGCCAAAAGAAAGAAATAATTATCAATATTTCAATAAAATGATTGACAATGTCGAATAATGAATTTTTTTTATAAACTCTTGTCTGTAGAGTATACTCAAAAGTGATTATGGACAAGTTGTAATCAATAGTTGATAGAAGACAGGCATTCCTACTTTCATTGTAAAGGGTCAATGCATTCACTGCCCCAATTAAAAAATTATTTTCTAATCAACTTATCTATATCAGTTTGCCTCCTAACCTCTCTGAGTTTCAGCTTTTGACTTTACCTGTACAAAAGATTATTTTATTTTATGAGAATGAGGTATATAACAGCTTTACAATACCACAGATCACTCTTTGGCCATGAAACAACTTAAAACAGCATCTAGTGAGCATGAGAAGTGCAGACAAACAGGTGCAGCTACTTCCCTAGTTGATGATGTTATTTAGGTATAACTGCCATTAACTCGTGCACAAGAAAGGTGTTACCCTGTATCATGTCTTCTTGAAAATTCTGTTTATATTGAAATTATATAAAACTAGAAGCCAATGACAAAGTCACAAGGGTTTCCATGTGTACATGGTTTTGGAAAGAAGTCAAAATGCAAGGCTAGTGATGCTTCATTCTCTGTTCGATAATGGCCTTGTCTCACAGCCTCAGCTAACATCACAAGTGACATTTACCTAGTACTGCAAGTTCTCCCTTTGCAAAAGTATTCTCCACCATTTTTCGGTCGTGTATTTCCATTCCAGCATGATGATAGCCGACACCAGATGTGATTAGGTCTAGGCATCACAAAGAAGACATACATTTTATGTTGTTAAAACTCGGTTCAAATAATTGGACAGACAACTAAAATGCCATCATCTATTTCAACTTGGCAAAATTCAAAAGATTGCATGTGCAACATTAAGATTGATATAAAATCAGCAACTCTTCAAGCAACCCCAGTTGATCATTTCTCACACGGAGGGGCAGATATGCTTCAGATCACATTGACATAAGCACAAAAACAGATAGTATATTTCCTTAATCCCAATATAAAAGACACAATGTTTTAAAAACTTGCTTCTTTCATTACATGTATATCAAAACTTACAGTCCAGTTATTCTATCCTTAACTTTTACACCAACTTATATAAAAACAGTTTAATGAAGTAGTTTCATGTTAGAAAAGTGCAAAGGACACCTCCTAGCTTTGTGTCCCTAAGGCTGTTGGCAAACTTCTGCAACTTCTGCTTTTGCTGCAGATTGAAAATGAATTTGGCTTCTTTCACAAGAGTTGTAGCTGCTTGCACTGCACCCTTCCGAGTAGAACAAAACTAGCAGAAAAACAATGATAGTGACATAACAAAACAGTCCATTAAGACTATCTAAACAACAAGTTATGTATACCTGATGCTATACAAAATATATTAACTTCTCCTTTATGTTTAATGTTTATTGAAAATAGAAAGTTGACAGACCGCAACTTTTCACATAGAAGAAAAACAGAGAGAAAATAGCTATAATTATTAGTGTAATGTCAGTACGACAATGAATCATGGATTTTGGGTAAATTGATCAATAACCAGTTTTTAACAGAACTATAGACCGATCAGTTTTTAAAATCAATTTAAAATCAGCTGTTTTGCAATGCTGTAATTTTTGGGATGATGCCCAAAATCGAGTACAATTAAACCAATGAAAATCTTATATACTAAACAATGAAGCATGATTAGGAGGTTAGCTAAAGTTGTCACAAGACTGTGAGTATGGCAAAGTCCCTCAATAAGACAACAGTAGAAACTGCAACTTACAGAATGGTACTTGTAGGTTAATATATATATATCACATATATTTAGATTGCTGTTTCTGCTGCAAAGTAATACATTAATGGATTTAAAATAAATTTCTCATAACAATTAAAAATATTTTGCCCAGTGATTTTTTGCTCACAATCAAGGTTGGTTTAAGTTCGGAATAAGTTTGAATGATTCCAGCAAGCTTGTAGTTCAAAGTCATATCAAAGCGAAATTCGGATGTTTTGTCAGCACATGGAAAACCCAAGACAACTTTTCTCAGTCTCACTGGTCTGTGACTGTCATCCAGTCTACAAAATACCAGAGTAAATCCAAATGCAATAGCTGGGTAATATAATAGTTTTGGTATAAAGCCGAACCCTCTGACAGAATAACATTGTCAATAGTCAAGGCATTGGCTTGTCATTTTCATCAACATTAACCTTGATTTATGAAAAATCACCCTGTGATGGTTGCAAAGAATTTGAAAAATTCATCCCACGGGCTGCATGCCCATGGACCACATCATGCACAGCATAGCAATAGACAATCGCAGAAATCTGAATCTACGACTTTTCTACATGACGGTCTAAAAACAAAGCAGCGCCACCTACTGAAATGAAATGAGTCCAGTTTATTACGACCTTCATAACATATAGGTTTTCAGTAGCGCCACTTACTGAAACGAAATGAGTCCATAGCATAACAAACTGTTCACTTTGGGACCTCATGAATTTCTCTTCTATTATAGTATCTATAGACAAGTTTGAATAAGCATTTAACAAAATTACAAGCTGAATACATGTATTTCAATTAAGTTCAATCAAGTTTTTATTGCAACCAAATTATAAAAAAAGTCAGAAAATGTAAAACAATAAAATATATTAGAATGAATAATTATATTATATAATGCCCTCGTCTACTCCTACCTCACTTACTTGTCTCAAAGTATGAAATATACCTGAGGCTCCTTGTAACATGCTTCATAATCACACACATTCTGAGAACACAGATCCCAAAATTAATTTAGCCATGGAAAATGACATCTTTATAACAAGCCTTGTAACACTGTACATGGTTTTTCTTAGACCCCAAACACAGTGCAAAAACAAGTTTCTGGTGCATAAACTGCAGCTACATAGCTGCTGGCTAAACATAAACCATGAAACAAAGGACACCTACAAAATAAGCTTACTTGTGAAATACAGCCTCTGTGTTCTTTGAATTCAGCCACTCAGCGATCTGGAGAAATAAATACAAAGATGTATCTTCTAATAAAACATACATGTACTACGATAGCTATCACTTTTCACAGCAAAAGATCAGCAAGCATAATTCATGCTACATAAAAACTTGTCCACAGCATGAAATCAATCCATAAGTACTACATTTTTTTCTAAGCAGTGCTCATCCTCTGTCTAATTTACCTCTTTCTCTAAATTGTACATGTAGTGGTTTCTCCTAACATTTTCATGACGAGAGTGTACTAAAAGCGACTGGGAAACCAAAGCAGCTCATTGATAAAGTGTTTAGACACTCTTCACAAAATCAGGCAATGCTGCTAGGGAAGAACTCTGCTCACTTACATCATCAATGTTTGGAATTGTAGCTGACACTGCCACAAATCGAAGGTTTGTTTCAGTTGCCATATCACCAGTAACAGCAGAAGAGCTGGCTGCCTGTAACCTGGCAATGGCCTGCTGTACAGTCTTCATACGGCTGACCACCGCCTCCAGTGTAGCTCCACGTACGTCGTCATTTAATGTGTGAACCTCAACAAATAGAAAAGAAGCGGTACACATCAATTCTAACTATGCTCTCAATAAGATTGTTTTCTCTCCTCTAAATAGTCTAGTTCTCTTCACACAGCTCACTTGATCATTTAATAATAATAATAAAAATTACGACAATTTATATGGCGCTGTAACATGGCCATGCCGTTACAAGGGCGCCATTTATGTGGAATTTGATATGGTGAGTTAGTCCTCCTCCAGTATTTACCTTAATATTCTCTTACCTCATTTCTTACAGTAAACCATTAGGTAATCACTAATAATGCCCTAAATGCATACATATTTGTGCAGTAGAGGTGCATGATTAAAAAATTTACATGCATTTAGAATTATTGTCAGCATGAAGAATGTATAGGCCTATATGTATGTAACAGAAATTCCACAGATCCTTTTACGCATCTCTAAAATTTGCTACACAAATAGGAAGGTTGCTCTGACCTCAGAATACCCAATACCCTGTGCCAACAAATATTTCTGGATAAAATTTACGCTTTACTCAAATTTTCCATAGAATCTCAACAAGAAATGAGAATTCTGCTGATCTTTTAGATACCTCATCAATCATAAAGAGACGAGTGAGCTGTACAAGAGATTTATTGTCTCTCCATCGCCGAGTCATGTGATCCCATTTCTCCTACAAAACAAAAAAATCATATACAGACACAGGGAATGCAGACTTACACTATAGGCTAATGCCAAGGCTTAGAAAATTTCCAACAAATTTAGAATTGTAATCTGAATTAGCAATAGTTAAATATATGTTTCTGATAATAGATTTGTGCAATAACTATATGTATCTTTTTAGGTGTAGATACCCATATATGTCACATTGCCTTATATTCACAGAAGTCGCTAAAATTAAAATTCCAAGTACTCTTTGAATACTACTATCTAGAGCAAAGGTAAAGGAAATCGTCACAAAAGTGGTGCCAATGTTGGATGTAGCACAAAACCACTGACAGCAATAAGGTGACATGTTACTAATCATTTAGCAACTGTATACAGATGAAGGGATGAGTGGATGCATGTATAGACACTTACTACATCACCTTTTAAGTACCTTTTAAGTATCACCTAAACATAAGTGCTGCTTGTGCCAGCCTAAATGAGGTTAAAGTCACTAGGAACAACAAGTCAATCAATAAACATAATATGGCATAGTAATCTACAGACAGTCAGCTGTACTTAGCATTGCATAACCTCAGTTTGACTGTCCATGTCACATCTATATATGAACATTTATTCAAACTAATGAGAAGGCCTCGGGCGGGCAGACTGGTTGGACCCGGCTGGCCAGTTGCCAGTGGTTAAAGTGGTTTGGTTGAGCAGTGGGAACTTCAAATTTAATTGGAACGAATGCGTTACTAGGGTTCCATTGCATGGTGAGCAGTGGGAATGCAAGCAAAGAATTTCGACAACAGTGGGAATGTTCCCACCCACTTTAAACGCTGCCTGTCACCCTGAATAAAGCTGTAAACTGCCCATTAGCTGTTATTAAGTTGCGGCTGTGTCAACTTGAATATTTCCAATAAACAAATATTGATTGATTGACGTACCTTAACCTGGTGTAAGATCTTACCATAATTGAAAACAAACATATTCAAATTTAACTCTGAAGAATAACTTTGTAACCCAGCAGAGGAAACTAATAACAACATACCGGTGTTGTCAGAATGATGTTGACTTCCTGAAGTTCATAATAGTCTTCTATTTCTGAGTCTCCAGTAAGTTCCATGCACTTTAATCCTAGAGGACCAAACTTTATGTTCCAGTCTTCAAAGCGTTCACTACACAAGGCCTTAATTGGTGCCACTGAAAAGACAGACAGCAAAAGTTCCTCTAATTTCATAATAAATCACTCAAATGACTAAAACTGAAAATTTAATTCCTCCAAAGAATCTGTGATCATGCATTGATGAGAACTTATTGGAACACTCCAACAGTTCTTTGTCACTTCATGTAATCAAAAGCGTACTCTAAACTTGTAAAGCACCACTCAAAAGGAAGCGCAGGGCACCAGCTTATTCACGAGCACTGCGTCGAGTCAGAGGGGTTGTCCAAAGGGTAGTCAGAAGGAGGTCTGAGTCCGGATGCCAGGAGGTCAGAGGGGCAGAGTAAGTGTTAAGGTGGGTGGTCTTAAAGGTTCAAATCAGGCTGCAATGAGTACAGAAATCTTAATAAACTTCTCAATAATAATTAAATTTGTTAACTGACCAAGATGTTGAGCTGCACTGCTCCAGCTCCTGACCTTAGGTGCAAAAGTTGCTTTGTATACTATTTGCATTTTATCTTCATCTCGAAGCACTTGAGTTAGACTGGAGAATCTAGAGTAATTGTAGTAAAGGAGAATCTTAGTTGTCTCTAAAATAATTTGGATTGCTTACTGTAGACGACTTTGAAGGTTGTGTTTTTGTTCATCTGAATCTGCTGCTGGTGAATCAGAAGGCGTATGATGGCCAACTCAAATATAACTGTTTTACCAGACCCTGTAGGAGCGCCTACTACTAAGGGCTTATCTGAGTAAAACACCTAAATCAGTCAAAATACACATAAACACCAAAATTATTACCAATAAATCAGAGAACAAACATTTCAGTTAACACTTTAACAACACAAGTGTACTAAAGTGACTGGGAAACCAATGCAGTTTTTATTCATCTGAATCTTTTGAATCTTCATCATTAAAGTGCTAAGAGGAACTTAATTTGTTTTATCATAGAGGCAAATGCCATTTTAAAACTCTTGAAATGTGGCCAGTGCATGACAGGACTTCGCAGTTTTAAATCTGCACCTCAATGACAGCTGAACTTATTAATTCTATTGGATATAAAACTGCTTCATAGCCTCCTTAATTAAACACAAGACTGGATGCCACAGCTGGACCGCATGCATCTAGAGCAATTAAACTTAAAATCACTAATACTCAAACTGCACTGCTTTGTATGACTTTCTGTGTGCCATGTTCATGGCATTGTTTTACAGTTGTTCTAATGTCTAACTGATTGCATTATTGGAACTCTCTATAGAGAGTCTTTTTAAAGAAGTATGTTTTAAGCCATAATTTTTTTGCCGATGCACTTATAGCCGAAAAAGGTAGTTTATGCGCTTTTACGGCTAGCCGAAAAACCAGCCGTAAATTTTCTCAAGCCAGCTGTTAAAAAAATTGCAGTTTAGGGGTTGTTAGCCTACTTGACATCAAAGCTACAGCAAAGTAAGGTACAATGTAAAACAAGGTCAATGAAGGAGAGGTAAAGCAAGTGATGTCAGGTACTGTAATAACTTACTTATTACTCATCTCTATTGCCAAAAGTCCTCAGAGACATTTATCAACTTCAAGCACTTAGGGACTCTCATGTATGCAAAGCTAATAAGAATCTGAGGCATGACCACAGGTTCATGTATAATCTGGCTGATAGAAGAATACTCTAACAAACTGATAATAATTAATAATAAAAGAGAACAGATGGACTCACGTCATCAAAGACAATTGACTGGACAATGTTAAAATACTCAAAATGGAATATAGCCCGATATGGCTCAGCTAAGAGACACTGTTAAGAGCATACACAGGTCACACTGAAACATCAGTTGCTAAACTTATAAGACAAGCAACTAACCATTTATTCAGCACTCCTATAAGAACCTTTCCAGTACTCCTATAAAATGTACTACACAGCCTTATTGTCAACTCACAATGTCCAGGTTCGTCTGAGATACAATTGTAATTGTAATCACAACAATTTATATAGCATCGTCAGTATTAAGCTACTTCTAGGATGCTTTAGAAAACTGTCTGTTGTCAGCACAACAACGAATGATGAATTGATTTGAGGTTTGTCAGATTTATTAATAGGTGTCAGAAAAAATTTAGGTAATGTTCAGTACCTTTTGAGTTAATTTGGTATCCTTTAGAGACAATTATTGGCTACAAATTGGCTGGATTAAATGCTCATCTTGACAGCTTGTAGGGCCTACTGGCTGGATTACAAAACCACCTTTCCATCTTGTGCACTGACAGTATCCGTCTTCACAAAGTCAGTGAACTGATCTAGCAGTTTTTGGAATGGCCTACTGGATTTAAAGTCATTAGATTAGAAAACTGATCATGCTAATTTTCATACTACTGCAATAACAGATTTCTGAAATAGCATTTTCAGCTATCTTGACCAGAAATGCTTTCCAGTGCCGAGTCATCCCACACCCTAACATACCGGCACTTTAAATTTAAACATGACTCATTTATTAAGGATACGGATTTCTGTAACCGGATGCAATTTATTCCCATCGCGGTTGCGCTGATCCACTGCAATTGAACAAAAAAACACTCCTGAGTTACCTTATAGTCCATAGTCATCAATGCCTCAAGTCAGCAGTTTGATACAGATGAACAGCAATGTTCTGTCATGCTTATCTGGAATGGCCTACTGGATTTAAAGTCATTTGATCAGACTAGAGAGATTAGAAAACTGATAATGCTAATTGTCATACAACTACAACAACAGATTTCTGACACACCACCTGCAGCTATCATGACACAGCCATTATGACACTAATCGCACATCAGAACAACATAATAACCAACTACGAAGCAGCATCATATAATTATCAGTCTAGATGTTGTGTTTCTTCCTCAAGAGATTGTTGACCAAGCAACACAAAAAAGAAACGTTGCTACCTTATTAGACTGATCAATGTTGCTTTGTCGATTTACCAAGCTAAGAAATGCTTCAATCACAGCACACTGCACGTTCTTTCTTAGCCTAAACAAAAGAACCCTATACAGCAAATGCTCTCCTTCTACAACTACATTAATTCAAAGTCACTAAACAAAAAGAATGTTTATATCTACCTGAAGCTGTGCAGAAATTATAGGGGTTCTGAGAATTGAAACGCCCAGTAAAGTCATGTGTCAAAATATCATTCTGCTGTGTCTCCTCAGCCAAACCATCCAATTCCATGACTTCTGAAGATGTTTTCATGAATGGAGTTCTAAACATTATAAAAATTGCAAGGAATCTGGTTATACAACAGCTATGAAAACTCTAGTTAAAAGCAACATTATAGATCAGTTAAGCAGGTAAAACCGTGCTTTGTAAGGCACTTAAAAGGAGCTAAAATAAGTGTTTGAATACATACATGTCCACGTAAACATGACAGAATTCTACCTATTGCAGACTGGCATGCAAAACGTTTATTAACATTTAGGATGATTTTACTCGTGATTATATACTACATAATGCACACCAAAATGAGGTTAGCAATTGGTTCAATAAAGGTTATACTTACTTGCTTACTTACGTACACAAATATATACCCTGATAGACCTAACGGATTGATACCTGGAAAAGAAACACCAGCTTCAGAACAGCTTACCTAAACGATGAGTGGAGTTTCTTTGTTTTATCATACAGAGGCAAGTGTTTCTTTAAGACTTGCTTTTCTGCAAAGACAAAAATACAGAAGCTAATTATATTATTTATTTGCCACAATGTTTCATCACTTGCATTCTAGCTAAAGACATAAAGTTGAGAAACCTGTCAGACTACAATACATAAGTAATACTTAAGCTTACTAGTGTACTTCGTGAACTAATGTAAAGTAATGTAAAACTCTAAAATTTATCAGTGCCATAAAAAGCCACAGTCCAGCAGACCAGCTAATTCACATGCGCTATATCAGATCAAGTTGCAAGTAGCTAGGTCAGAATCCACGAGGCCAAGCCGAGGAGACAGCAAGGTGCTACGGTGGAAACTGTTAATGATGGTGGTCATGGGGTGGCGCAGAAGTAGAATCAGGATAGGATAACTTGAAGAGTTGATATTCTGTCATGAGTGGAAAGCTGCAGAGGAGAGGGAGGTGAGATTGACAAGGAAGATGAGAAAACTGGCAGAGATCCTTCTGGAGTTCGTTTCAAAGAGCTGGTGCCCTTATAAGTAGGCCTAAACGATAAACTTTGCAACAACATTTTTATAAAATCTCTTATGATCCACAGATCAAAACATCAGATGCAAAGGCATTTTCTACACGAAATAAATTAGATAGCTTATAACCTGATACAGCCTTTAGTGTACTTGCCCATGACTTTGACAGGCTATCCAATGGATAACAATCTTTGACTATGGTTTCATTTGAAATGACCATCAAATACTGACCTGTAGGCCTGTATTTACAATAACTATGCTGCAGAAGTTAGGTTACTAAATCAGAATAGAATAGATTAGATTACCATGATACACTGGTTGAGCTGAATTTGTCTGTAGGTTTTCCTGTGAATATGTTGTAGAAGATATGTCATCAGGTGGCCCACTGGGTACATCATACTGATGGTTACCTACAGGTGTTGAATGATCCCATGAAGAATCAAAATCCTCACTAAAAGCCTCATCAAAAACAGATGACTTCAAATTTAGACAGAACTGGTCCTTTTCGGACTGTGAATTGATCTGTGAAGTTGATTTCAGTGGTCTACTGCTACTAAATGAAACCGGCTGGACCAACGTGCTGCCACAGTAGACAGAGTCATTGAACGATGGGCAAAGTGAGGAAGAGATGGTTCTGTTTGAAGTGGAAAATAATGAATTCTGAGAAGTTTTGTCATTGAAAATTGACAGAGCAACATCAAAGTCTTTATCCTCTGCACAATGTCTGCTCTGGAAAGCCTGAGTTAACATCAGGTCATTGCCAAAATCAGGGGCTATGGGTATACCACCTGATAGCCATGATGACCCAGATTGAATGTCACCATTCCCTCTTCCCTGGAACTGACTGGAAGAGCTTTGGAAGCGATTAGAAGTCGACATGAATGTTGAAGAATTATCTGTTGTGTTATGAGCACCATGTGATGACGCAACCTTTGGCAACTGAAAAATCTGAGACAGTTGAAGGTTATCAGAAAGTGCTGGTGGCTGCGGTACAGAAGTCATTTTATCTTTGAGTGCAGGAGGACGATAAAGATTCATAAAGAAAGCATCTTTCTTGTTCAACTTTGCAATCTCTGGAATGCTTCCTGTGTTCATATTCGCAGTGGATAAGCACTCAGCTATGAAGAAAAAAGAATTACATTAACAAAATCAGGCAATCTGTTATACTGTAACCTAATCTAAGGAGTTGTTTAGCATTATTATAAGTAGGCTAGGCATCAATGATCACTTTAAAGGGAAACTGTACTAAAATTGCATAAACCATTGGATCAGTGGCGTAAATCAGAGGCGAAAAGGGGATCTATACATAACTTTGGGGAGGACTGAGTACCTACAAGGTTTTGATTTTAGGGGGACTGTCAGGGCTTAAGTCAAAACTTTGAGGTACTGTCCCCCCAAAAGTTATGTATAGATTTTCGCCTCTGCTGGCTTATAGTTGAAATTCTAAATGTCTGGGAAACCAGATGTTGAGTTTATGATGGGACAAGCAAGTTGAAATTGACAAATCTTAAGCTTAGACTTGCATGACATTAAAGAACAGAATAAAGTGCAAATGGCTTAGTGGTGCACTCCCAAATCTTAGAGCCCACCAAATTTAAAGAAACTTCCGATACAGTATTAACAATATTAACGAATAAAACCTCGTACAGCCTAAATGGTAACTGAAAATACAGCTCACTTTCTGTAAATAAATTATTATAATTTAATACACAAGTTAAATGGAATTATTCGTAAAAATCATTCACACGCGCTTCCCTACATCGTGCGCAGACGACAGAATCTGTAAAAGTATATACTGCTAGCGCCATCTGGCATTCGAGGACTATTGATATACTATTACTACTCGATAACGTTTAGTAAACGAAGCAAATGTAAAGCATATTTTAAAATACTATGTAACATTGATTGTAAATCTTAACTTTGAACACCATAATCTGTTTTAAATTTTGATAAATAAATAAGCGTACGTTTAAAAAAATAGAAGAGTCGAGGCTATACGCTAACCGGAAGTATAGTCCGGAAACCTCTGATGTCGTTCCATTCAAAGATCTTAATAAACCAAACAAAACAAGTTTGCGAATAGATAAATGAACAGATTTTATGTCTCTTTTTCCCGCTTACGGTGAGGTTGCTTATTTGAAGAAGAAAATATAATATTCATGTAATTCAGAGCACGAGTACAGAGCTGTTTAAATATTACTGAAAACATCCATCCAGTACGCTTTTACGCACCCTGAATGTTTGCCTAAAACGTGCTACCTTCCGCACAGCATGCCAATAGATACCGTATAGCGCCAGTGGACTTACGCACCCTGATATTAAATGTGTTTGCCCGCTTCTCCTTAGTACGTTTCCGATATTACAAGATCAGCTGTCAGATGTCCACCAAAATGCTATAGTATATCTAGCAAATTCTGCGCCAGCTGCTGGCCGAGTAGAATCAAAAGGGTCTCTGTAATATAAATTTGTCATTGTGTTGTGTTACTGAAAACCAAACTTTTAAAGCTATTCCCTCATGGTTCCACTCCTCTCCATCTTAATCGTAAACTCCAAACTTCTAAAGTGCCACTCGAAAGCCAAGCGCAGGGCACCAGTTTATTCATGAGCGCTGCGTCGAGTCAGAGAGTTTGTCCAGAAGAGTTGTCCGAAGGAGGTCCGAGTCCAGTTGCCAGAGGATCACCATCACCAACGATTAATGCTGTAGCGCCATGCTATCTTCCCGGCTTGACTTTGGGATTCTTTCCTGACACCAAAACAGACCAAATAATCTGGCCCTCGCTGACTTGATATAGCGCCAGTAGTTGATCTGCACTCAAGGGCATTACTTGTGTGTGGTGTTGAGATATTTAAGATATTTACATTTACACTACATAATATACATTTAAATTCCTCTTGAGCACCATCGACAGGTACTCAAAGGGTGCTGTTGTGTTGCATTGAAGTATTTGTCACTTTCACCGTGATTGTTTTATGGACTTAGGTGAGACCAGTGAAACAAGTAGCCATTCAGAAGTTCATGATGACGATAAAGACAAATCAAGTGCTGGATACAAATCGTTCCCTTTGGCATCGTCCTGTGTTGCTGGTTTGGATCTACAGCAAAGCACTTCTGACAGGTACATTTGACTTACGATAGCTGGAACTCAGACAGCAAAATAAGGGAAAACTGTGATCTGATATACAGAGCAATTGTTTTATTTTTACATTTTTTTCATGGCTCCCATGTAAAGCCAGGGTTTGAATAGTTTTCTTAACAATTTGTACAAAATTGTCTGATGAAAGTTACCTGTCTTGAGGAAATTATTTGAAAAGATCAAATTTTATGTCATGCTTGTAAATATAAATTTTCTTTATTACTCTGAGTAAATTGCATTTTATTTGTTTTAAATCTTAAGTTGTTTATAAAATCTAGTTTGTATTTTAGATTTTTAATCAACGCTGAAAAACAGTGTGGAAAAATTGGGGAAACTGAAAATTTAAGACGAAGAGCTATACATCATGATGGTATGCATTTTCTGTTTCTTTGAGCTTTAGCATAGTAGAAATGAAAGGCTCCAATAATGTTCACTTAAATACAGACTCTGTAATAATTTACACAATACGTATTCTTGCATACATGCAAGCTTGCATGCCTTCATAATTCATAAAGGCATATCTGAATCATAAACAGGTATGTAAGTTTTAAAATGCATCCTTTTTATGTAGAATGCTCTGCTGATTGTAAACTTATTTTTTTAGTAAAATAGTATTACATTTTGCGTGTTTGTGTGTGCATGTGGCTTCCAAGAGTATACATAACAGCGAATTTATTCAAATATGATGGTATATTAGTTGCCCAGATATTATTTCACTGGTAATAGACATGCAGTTTATTAAAATGGGAGTGCTTGATAGTATAGTAGTTAGTGTGCTGGACTGTCAACTGAGAGTTCGGGGTTCAAATCCCCGCCAGGGCAAAAATTTGGTTCGAGATTTCTGCTCCACCTGTGCCCCTATCCAACTCAGCTATGAGTTCACTGACTGTACACTGTCGGTGGAAAGATGAAAATGTGAGGGAGAGAACTGGCCACCCACCCTCATATGCCGAGGCTAAGAAAATGAAGTCGCTAACACTTCATACCCGTGGCTGCCTGAGGGCTAGCTTAAGGGACTGCTCTTCTCGTCTTCTCTATTATAAAAGCCTGAGCTTTAAGATAATTTTCAATGCTGAAATACTGTAGCCATTTATATTTGCTGATTTCTTAGATGAAATAGGTGTATATATCAATTTTAGACGCAGATTCCAGTCTGAGCTCTGATGAAAAATCTTCAACTAGACGCCACAAGAGAGAGCGAAAGGAAAGCCAGAGTTACAAAAAGCACAAGAAAAAGAAGAAGAGGAGAAAACATGAAAGAGAAGAACAGAATGACGATGGCAGAACCTCTCATGGTAGAAAGTATGCTAATTATTTGTGACTAATATACTATCATACTTGGATAATTCGCCGTCATCTATGTTTGTGACTTGATGCGCAAAACCCTCTGTGCTGTCTCCTATGCCCTCTCTGGTCTGTGGATCAACTTGATCTCCTAGTTCCCTGGGCAAGGACTGCCATGGCCCAACACTGTGCCTTTGCCATCTTGGGCCCTTCTATGTGGAATGACCTCCCACTCAATCTGTAGTAAGATTATAGTCGGGTTTCGACCCTCATCTCTTCATTGCTTGAAGACTTTCTTATTTCCTCAGGACTGTAACACTGAGAACATCTCTGAATTGCTACTACTTTTATAAATTCTCAGATACGGTACTATACCATATATTGAATACAGCTGAACAGGTTTGCATGCCAAGTCACATGTATGTATGCATGCATGTATATAACTACCATACCTATCGTGTCGTGTAAGAATCTAACAGAGGCACTCCTCATTAGCCTAAACGATGTTAGATTTTATGAAGAACAATCTGTAAGCAATGTTGCTCTAAGTCTAATAGCTGAACTGATTGGCTCTTACAAAGATGTGAAACCCAACGAAATTCTTAATATTCTTCTTTGGAATGCTTCCTTCTTGTTGTGTAAGATAAACTTTGAACCTATTGATTTGATGTCTGTTGAATTAATGTTTTACTCAACAACCATAGTAAAATATGTAGTGGACAGAACTGTTGTGTAGTCTATCTGTAGATAGCTTTCAGTAGCACTTGCATGAATTAGTATCAATGACTCAATGAGAATTTGTTTTCTTTCTTCTAAGATGTAAGTACCATATATGCTTTATTTTCTTGTTCTGCCAGCAACTGTGTTGTGTGACATTAATATTCTTCTATAAGCTCTTTAACAGCTACTGAACAGAAACGGTATTGTTATATTTTAACGAAGTGACTAGCGGACCGCCAGGCGGTCCGCAAGTTTTTAAAACTAGCAGACCGCCAGTCCCGTGTCAGATCATTTATGTCGGGCAAAAGTTTTTTTTATAGTTTTAACGAGTTAGAAAATGGAAAGAAAGTGCATGAAACTACTAATTTAAATAATTTAACAATGCGTGATGCAAAGACTTTTGAATCTATGAAAAAGTATGCAGTGAAGAAAGCTGCACATGTTACCTAGCCTAGAATAAGATCCAATATTATTCTTTACGATTGTGAGGTGTTCCGTAGTCTAGTGGTTAGCATGCTGGAATGTAAATTCAACGGTTTCTGGTTCCAATCCCACCAGGGCAGAATTTTTTTATTATGTTTTCCCCGTAATTTTTATGGACATTTGCAAACTTACCTATTTCCCTGAGTCTGGACTTGGGAGTGCCTATGAGTAGTTACCGACTGGTTAGGGTAAGGTTAGGCATCGTGAGGGTGGTTGGGGTCTGTTAGGGTTAGTGTGTCGTCATTAAAAAACAAAGCCTACCATCAGCACCATGAATTAAAGATACCACGCCAGTAAACTTAGGGGCTCTTTCATCCCAATACTAAATGTTTTCCACTTAGCGTAATAAAGCTTAAATTAGGTTCTCTGTCAATTTTCCGTCTTGGCGAACCGCTATAGTAGGCCTATTCGAAATTTGAGGGCCGCCTGTCTCTCTGGAGTCACAATAAAGAGACTGGCGGCCCGCTAGTACTGGAAACTTGCGGACCGCCTGGCGGTCCGCTAGTCACAGCCATATTTTAATTAAATTCTGAATGCTGTCATAATGTGCTTTGTAATAAGTGTCAGTTATTCTTATTTTGTATCAGACACACATCTGAGGCAGAAATTTCCAAAGAATCTTCAGAATTTTCGTGTATATCACAACTACCAGCATCAGACAAAGTCTTTATAGAAGAAGTGTTGCCTCTTTTGAAAACAGCTCATGCATTCACAATTGACAGAAGACCAGACAATGAAAATGTGTCATATGGATGTATCTATCGCACAAAAATTGCTAGATACCGTACTTTTGGCAGTTTTAAGAACCAATCCAAGGGGCATAAAGCATCCAGGAAACCCGAGGCTTCCAGTGGCCGTTACTTCTCTTCAAAGGAACGAAAAAGTGTGGAGATTTGTGATAAGCTGCCGTCACTCTGTGTTACCAATGACTACCCTCAAAATGAGTTAATTCCTTTAGAGAGGTGTTCCATTGGTGAAATTCCAGGGATTTCATCTGGGAATGCAACTCCAGTTCAAGACCACCATGACTCTGGAATTCGTAAGAAAGTGGAAGAGTACAACCGACTTCTTAGTGCGGATCCGCACAATGAGGATCTGTGGTTGGATTTTGTTGAATTCCAGAAGACAGCCATGTGTCAGAAACAGGAAGAGCAGCGAACAAAGGATGATGTTGAGACGTGGGTGAAAGTTGATAGAAACACACTGGTTGAAATAAAGAGTGCCATCTTGGAAAAAGCTGTTGAGAAAAATCCATCGTCGAAGGCTCTCCGTCTGGCTCAACTCGAAATGAGTGGGACATTGTGGGACTTGGAGAAACTTTCTCAGGAGTGGAAAAAGCTTGTTTTCAGCTTTGCCAATGATGCAGAAGTGTGGCGAAAGTACATTCATTTTGTTCAAAGCAATTTGAGCATGTTCACGGTGTCACGAGTAGTTGGGGTCTATGCCAAATGCCTAGCGACTTTGGATGCCATTAATAAAGGAACCATGACTTCACACAGAGAACTGCCAAACACAGCATGGAGCACTTGATAGGTATTGTCACTTTTGCATTTCTTGAAGTGGAATTACTGGTATTTATCATGAATAATTAGTAATTTATGCTATGCATTCAGTAGCGTTGTTTTTTGTGCAAGAACCGCGAGAGAAGAAAATAGGTGTTAAGAAGAGAGAGAGATACAGACTATGATCCAGAAAGGAAAGTCTCCAATATCTCCACATATACTAGGCACAATGCATTTAATTTTTAAATGTATACTGTCTATGTGGCTTACAATTACTTGGCAAAGTTTGACTTGAGTTACTTGATTATTCACGTATGCTGGATATGGTTCATATGTCTGTTATATTAATAAGCACTGTGTGGCCTTCGCACTCAGAGCAATTTTGGACCATAGACATTACTTGTGGCTTTTAAGAAAGTGCTTTAAATTTCATGTTGTCTTTCAGAAATTGCATTGAAAGTTTTAGTTAGATCAGGAGAGGCAACTGTTATTCTTAGTGAAACAGGATTTGAAACAGCAGCAATTGTTTTTCTCTGGCTGTAAAAATTATCTAACTCATTACTGCTAATACATTTTCACTGGATTTTTGTTTTTTGGTTTGCAGAAATATTTTACGAGCTGTGTACATTTCTTTATGAGTCGGGCCACACCGAAAGAGCCGTGGCTTTGTTCCAGGCACAGCTTGAGTACAACCTGTTCTGCCCAATAGTACTTCAAGATGTTGATAAGTCGGATCAAATGGACTTCTTAACTGCGTTCTGGGATAGTGGAGTTCCTAGATTTGGGGAAGTGAATGCAATGGGGTGGGATATCTGGGTGAACAATAAAGGAGAACCTTCTGCAAGCTCTGGTTCATCTAACATATGGTCAAGCAAAGGTAAATGGAGTTTGTTTCGCCATGTAAAGTCATTTGTTGCTCATTTGTTATTAATTTCTAAAATGTGTAATGCAGGCTGAACAAAGGCCTTAAAATATTGTTAAACAGACAATTAAATTGTGCCTGTTAATGAATTCATTGGAAAACCCCAAGTGATTGGTAATGGAAGTTGTCAATAAATGAATGCAAAAGTTAGAAAATGAATAAAAGGGAGTATTTATAAGACAATGTTCAAAAAGGCATAGATATGGCAAGTTTACCATTGAAAGGACGTGATATACATGGCTTTGTTTTTACTGTTGGATAGCTATTTTCAGTGAAGAAGTCTTCTCCATTTATGGACAGAACTTGATTTCATGATCAAAGCCTTCTCATTTCAAACCAAATCCTCTGTGGTGACCATGCTTTGCATGACATTTACTAGTTTCAGGTCCAGTAGAATAATTTGACATACTTCTGTAAAGATGCATTCAGAACCTTTTCAGTAAAGCAAATGCTTTATTGATAATATTGCAGGTATATATATAGATTTGCTATTTTTATTATGTATGTATCTGTGTGTCTGAACATTGATATAGCACCTTTTGTTGACTTCTCATTAGCACAGCTTCAGCCCATGTGATGCCCATTCGGAATAGGAACCACATACGCATAATATATGTATACGTCTGTATGTATGTATATTATCTATTAAAATCAATTTTCTGTTAGAATGAGCATGTAGTAAGTTTTAATTTCTTCTTTGTTATTTTTATTGCAGATCGAGATGAGGAAGAAGAAGAGAAACTGATAAATGATCATGACGATCAGGGAAAGCTATGGTTGGCAATCGAAAGTTCACGCTCGTCTAGACACTGGTTACCTTGGAAACAATCCTCAGATGATACAGAGGAAGAAGATGAGTGTGAAGATACGGAGAGGATTGTGCTGTTTGAAGACATCTCAAAATGCCTGTTTTTCGTTAAATCTAAAGAACACAGATTTTCACTTCTGTCTATTTTCTTTGATTTTCTCGACCGATTATCTGAAGTAAAAAAGTTATCCCGAATTTCTTTGACTTCTAGCTCAGCAGCTCTGGAGAATGCACCTGAAATATACAGGCGCTCTGATGCAGAACTTCTCTTTGCACCACATCTGTCTGTTAGCTCCCGTCTGGAAAATTACATGGTGTTTCGATCAAATGTGATGACCCAAGTGTGTGATAAGTTTGAAGGTGAGTTTAGGACTTTTTTGCACTTGCGAGACATTGATTTCCGAGTGAATGAGTTGGATTGCTGTGATGACAGCAATCGAAAGACGCAGAGCAAAGAACTGAAGAAATTTATTAAGTCACTCTTGAATGTTGACCGAAACAATTTAGCCATTTGGCAACGTTATGCCACTTTTGAATTTAACAGTGGTAATCATAAAGATGCAAGGAAAGTTTTTGACACGGCCATCACAATGAGTGGCTCTGCCGATGCTGTTAAAGGTAAAGGCTACGAGACCTGTGTCACATGTCTGCTTTACAGAACATATGCTTCACTTGAACTTGGTGTGGATGTTCATGCTTTTGAAGAAAAGATGCATCGTGCTGGAAAAAAAAGAGATGATAAACGCTGTGACAGTGATAAAGTTTCAAGGCCACTGTGCATTCTAGTTGCACTTAGCGATAGCAGCTGTGGACTTTCGTTTGGTGCAAGCATTGCGCCAACCAGGTTACTCAAATGCCAGCGCAATTACTCACAGAATTTGGACGTTTTGATGGAGCAGTTCAACTCTGTGACGGAGGAGAATGTTTCAGAACGTTTACTGCATTTGCCTTATGTTGGTGATACACTGGTTCACTGGACTTCCTGTTACGCAATGTTTCAGTATCTGACGGGTGGAGTTGAAGCCATGTCAACCTTGTTCGAGGACGTTCTTTCGCGGCTGGCATCCAGCTACAGCATAGCAAACAAATCAGCTCCCACAGTTTTGCGTTACAAACGGGTTGTCCACCAGATGTGTACCGAGTCTTATATTGGCCTTCTTCAATACCACGTTTCTAATCATATGTCGCCTCTTAGCACTCTGAGAGTGCCGCTGATGTCACATCTTGGGCGATTTCGTGAGAATAGGTTTCTACTGCAGTCATTCGTTGATCTTGAATCTGCGTTCAGTATCGCGGGTCACCTTAGACGATATTTCCATGAGAACTTATCACTGGCCAAGACGTCTGTATTGCCGCTGTTTGCTGTGCTATCAGAGTTCAAGAGGATTCACAGCTTGAAATTACACCAGGCAGATACATCATGTGTAGGTGAGTGAAGCTGGTGATATATGGATAGGCTATATTATATGCCATGTGGTCTGTTAGATTACACTCTAAAATGAAAAACTTTCTTCCATCGATCGGTTGGTGAGAGCTGCTGTACAGATGTTATTACAGTTACAATATTCGTTAAACCACTGACAGCACTTCTGACAGTATTTTATGAGTTTCTGCATTAAAGCAATTTTTAATTACAATTATTTATATATCATTACAAGTAGTGAGCTACTTCTATGGTGCTTTGTAATATCAATTGTCAGTACAAGTATTAAGAGTTAACTTGGTAAATAGAACTTCAATTGTCTAAAAATTTTGAATGCTTTAGGCCTCCAGCATGGATGCCAGAAGGCTGTTTCATGAATGCGGGGCAGCAACTCAAAAAGACCTCGTTGCCCAATTTAGTCTTAGCTGCTGGCACAAATACATTGCAGATTGAAAGTCAAAGTTAAAAGCAAACAGTACTGATCAAATGTTTTCAATACTATTTTCTATGAGTTGCATACACTGCATATTGGGTGAGTTATAAAATCATAGTGATAAAGTATATGACATTGCTTATGACCAAGGACATTACTTTTTAAACGCTATAACATAGCTACTTCAGAAACAGCTTACTTACGTAATTACAGTATATGTAATAGGCTATACACTTATGAACCTGTGATGTTGACCTGTTTGTATGCCAGGTGTTGTAGAGACAGGTGTAACTAATCAGCTGAGAGCGTGGTTTGAGGTGGCTGTCAATCAACTGGCATCACAGCACTGCATCCTCATCTGGAGATTGTACATGTACTTTGAGGTTATTGCAATTTTCTGTCATTTGTAGCATATTCTGAATCTATTTTTAGAAGCTTAAATAACAAAGCTCAATTAAGAAACGAATGTTTCGAACAAGAATTGAATTGGAGAGTTGAATATAATGAAATTGTGAAATTTTGTCCTCAACCTGAAGCTGGCTTTTCTTGTTGAGAGAGACTTTTAGCAGCCTGCTGTTGGGTCTTAAAGACAATATCATCATTCACTTGTAAAGTCTATGATAGAGGCTAGTGCACAGCTTGTAGTACAAAGTATGCAAATTTCCATTAGACTATGGTGCTATGGCAATGCTAAAATAACAAGTAACAAATATTTGTTCAATTTGAAATTATGATAAAACCAGAATAGGAAATCTGAAATTGAACAGTCTGTGAATTTAATAGCCAGATTGTTTAACATTTTAAGGACGAGCTGCATTGGTTTCCCAGTCGCTTTTAGTACACTCTCGTTGTAAAAATGTTAAGTAAGATAGGATAAGATCACTTTTTCGTGACTTGATCAGCAAAGTTGCAATCATTCGATGTTTGTTTGAGGTTGTTACATTAATAGCAACCAGTTGCTTACAAGTGCTCTGTTTTTAGGCACAAATGGACAACAAGAACAATGTCAAAGGAGTTTTCTACAAAGCGCTTCAACACTGCCCATGGGCTAAGGTAAGTCACATTCCAAATCACATATCCTCTGCAGTAAGCCTGTTTCTCAGTAAATAGTGATTGCTCTGCTAGACTACAGTTGGATCAGACCCTGGTGTGTAGCGCGCTTCTGCAGATCATTGACCATTCAGTTGTTTCATTGTGCTTAAATTGGAGTGTTGAAGTGAGCTTTTAAATTAATTTAGAAGGTTATTTGTAACTAGAAAGATTGACATACTTATGAGTACATCATATTGGCTTTTATAATTTTTTAATAATTATAACTTTTTTTAAATTTTGCTCATGAGTTTGTCATTTTAGCAAGCAGGGAACAGTTGTAAAATGTGCTCCTTTTATTTTACTTGAGCTATGAAAAGTGTTAGTGAAGTTGTGATTACACGGTCCGTGCACAGGGACCTTCAATGGCATGGCGCCTATTCAAATGGGCAACAGTGGTGAAGGCTCTCACCAGATCAATTCTTTGAAAAATGAGCAGGGTCGAGGTCATATGGTCGCTATATAAAAGCATGTACATTTAAATTTTTTACATAACCAACAAGACCCAGTTGTTTGTAAACAGACTGATTATATCTGCTGTACACTGATTCATAATGCTAGCATATGGTTGAGGTTGTTAAAACTTAATGAGAAAAATGTTGAAGGATTGATGATTGACATGTTTTGACAGGTTGTTATCTGTGACTGTTTCAGAGCATTTACTTGGATTGCGTTCGGTACGTTCCAGAGATATTGCAAGAAGTAAACGATTTACTGACAGAAAAAGAACTGAAAATAAGAACGCCTCTAGAAGAACTTGCATTACTTATGTCTGGCAAACAGACTCTAATAAATGAGATCTCTGCAGAAGATGAGAACAGTCCTGAAAAAGAAGAACAGAACGACATTGTGCAAATGGAATGTAATTAATGAAGAGATTTTTTTAGTAATCACGTGTGAATATTTGATTGCGGATGAATTAAAAACTGTTGACATTATTAAAGAATGTTGAAAAAATGATGGAACTTGGCAGTGTTCTTGTGGTGTGATAACATGAGTTTTATCATCATTTGACAATGCTGTATAACATCATGACCAAATGGCTGGTAGTACCTTAGATTTTAGAAAGAAAGAAAATGGTTCCCTGAACAATGTATTTTCAGACTGCTATTATTTCCAATTGAATTATTAGGCTACTACATATTTTGCACTGGCATGGTTTTCTCCAGTGTGGGTTCTTGTATGATATTTCAATATAGACTTATTTCCAAATACTATAGATGTGGTGCAAATTCCAAATGTAAGGTTTCTGTCCGAGATAGATTCTTGCAAGGCTTTCCAGATAAGCTTTCTGCGTGAATGCTCTGCTACAAAAATTGCAGTTGTTTGGTTTTTCCAGAGTGGGTTCTTGCATGCTTATGCAAATTACCTCTGTGTGAATATGTTTTACAACAGAAATTGCAAACGTATGGCTTTTCTCCAGAGTGGACTCTTGCATGGCGTCTCAGTGTAGATTTATCTGCAAACAGTTTGTGGCATAAATCACACATGTAACGTTTCTCTCCAGTGTGGATTCTTGTGTGGCTTTCCAGATGACTTTTCTGTACAAATGCTTTACCACATAAATTGCAAATGTATGGCCTTTCTCCAGAGTGGACTCTGGCATGGCATCTCAGTATAGTCTTCTCTCCAAATACTTTCTGGCATAAATCACACGTGTAATGTTTCGCTTCACCGTGGGTCCTTGTGTGCCTTTCCAGATTACATTTCTGTGTAAATGCTTTACCACATAAATTGCACTTGTGTGGTTTTTCTCCAGAGTGTGTTCTTGCATGACGTTTCAGCACAGAACCATATGCAAATACTTTTTTGCATATATTGCACTTGTAAGATTTTTCTCCTGAGTGGGTTCTTATATGGATAGCCAGCTTGCCTTTCTGTTTAAATGCTTTGCAGCACAAATTACATTTGTATGGTTTTTCACCAGTGTGGGTTCTTGTATGATATCTCAGTGCAGACCTATCTCCAAACAGTTTCTGGCATAAATCACACATGTAAGGTTTTTCTCCAATGTGGGTTCTTGTATGGCTATCCAGAACATCTTTCCTCGTAAATGCTTTACCACACAAATTGCACTTGTAAGGTTTTTCACCAGTGTGTGTTCTTGTATGATATCTCAGTGCAGACTTTCTTCCAAACAATTTGTGGCAAAAACTGCACATGTAAGGTTTCTCTCTACTGTGGGTTCTTGAATGGCATTCCAGATGAGCTTTCTGTGTAAATACGTTGCTACATAAATTGCACTTGTATGGTTTTTCACCAGTGTGGATTCTTATATGATATCTTAGTGTAGATGTATATCCAAACAGTTTGTGGCAAAAATTGCATGTGTAAGGTTTCTCCAGCCTATGTTTGTCCTGATTATTGCTTCTTTCCTCCATCTTTATATCTTCTGCAGTGTCAGAAAACATTACAAAACTTGCATTATTTAGACTCTTTTGTATAGCTGTGAAGTGTTCCAAGGGTTAGCAGGTAAGTAAATATGAAATTATTTACCACATCCAGTACACAAAATGAGCATGAACAAAACTCACAAAAATTAAGTGGCAGGCTGCATGCCGTGAAGTCATGCAGTACTTATCTCCCCACAGTAATGTGTGGTTTTCAGTCCTTTTGGCAACAAGTAGTTGGCTAAAACTGTATTATCGCTATTTCTAATGCCATGTAAATAAACATCTGAATCTAATTTAAAATAATCATGAAAAATAAATCGAATATACATTTTATGCCTACATTTATGAACATAAAATTTTTAATTTCTGCAATTCTGTGACAGTAAGCATTTCATATATATATATATATATATATATATATATATCAACCTTAATTTAGTATATAAAATTCTTGAACATGTAGTTAAGAATCACATACACCTTTTCCTATCTGCTAACTCACAAATATTCTCCTTTTAGTCTGTATGCCATTTTGCCTTTCACTATGACATGATATAATCTGTTGATAGGGTGAAAGCACTTTTTCTTCTGGAATTATCCAGAGCTTTTCATGAGATAATTATGATACCTATATTTTTGCTATTTTCGACGATATGTGCTCAATGTGGTCCCTCCATTCTATAAGCTTGCCCAAGTAATATGCTGGTCTATATAAATACCAAGAAATTGTACCGATTTACTTGCGGACTTATAGTTCCGTCTATCAAAACTGAGTCTTGTTTAGCAAATATAATATAGCGTCCAGTAAAAGATTTAAAAATGTCAAGCTGATGTGGCGTTAAAGAAAGAAAGATATATTATTATTGTTTAGAGTATAACGTTAGACTATCAACGCTCGCGATATCTAGCGATTGACGACAACAGTGAGGCTCCAATACAGTCAACGTCTGAAAGCTTAGACACTGCGCAGCGCATCTGACTTCACTTTGATCAAGAACAGTCGGACTCTGCTACTGCCGCTTTGTAATGGTGCCAGTCCAAAGCCTGGATAAAGGAGGAGAGAGACGCAAGTCACGCAACTCATCTTCTTTATGGCACAGGGTTGTTAACCCTAGGGCTATACCAAGCTTTTTTGTGACATCGGCTACCATCTCTGGATTTCGTGTTTGGTTTCACCTATCATAACTTGTAATATAGCAGTGGATTCAGCATTCATTTCTGCACAGTATGGTATATTTAGTTGTACATTATGAGAATGCACCTCGAAATTACATCACTTTTAACAACGGAACCCGTTAATTAGCAATATTTTATATTATTAATTTCGTACATTTTGTACTTTTGAATAAACAAATATAAGATTATGTGTGTTTTGAAACTAATCAATGTATAAAAGATACACACAATCATCCCTACACATGTTTATATAGTATAAATGTACATCCATACATATATATCCATACATTATATCGGTTTACGTTGTAATGCTGTATTCAGCCATTTTCACACAGATTACGCGTATTATTATTTATTTTGATCACTTCCGGTATTCAAAAGACAAAGATGTAGGTATGCAAATGAAGCCCTGCATTCCCTCTAAAGAATGGTATCTTTGTTTCTCTTCCAGGAAGATAAATGAATACGCTACAGACAAAAAACTAAGCGGGGGAGTGCTCCCATTCAGCCATTTTTCACGCATTGACGCATTATTATTTATTTTGATCACTTCCGGTTTTCATAAGACACAAAGATGTAGGTATGCAAATGAAGCCCTGCATTCCCTCTAAAGAATGGTATAATTGTTTCTCTTCTAGGAAGAATAGCTCAATAAGCCATAGTCGAAAAACCAAGGGAGGTGGTATCCACCCCCTCTGGTGCCTGGTCATATTGTAGGGAGACCCTGGTCTCCGAGCGCTCTAAGCCTGCCTCCTTCACAAATCTATGGCACCTTGACACCTGAATAAACCTGGTGCTTGTCTGCTCCAATGGCGGAGTCGCTATAGCAGGTTGCCTGCTTTTGGTTGGTCAGTTAGCTCTGACGTCATGCTTGGGGTAGTATCAAGACGCGGAGTTGATAGATTTTTTTCTGGTCGGTCGGCCATTGTTCTGGCGGTTTTCGGGTGTTTTCTTCTGGTATGCAAAGGAAATGGAGAGCCCTGAACCCCGATAATTGAGTCTAATTGTCCGTTAATTTGCTATCTATGTATCGGGCAGCTAAATCTTGAAGGGCGACCGTGAAATGACGGTATACGGGTCCGATGACTTCTTTACCGTTGATCCCTGCCCTTATACTTTTTCGATTTGTAATGTGCCATTTTGCACTACATAGTGGCCTCCATGCTAGAACTTAACTGAATTACTGCCGATCCTACCCATTTATAGCGTATATATATTAATCGAACATTATTTCCGTTGAATTAGATAATTTGAAATGTGATCGGGTGAATCACGAAAGAACTGATGTATTAACGACTTGGTTGTATTCTGTTCTCTGCAATGCTGGTATCTGATCGATACTGTTAATCTCAATTTCTTTAATAAATGTAAGTAATTGGCTAGTCCAAATGTCTCAGTCTGAATTCTTTGCCAATGATAATTTAAATGCAAGTCCCGACAATCAGGAGATGGGGAGGGAAGACCATTATCATCCCCATGAGCAGGGAGGACCACCCCCTAGTAGGGTGGACATGTTGGAACTAGGGTTCTTGTCCCAAGGTAGGGCTCTAGATGAGCGTAAAGAAGGTCTCGTTGAAATGAGAAGGTTGCTGGGTGGTTTAGTGGCTCCATCCAACCCTGACCTGAGATCCCCGCAGGTTATCCTCCGCCCGAGGATCGCAGATTTTGTCATGCCTGGCGCCACTGGTTGTCCTGGTGCACCCACTGCCTTTGGTATAAACGAGGAAAACTTTGAAACGGGTGAAGAGCATCTAGATAGGGGCATTTCAATTGAAACCACTAGAGAGTTAACTGGTAAAACTGATCGGTCCCTGGTAGACCTTTCTGTAGGGAGCCCAGGATTTGCGCTCCCTTCTGAGGCTAGACCCTTGGAGGAATTATCGGAAGCCCAAGTTCTGTTACAGATGGGACAGCCCCACCAAACTATACGAGAAGAGGGAACCAGCCTTCAGTTGGTGGGCCCGGTAAGTAGGGGAGTCCTGGAGTCCATAGTTAACTGAGGGAGGGGTTTGACCCCGGTGGCAGCTCAGATAGGGGGCCCGCGACAAACCACTAAGTGGGGCTTACAGGAAGATGAAACCAGGACATGGGGCCACAGGATCAATTTAGCACCAGTAAGGATCAATTTGATACCACTGAGAGGGACTTGCATGAGATTTTGCCAAACTTTTAAAGCAAGAAGCTATTTTAGTTGCTGTTGTTTCAGAGATTATGATAGGGTAGAAATAGGTTCAGACATGTTAGAAGGTAGGATAGAAGAAATGTTGCCAAAAGTGAGTAAGATAAGCAAGAACACAAGTGAGTCAAGTAAGAATTCTAAGGTAGATGACCCTAAGGATAGAAATTTCAAGAAGCAAGTAAGTACGCTTTACCCGACCGTTGATAATGACCGAACTGCAACTAACCTGAAGTTTTTAGTTTCAGATGAAGAAGAAACCCAGTGTTGCAATCAGGGAGGTCATGGGGACCCAGGGGATAGGGTTAGGGCAAATCCTTTTGTTCAACAACACCAGCAACACCATTCCGTAGCCGACAATCGTCGTGCTTCCACTACTTACACAAACACCTACAATCCCCTTCGGCTCGAACAAACAGTTACTCCCACTTTGCCCTTGCACGTATACCATTCAGAAAGGGAACATCCTAACACTATTACTTCGCAGTGGTCCGCCCATGAAATCAACCCCTCCAGTAAAGCTAAAGCAAAGCTAGAAATCAATCCAACGCAATGACAATGTCAGTAAAAGCAGACAAACTAACCATCTAATGTCGGTCGTCACCCAATCAGCTTTCGGTGTAACAACGCAACCGTCTGTAATTTACACCACCTTATCCGACGTCCGTTGCTCGTTCGAACCAATGTTATCCTCGATGAGTAGTGCCCTTGACAGAGACAATGCTGAGAAAACAGTGAACGATTCCTTGAATCTCGGACCAGTCCGCCCACCTAAGTCAGAGATATCAAGAGACTCTGGAGACTGCACATCGCTTTTCCCTGTACGTCCTAAGCCTAGGGACCAGTCAATACTTTCTGAATGGGAGGAAGTGAAACAGCAGGCCGTGTGACTTCGTTATAGTTAGCGCGATGAGGTTGATAAAGATCTGGCGGGTGAGCCTGTAGAGGCGAGGTATGATTGCGAAATTGTTGAGGCTAAAGATGTTCGACATCAAGACAAAACCCGAGTGACAGCCGTCCCGAGCCTTTAATGCCTGACAAAACCCAGGTCTCTGAATTGCAAAACAGGTGTGACAGCTAGGCAATGGCCGAACTGGATAACTCACTGAAGCATTTTTGCCAAATACGAGATCTGTGCAACACAACTTTGGACTGGGATGCAGAACGCCTGAGTCAGCTGGATGTGTTCCTTGTCAGACGAAGCAGCACAGGTCTGTAAATTTAATGCCGGGTCACCACTGCTCGGTATGCTAGTTTCAGTTACGTATTGCTTTTATTGTGATTATGTGATCAGTGCTATGTACCATGGATTGTTGGATACCTTATTATCTGATGATTGGTTTTATAAATAAATGATAAAATAATAAATATATAAGTTGGGACAAACTGGAGCTGAGGAGTAAATAAATCATTTAATTTTTAAAACAATTTTTTTGGACTTCTGTATATAAAAGGCTTTCCTAAGCTTAATTATTTATTTATATAAATTTACTCACAATATCCCATAGAATCCATAACCAATTTCAAATAATCCAGCATTTTGTAATAGAAAAAAAGCACTTCATATCAAAAGTAAATAATGTCTTACAAAACATTTAATATCTGGCTAAAATTTGGTTTCGGGTCAGAACATACAGTATGATTAATATAGTAGAAAATCAGATTATAATTAGAAACTCTGTACAAGTTTAAATTTAAATATTTCTTTTAGCTTATTTATGAAAATACTTTGCAAGAAAAATCCTAAAATACCCAATACCCAACACTTAGTCTCGCATAATGTATCCAGTGTTTCCAATCTCTTTATTGACTTGCTTGTTTTCAGTACTTTTTAACTGGAAACTGACTAGGATTCATTCATTCCAAACGTTTTATACAGCACCCTTCAAGAAGCCTACTCAGAGGTCCTCAAAGGTTGGCATGGCCAAAACCTTCTACCAGATCTGAAACTGAAATTTGCTTTGTTGGATTCACACATGATTCAATCAATATTGCAAGGATGCTTTAATGAAAATAGACATTTCAGGATTTTCATTTGTTAAAGGTCAATGGCAAAACTGTTCGTGAAGTGCACGCATGGCAGTTGGAACAGTTGCAGCTTTTTGAAATAAAGCTCACTTGCCTGTGACTACAATGCCAACATGCAATCGGGAGGCTTGAGAAGATCTACAATGAGTGGAGGAATTCACAAAAGGCAGCATGGAGAGGTGGAAAAACACAGAAAGTCGCGAGTAAAGATTTGTTGAATCATTAGAGAAAACATTTAATATTTCACATTCTGATGCGGAAGTAAAAAATAAAATCCTGAGGACACAGCACTTCTGCAGGCTCGGCTCAGAGATGGAAGGATGTCAAGTTCAATAACAAATTGAAAAACAAGATGAAGAAAAACGGAAGAGAGACAAGATGAAACTAAGACCAGCGTTTATCAAGAGACATTGAGACAATCTGTTACTACTACTCCAATGTCCAGGTCCAGTGGTATTAAGACAGCTGCCAATTGATTTAAATCTGATGCTTCAGATAGTGATAACTGCTATATAGACTGCATCAAAAACTCTGAGTCTGTAGATGAGGCAAAAGCCCCAAACCCTAAAGACCTCACCAAAGAATATTATTATCAATCTGCAAGTAGCAGCAGCTCTTGATCGAATGAAGGACAGCTATAGTAATGCGTGGAAACAACAGCATTTAGTTGGAGTGCCAGCAGACTGAAGATAGGTTGAGTGTGGTGAATGATAGGACAGAAACGGGAGTGGCATTGATACCAAAATAAAATATAATCCGGACCAAGAATGTAAGTCAAAAGCAAGCCTTGCTCCACGTGGTGCCCGAGCATCGAAAAAGTTTCCGGACACCAAAAACTCAACGGTCACAAAATGGACCAATAAATATTTTAATGTGTTAATGATAAATATTTTAATGTGTTAATGATTTAATCATACTTATAAGGCTGAATAATGCTCACCAGTACTTTTTAATTATTCTACTTTTAAGGAAAACAATTTAAAGTTTACTTGATCTTACACAAAATACGAAAAAGTTTCTAATATTATCACAATTGTGCTTACGATACTTGTCTAAAATTTGGAAAACTTGACCTCTTACGTGGCACACCTAAATGATGGAATATCTTTATCATATTTTGCACACTAACTTACTTTATCAAAAGGAACATAACCTGGGGCTGTCCCATCAATTTACTCAAAATAATTTTTTTTAGCACCACCCTACTCTAAGCTTAGAAGTAGCTCGCTACGACATTGCAGATTATTCGAAACGTTGTGGATTCAGTTTAAGATGCATTGTTAAATTCAGTAGAGTATAATTAAAATGCAGTGGGCATCAACTTTATGCAGATAGGCTTTGTAATCTATAGTTGATAACACATTGAGTGCAGGACTAAAATGTTTATCTGTTTTTGCGGACGTAGTTGGAGATGAATCACTCTGAGTTTCCCTTCTCTTTTACTGTATAGTTGTTATCTATTAAGCACGTACAGGCCATGAGAACCGAGTCCAGAAGTACCGTATAATGGCCCACCATAATCGTCGATTTCTCTTTGCAAACATGATACAGCAATTAGTTCATAATGTACACTAAGTAGGCCTATACTCCGAAAACCCGGTTTATAATTAACAACTCTGTATGCCTGCAGCAAAAACATGCAGTAATTTATGGGATAACAGAGACATCTGATATCATATCGCGTTGTATGAATAGGCCAAAGTCACGTCTAAGCGAACACTTGTTATCATAATGGAAGGCAAACTTATTTACCTATTGAGAGCTTCGTATCCTCAACGGTTGTGTGTTCCGCTGCTGAAACAAATAAAGATGGTTGTTAATTAATCTTTTTCGTCTGCAAGTGTATGATGCTATCGTGCTATCGATATCTAGCCATTGATAATCTTTATGATCACATTACATTCTCCAGTAATGCACATGTAGTGTGATTCTACATTAAACTTATGAACTACGTGGTCACAGACAGCTCAAGAAACAGTTTGAGTCTTCCTATGATGCACTTCTTAAGATCGGTTAGATTGCCATGCTAAGCGCCCTTGTGAGGTCCTTAAAATGCTCTTTACAAATATTAATATCCAGATATATACAATTATACATACAGCCGTTTACTTTTGCAAGGCACAAGGACTACACTTAAATGATAATTTATAGGTAAAGTCTTCATGTAAAACTATTGAGCATAATTATATATATATGATTTGAATAAATTATATAATTGCATGAATTTAAAGAAACATTCATAAGATATCGTCGGATTTTGCACAAGAAAAGACATCTTGTGCAAACGTTTAAACGTTGCAATAACTGTAATCTCTATCTCTGGATTTCTGCAGCTTTCAAACATTCGTAGTCGTGAGAACCAGCTTGTAGATATGTAATGATTCAAATATGAATTGCCAAGCAGCAAAGGTCGGGTTCTGTTCTGAATCAAGATCCGAAGTCAGGCAGATAGATAGATAGGCAGGTAGTGATGTTTGAATTGGAGAGGTATTGGCTTATTACCTTGAGAAAAGTGTACATGAAAATTGAAACACTAAAGCACTGTTTAGTGCCACCACCATTTATAAGTGAGCTTTAATTTATGCATTTCTATTAACAAAAGTTTGCCTGATAGTTTCAATATCTGCAACTCACGTGAATTTGTTGAAGATTCCATGCTTAAGGAAGTACCAGCGATCACTGCTCCATAAGAAACTAAAAAATGACCATTCAAAGAAATGATAAGCTATAAAAATATGTGGTTAGTTTATCAAATATGCTACTTATAGATCTGTCGTTAGCACATACTGTAGGTCTTACATAATTGTAGTCTATTACAAGAGGACTTTATGTTGGAACGGTGTGCGGTGACCAGGTGAAAAGACAAGACGAAATAGAAATACAGTAATTTATTCGTCTCACCCAACTTTTGTACAACGGTGGCAAATAGGTCTTTACTCTGGGTGGACTCAGACAGATTCAACCTATTTAATCGTTTCACGGACTTTATGCTCACCAACATGTAGCATTAGGCTACTTAGACACAATTCGCTGGTCATCTTCTACCCATGACTGATTCAGAAATTCGACTGACAAGTCATTTTATGTTCACAAAATGAGTGTCTCATTGAAAGCTCATTTGATCCCAAACATACCACAGCCTTTCTAAATTAAAAAAACGAATTTTATCCAGGACATAATTATGTAGGGTGTAGTCTAATATAGTGTAGGTAGTTTAGCGTATGTAGTGCAACATATTGCAGTGTAGGCCTACATGTAGAACAGTCTTCTCCAGTATAGCCTTGTCTTGTCTATAGTGTAGTTCACATGCAGTCTGTTCTACATGAAGTCTAGGCTTATAACGTATAAACCCAACCAGTCATATCCTAATTCAGGATCTTACCTAGAGTAACCATTTATCCCACAACTTAAAACTTCCAACACTAAGTCGACGCCATTAACATTATGTTTGTAAATTTCTTTAATCATGCCTAGGTATACGTCGATGCCAGATGTTGAAAATTGGCAGTAACCTCACACAGTCTTTTTATGAGGGTGCTTGAAAAACATAATATGTTAAGGCATTGTTGGCTCACTGAATTTAAATATTGGCCTGTCTGCGATCATAAGATGGGGCAAAAGACCCCTGGGCATTATCCACTGTGTACTGTATTTCCGAACATGAAGAAGTGGAAATATTCGGTAATAGTCATTTAATATATTCTGATCACAGACCATAAATTTTATTCGACTTTGATTAAATCGCAATATTAAACATAAAGACTCACCAGCGCAGAGATGGACGATGCACGTAAGTATTCTACTGCAAGACTCCATTTAACTGATAGGCCTACATACAGCTGTATTCAGGTAAAAGCTCAGACTACGCAGCTCGTAAACCTACACGTTGTTTATGTGGCTTAGATCAGCGTAAAAACCAAATGCTTCCCATATAAAAACCTGTCAGAATAATTACAGCGGTTTTGCCATTGTGTCCGCTTAGAATCGTGACAGTTGAGCAAAGGGTCATTAGGCCTATGTGTTATATGGGCCAGTCTAAACAGAAACCTATTACAGAGTAGGCCTACTTATTTAGGCTTTTACCTCTACATTTGGCTTTTGTTCATTGTAAACATAATTTGTTACTACGGGCGACATTTAACTTAATCGGATGACTAATGATAATATATAATCAAATAAATGAGAAATATCGGGATATTTCCAATGCACGCAAATGCTCGTGGCTGGTATTAACGTAGGCCCTACGTACTTTCTCTTAGAATATTACCCTCATATCCTATAGAGAAGCATTATTTTATGGTAATAGGCGTTCTCTACCGAACGTCCCACAGTTGGTTTGGTCAGCTGACATATTTTGTTAACGAACACTTTAATTTTACAAATACAACTGTACGGTACTTTATTGTAATTTCTTATGCACTTGATAAACAATTAAGTAATCACAGCGGCTATGTTTCTGTGCGAAATCGTGAAGGTTAATCATGACACACTTTATTCGCAAATAAGCCCAAAATTTAGTGTGCTAACAGTGTCGTAATATACATTTTTTTCAAGCACGCTTAGAAAGCTTATGTGACTTTTTAGGCCATATAAATTGTCGTCATTATTATTATTAATTTAATTTATTTAGTCACCTACAGAAATGTCTGCCTATTGATGTGCCTATAGTAACCGATATGCGAGACAGCATGATTGTAGTTTTATAATGAACCTCTCGATTAAGAGCCTCGATTAATGTGAGTAGGCATGCTAAAAATGTCGTTTATGACCTTAAGGAATGTTCAGTAAGTGTGACTATGGCACTTAAGCGCTTATTGTAACGGTAATTGGGACTGCAATTGTAATTGTAGTTGTAAATGTAACTGTGTGATTGTAATTGCTTATTTATATAGCATCCTTACTACACTATCTGTAGTAGCCATATCAAACTCCACAATTTAATAAAGCTGGGCTATGGCGTGTAGGCCTATTCTAAAACCGAATAACATTCAGCTGCCCGTGTGCTCTCTGTTAGATTTCATGTTATAAATGAAGAATGCGATATTGGTGCATGTTATAAGAAGAGTCCCATATTTTTGCAGGCATCCTTTATGTACGGACCCTGTTAGTTGGGGAGGAAGGACGCATGTACAAATACGCTTCGGGTAGGTTAATTACTTTGACTGTTTCCCGTTTCCGCTAAGCTGCCATGCACAAGAAGAGTTATAAATCGCTTTCCCTGGCCATTACAATTGCGTCAACATACAAAAGTCAATATAGGCTACTTGCCTGGTTTCTTTTTTGCGGAAAAATTTATTTGCACAATCATGTATCTGCACAACAGACTACATTAAATATTGAATCTAACACCCTGCTACTATCCTAAGGTTGAATATAAATTTCCTACGCATATCGACTGCAGCATTATCTGTTGAACACATAAAAAGAATATGACTCGATGGATTGTACCTGCAGTTAAGATTGTTTATGATAGCCTACAACTGTGAACATTATAATCTGTTTTTTAAATTTTTGTTGTTTTAAATCTTGTACTGCAATGTTTTGTTATTTAGTTATTTGGCTATGATTTAACCCTAACATTGTTATTTAAGTTGAATTTTATAAGCATATGATCATAATAATCCGCTTGCCATCAGTAAAATTTAATGTAACGTGGGAAAGGGGCAGCCCTGCAATAACGGAATTTTTTATCCTTTAGGGCTGTCCTGTTGACGGCATCAGCAGATTAACTTTTGAAAATGACTGATTGTTAATTAATTGTGCTGTTTTTGAATCAATAAACGGCTGTTTGATTGATTGATTGATTATATATATATGAAGAACAGCCCCATGAACTAATCGCCATTGGTATTAAGTGTCAGCAACTTCATTTTCTTAGCTTCAGCCATAGACTACTTAAATTACATGACTGTAGGCGGTCATTCACGGGACTTGGAACTTGGGTCCATTCTCAATTTACACTTTGTATCACAAAAATGAACGAATAGTCCGATTTGCATGAACTCTTTTTTGTTCTATTTGTCTCGACGCGAGCTATATTGGGGAAAATATTGACGCTAAATTCTGGATAATTCAAGGTCATTTCAAGGTCAGAAAAATGAAATCTAGCAAAATCAGAGAAAAAAAGGCCAGATCTAAGTCAATAAGTCAAGAATTATTGGCTGAGATCTGGCCTTTTTCTCTGATTTTTGCTAGATTTCATTTTTTTCTGACCTTGAAATGACTCAATTATCCAGAATTTAGCGTCAATATATTTCCCCCAATATAGCCCTCGTCGAGACAAATAGAACAAAAAGAGTTCATGCAAATCGGACTATTCGTTCATTTTTGTGATAAAAAGTGTAAATTGAGAATGGAGTTCCAAGTCCCGAGGCTGAGCGCCTACAGTCCTGTAATTTAAGGGGTCTATGGCTTCAGCATACGAGGGCGCGTGAACATTTCTTCTCCATTGCCTTTGGATCTTCTCACTGGCAGCATACGGCGTACATTTTATAGCAAAGTTCGCTAGACAAGCAAGAATCTCGAACAATCCCTGTACTGGAGGGAATTGCGGTACCGAAATCGAGCTTTGAGTGGACAATGGAGGTATCAGTTATGGAGGCAGTTTTGAAGTTGAGCATGGGCCAGAAACGGCGTTGGTCTCAAATGTGCATGAGCAGGAGCGCGCGAGGTCAGAGATGTGGTCATAGAACATAGACGTAATATATAGCAGATCCTATTTGTTAAATTAGTGGCGTGAAATATTGCTGCATCGTTCAACATCAATAGCCTCTGCTACTGGCTACTAAAGGGTGGTTCCGTTCTTGAAAGGTTAACGTTTCCAATTGACGTGGGTTGGTCGAGTAACCAGGTCACACTGTAGTATGGTTCCTGATACCCGGTTTAGTTCCAGCAGTCTCATGTGCATGTTTTTTCTTTGCATATAGACCTATCTTCCAAATTGCTAATCCACCATAGGTTGTCTCTCTTGGTGGCATGATCTTCTGAATATTGAACTGAATACGGCATGTTTTTGCGCCATTGTTTGATACCCCGTTCATTAGATACCAAAGAATTTGTCAATTTATAGTAATAATTATTGTTCCATCTGAATACAATAGGCTCCAGATAAACGTTTTCAAATGCAAGGAGCACAGGTGACTCTCTTTCTGCTGGAAAATCGACTGATCTGTCAATGACGATATTGTCTGAACTTTCTTAAAGCTGTCCTAGTAGATAAACTCTATTCTTGTGTCCTGGTATGAAAGTACCAGTAGGCCTAGCTTATACTACAATATAAACATATTCCTACACTCACACTTGTAGTCCGTGAATACCTTACTGATTAACAGATGAGTATGTTGAGTTACTGATTGAGTATCTGGTTGATTGACTGACTGACTATCAGACATAAGTTACAAAGTACTTTATTCATCTTGTGATATCATCACGAATTGTTCTCTAATGCATTTAATGTACTAGATAATGTCTATTTTCATAAAGGAACTGTTGGACTTAGTTCTAACATTTATTAAAATACTGGACTGATATTGCACATACCAGGGTTAAATGTTCTGGTTGTTCTGCAAGAAATAATCTTTCAAAAGACATAACAAATTTACACATTCTTAAGCTTTAAGCTAATAAGAAAAACCTTAATATTGCCTGATTTTTTATGTATTGGGCTTCCAAAATACCAGCGTTCATAAGTTCATCTAAGTTACGTTTTACTTGCCCATAATGTAGGCCAGGATTTTTCTTTGCACTCATCGTCAACATGTATGTGATGGCTAAATATTTATCTGGAAATAGATAATTCCTGTCATACGAGGCCTCCTATTTTTTGGGTAGACCTTTTGACTTCTACATCAATGCTATTGGAACGATAAATATAACTAAAAGTGAAACATTTTGCGTTTGATAGATAAGTGTTAATTGGAAAATGGAGCATTCGTTTTGTGCACGAACCCAGGTCAACTGTAATTTACATACAGCATCCTGTTGTTAGCTCTTGTTTACACAAAATATTAGTCACTGCAAATGAATCATAAACTTTTCCAACGGATTCACTTGTCTCTGTAGAACGGGTGAGCATGGAGTTACAATAAAACACTCTTGGAAGATACAATAAAAAATAAAATATAACAGTGTGAAAACGACAGCCGATTGTTCTCAACGCTGACCATGTAACGCGGAGTGTGTAGGTTCAGTCGTCTACAGCCATCGAATGATGCTTAGTCACGAGATAGTGTCGCTTAAAAGGCACATAGGCCTAAATATAATTAATTATTACAATAATAAACAACTGAGAAAAACACTCGTGTATCTATGTCTACACCAGTTTTCATATGCTGACTGAAACTTGTGTACTCATATCCATTAGGTTCGATCCAAGTAAACAAACAGTTATGTGCCTTACGTTATGTTGTGCGAATCAAATGAGCGTTCGAGCGGGAAGGTTATCTACATGCTCAAAATGGGTTGGAAACGGAGTCTAAATGTTGGTAGTCCCTGAGTGATCCTGAGTGGCCGAGTGGGTTGGTAGCCCGCTCGTCACGCCGGCGGCCCGGGTTTGATTCCCGGTCGGTCGGTTTATCAGAGATTAATTTCTCGGATCTTTACTGCGGGTGGCTCGGTCCCAATATAAACGTGGAGTACGAGGTTGTACTCTGCCTCCGACACTAATCATCTTCGATATGAAAAAGTGTCGTTAAGCCCAAGTACACACATTAGTAGGCCTAGTCCCTAATAAAGATGCTAAGGCAAAACACAGTGAATGCTGCTGACAATGCTAAACCTATTTGGACCTGAATGAATGACTACGACAATTTCTACAGCGCCGTAACACGGCACATGCCGTTACAAGGGCGCTTAGTAGGTTGCTTAGTAGAGATGTTGACATAATCTTTCGAACCTTCCCCTGTAAAACTTTTTGATTTCTTTTGAGGTCTTGCTTTGGATGTATTTTCGTACTCGACCATTTCAGAAAGTTGGATTGTTTCATAATCGTGTCGTTTTGGAGGAGTTATATCAGACTTAACTAAAACACTGTACTTTTCATTCGCTGATGTCTCTCCAATTGTGCGTTTTACCCTGCCTGCAAAAGGTTTGAGGTCTACGTCGTCATACGCAAGCATAGAAGTTGGGTTTCCTGCTGATACTACGGCAATGGATTCAGTGACGAGACTGTCAACGTTTAGCGAAGAACGCATGGGTTGAGACATTTCCTCATGATTTTGCGCTACAAAAACAAGGGAATTTTAGCACTTAAGTTGTCAAAACAAGTGCACTTTTCTACATATAAAGTTGTAAACTGAAGGCTGTATGGTGGTTGCATATGCAATTTAACAATGCATCGACTGATCGATTTTATAATGTGAATTTACTAACGTCAGCGTGCATAATTATGGATTTTACTTGTAAGCTAAACTCTTCTTCAAGTCTAATTCTATTAATGAAATTCTACTGCATGAGAACTATGCGAATTTAGCATATTGACGCATACAACAATCTGTTGATCGTTCATTCACTTATTAATTTAAAACAAAAAATAACGAGACAGCCAGCCACCTTGTGTCTTCCTGCGACAGACAGTGAAGTGAAGTGTAACGGAGATTGTTATTGAAATCGAGATGAGCAGAAGAGCACCGAGAATAATCAAAGATATCAATTCCCAACCTAAAATGAAAAAACATCGCATGTTGCTCGTTTGATGCCAGTTCTTTAACACAATGAAAATTCATTGTAATTCTTTGAATCACCATTTTAAATATATATATATATATATATACATATATATTAGGGTGGTTGCATCTCTAATGGAAAATTTTCAACGTCACTTGTTTACTTTCGCCAACCCGGCATTCCGTGCCAATTGGTTTAAAGGTAATGTAACCCAAAAATTATCAGGATTGAACAATATCTAGGACTGCCACAACGTCTTTGAAATTTTGACTTTTACAGATAATTTTCGTCATTTCGAGTATAAGTATTTGATTCGCATTTTTGGACCTATGTTTAGTTTTCAACAGAAAAGCTGGATGATATTACTTAAGCACAACTACAAAATAAATTCTACAATGTTTATGTTCTCGTTGATTGTTTATTATTAATTTTTATTGGCATTATAGTGGTATTTGATCCGTGAGTTCCTGAGACCGATAACCACAAATCTATTCGAACAAGCATACACAAAAGGGTGCAGTGGAAAATAAGCGAAAATTAGAAATTCGAAAAGTAATAGCAACCAAAAGTTGCCTAATGGCATAGATCAAACACTGTTCAAAATTTAACAAAAATATTAATGTCTTCCGCCCCCACCAGAGGGCCAAAGTTACGAGACAAAGCGTTTTTCGAGAAAAATTTAGGTTTTCTTGTAAAATATTCTAATTGACAACTAAGTAACTGCCATTCAATATACCGCTAGAAAGAGCTCTTAAAACTGAATAAAATGATGTGTTAATTTTCAGAACATCCCCATATTTGTAGAAGTTATTAACTTTTTACCATTTCCTCAATAATAATAATAACTCTAATAAATAATTTTAATCACTAATCAGTGTAATCACTAGTAACCAGGCATGTAATAAATGTAATTGTGCTGCAATCTGGACCTACTACAGGCAGTTGAATTTATTCCTGGTTTAAGTGTTCAGTTTTCATTTTTGATTACAACTATTATGCTTACTGTTCGAGTGCTCCTATATTTGATAAAGGGTGAAACTTTGACGGTGTTGTGGCAGTCCTAAATATAAAAATTTTTCATACAACTTTTGTGTGATGTTTCTGGATGGAATGGAACCAAATGGAACCTTGGCGAACATTAGTTTCACACTTTTATTTTTAAGAACCACCCTAATATATATATATATATATTCAAGACCTAGCACATAGCCTCACTCGACATGCAGTACACGTGCAATGTTGTGCATTGTACATGTACATTGTACAATGAGAAGCTATGAATAAGCTTTCTTTAGGAGCTGAAGAAAGCTAGAGATTGCGATAGTGATAAAGGTTGCATTGTTCACAAAACTCTATCTTCGAGATTCATATCTTTTATTGTATTTGGAACATCAGAAGAAATGGCATAACAAAAAGGTGGCGTTATGTATAGGCAGCATACCAATAAACTGTTTCACAAAGAAATCCCAGTAATTTCATAATCCACGATCTGTCTCTTATGATATGTTGTGATGAAAATTCTTTATAATAAACACAGATCTCCTTTCAATTCAGTTCATTGGAAACTTCAGGCCTACATTAATCTCATTCCGATCAGCTCTCTGCTGATGTTGGCCTCTCTATAACATTTGGCGTTCAGTATAACAGTTAACATTTCAGTGATGGACGCAACCAAGTTTGTTGAATTTCCTGTTTTGAAACTGCCAGGTTATTACTTTGCTTTCTGAAAGTTTGAGGTTCAGGTTGTATTTTTGTGCACTACACTACATGACACTTATAAAAGGTTGGAAACAGGCGAAATATAAATGTCAGGTTACATAAATAATAATAATAATAATAATAATAAAATAATAATAATAATAATAATAATAATAATAATAATAATAATAATAATAATAATAATAATAATAATAATAATAATAATAATAATAATAATAATAATAATTATAATCTTTGTTTATTGATTCAAACTGAAGTGAACGCAGTATGATTACAAGTCACAGTATGAACAGATGATCAAAAGTTATTACAGGAGACGAATTTAACTGTGTGACAGCCATGCAGAAGAGCAAGGCGCCCATTTGTCCTACTGCTCATTTCAACAACACCATCTGGTTCTGGCGAATGAAAGGCTGAGTCGACCTTTAGGAGGTCATCGGGAATCGATTCCTGGTCCATGCTGATCTTCTGCCCTTCGTGTCGGAGTGTTAACCATTCACCTAAATCCCCTATAAATTATTAAGAAACTCGACCGATGGCTAAACCATTTCTACAACCCACAAAACAATAATTACTTCTGTACTAATTTAAAGTTATATTTTAATTTGGCTTCATTGAGTAGTGTATTAAATCGATTTCTGGGTTGGAATGAAAGAGTACATATCTGATTTTGTGCAATTCGCACGCAGGCGTCTTATAATGGCTGCAATTAACTATGTCTTTAGAGACATTCATAAAGGCGTAATTTTCAGCGATAATATTTACGTACACTAAATTGAACATGTAAGCTTAAGCAACAGGTCATAGTAGATTATTTTACTCTATAGCAGTTATGCAGTTAGCACCTAAACCATTAGAACTGAGTGCAGAAGGACCTATAATGGCCACCGATAAACGAGTGCAAAAGGTCCGTATCGTAGCCACCGTAACCATCGATTGCTCTTTGCAAACATGACACAGCAAATAATTATTATTAGTTCAAACTAGTTCAAACTGTACACTAATTATACTCCGGAAATCCGGCTTATAATATGGGTAACGTTTCAGTATGCCTGCAAGAGTAACATGCAGTTTTTATGGGAAAACAAAGATATCTAAAATCATATCGTGTTGTTTGAAAAGGATGAACATTAACCGAACACTTGTTATAAATTGAAGCCAGACTTATTTACCTAGTAAGAGTTTCGCATCCTCAGATTCAACTGTTGTATGTTCTGGTGCTGAAATAAAAAGAAGATGATCTTGTTAGTCCCACTCTGCAAATGCATATGCTATCGTACCATCGATATAAATTTCGCTAATGATTATCCTTATGATCACACTGCATTCTCAATAAATATACATACATGTACATGTATAGTGTGTTTTCTTCATTAAACTTATGAACAGGCAGCTCAATAAACATTTTGAGCCATCTCATGATTCATCTCTTAAAACTGGCTTGATTGCCATATTAAGCGCCCTTGTTAGGCACTAAAAAGGTTTATATACAACAGTTTACTCTTGCAAGGCACAAGGACTGCAGTGGAGTGATTATTTTAAGTCTTCGTGTAAATCTAAAGACACAGAAATGTACATAATTGCATGAATTTAAAAAAACATTTACAAGAATTCGTCGAATTCTGTCTTACACCATCTCTATCTTTCCTTAAGCAAATGCACAAACGCTACAATAACTGGATTTCGTCATTTCCAAACAAGCGTAGTCGTGAGAAAGAGTTTGTTGACAGAGACTTATTCAAATATAAATAGGCAAACAGGTAAGGCCGGGTTTGTTCCGAAGGGTGGGGGGACAGAAATTCCGGGTCCATAGGCAGAGCAGTCACGGGCCTCTATGTTATTGTTAGGCTTTATGAGAAAATGTTAATTGAAAACAAACTGAAATAATAAAAGCGCTGGTACGACCGTACGATATTATTTTTTTTTATCTACAACTACGATTTTATTGAGTTGCTAATTAAAAAAAATTAATTTTCGAGTTTATGCTATTTAAAAATAACTTTTCTGGATTTAGCAGGAGCAACATCGTTTATAATATACTCGTAGTTCAATGATTTTGCCAGATCATATTCGGTTGCAACAGTTGCACAACCATTCAGTCTGTCTTGCTTCATAACAGAATTTGCTTGAGCTTATAATATTTTCATAAGTTCATTGCGTTCCAAGCCCGGGTCCATAAAAGTCGCCTGGCCTCTGGGCATTTGCCCTCTGCCCCGCTTGGCGGACCCGGTTCCGAATCAAGATCCGAAGGTCAGGCAGCTAGATAGTTTGGCAGGTAGACAGTGGGTGATGTTTGAATTGAAACGGTGTCGGTTTATTATCTTGAGAAAGTGTACATTTACAATAGAAACACTAAGGCAATGTGTATTGCCACCACCATGCAGTCCGTTGTCACCATTTACAATTGAGCTCTAATTTATGCATTTGTAAAACAAAATTTTGCCTGATGGTTAAAACATCTGCAACGCACTTGAATTTGTCGAAGATTCCATGCTTGCGGAAGAACCTGCGATCACTGCTCCATAACAAACTACAAAATGACCAATCAAAGAAAAGATAAGCTATAAAGATGTGTAGTTTGCTTCTCAAACATGCTTGGCATAGGCCTAGATCTGTCGTTAGCACGTACAGCAGTAGGTCTTACATAATTGTAGTCCATTACAAGAGTAGTAATGGTCACCTCGCAATTGCCTCGCACTGCTTAGACACAGTCGAGGAATGGTCACTTCATTGATGGGTGGTCAACTGGTCATCTACCAATGACTGAATAAGAAAGACGACTGACAAGTCATTTTGTGTTATCAAAATAAGAGTCTCATTGAAAGTCTATTTGATCCCAAACATACCACAGCCTTTCTAAATTTAAAGCCACATCTAATCTTACCCAGAACATAAGTAGGGTGTTGTCTAGTAGGGTGTACTTTAGGGTAGTTTAGCGCGTGTAGTACAATGTATGTAGGCCTATATTTAACAGGGCATATCATTTTGTTTCAGCATGGTCTTGTCTTGGCTATAGTTTAGGTCACACGCTGTCTGTTCTACATGGACTTGACATGGAATTTATCCGCGCTACTTTCTCAGACGTCCACTACTCTGTCTCAGTTCGAGATCTGGGCTAACGCCCTGGATCTCATTTTAATATATTTGATCACCGACCGTTAATTATGTAAGGTCGACCTTTTTAAATCTCAATATTACACAAAAAACTCACCAGCGCAGAAATTGGCGATGCACGTAGATATTCTACTGCAAGACTCCATTTAACTTGTGACTGCTACAATATTATTACATACAGATTCATGTAAGACATTCAAACTACGCAGCCTGTAGATCTACACGTTGCTTTTTGTCACTTAGATTAGCTTAACATACAAATCTGTCAGAGTAATTAGAGTGGTTATGTTTCCGTGTGGAATCGTGACAATTGCTAATTGGCTTATTAGGTCCATATGGCATTATGGCCTACATGTGCATGTATATGGAACAGTCTAAACAAAAAACTAATCACAGCAGGCCTAATTATTCATTTCTACATTCGGTTTTGGTTCATTATGAAAATAACTTGTAATTACAAGTCGACATGTTAAAGTCAACCGGTGACTAATAATAATTATGTAATCAGATAAATGAGAAATCGGGGTATTACAAATTCACGCAAATGCCTGACGCTGTTATAATATATTCCTATCCTCCAGGAACACGTGGTAACAGGGAGTCCTTAAGAGGTCTTCTGTACCGAACCTCCCACGGGGACAGGTCGAACATTTAGTTTTAGTCAATTGACATTTGTTACCATCATCAATATTCGTTTAATTCGACAAATCTAGTTGGTAAAGACGCAACCAGTTGGTAAATAGAGAGTCCTTAAGAGCACTGTAGTAGGCCTACCTATACAGCAATATGGTACTTTATTGTAATTTCTTATGCACTTGATTTATAATTAAAAACAAATGTCGACCTTTTGATGCGTTTGTTAAGCGATATGCGACACAGCATGCTTGTAGTTTTATATTGCACCTATCGATTAAGATACTCAGTTAATATGTATAAGTAGGCCTACAAAAAGTGTATTTTATGGCCTTAATGAATGTTCAGTAAGAGTGACTATGACACTTAAATGTTTATTGTAGGCCTATGTGTAATTGCTTATGTATATAGCGCCCTAATCCACACTATCTTTCGTAGCCATATCAAACTCTAGCCTACAATGTAATAAAGCTGGGTTATAGCTTGTATTCTAAGGTCGAATAACATTCAGCTGCCCATGTGCTCTCTGTTAGATTTCATGTTATATTGATGAATGCGATATTGGTGCATGTTATAAGGTGAGTCCCATATTTTGCAGACATCATTTATGTACGGATCCACAGTGTAGAGGAGGGAAGACGCATGTGCACATACGCTTCGGGTATACGCTAAATTCTTTGACTGTCTCCCATTTTCGCTAAGCTGTCATGCACACGAAGAATTATAAATCGCTTTCCCTAGCAATTAAAATTACGCCGATATACAAAAGTCAATTATTATGTCATTTTCTTAGTCTTAGCATACGAGCGCGGTGAACAGTCTTCTCCCTTGCCGTCGGATCTTTTCACTGTCAGTATACGGCGTACACTTTGTAGCGAAGTTCGCTAGAGAAGCAAAAATCTCGAAACATCCCTGTATTGGATGGAATTGCACATTCAATGCAATCTAATTTAATCAAGTGACTTATATAGCGCCGTTATTATAATGTTAAAGACAGTCGATGGTCGCTTAGAGTGAAATCGCAATCAAACAACAACTTTTGGACTGACAGTCGTAGCTGCACGCTTACAAATAGTCTTTTGTCCATCCCACCGTGTTATATGAATATCTAGAGAAATGCATAGGCCTACTAAGGATAATTAAGAAAACTCCAGAAGCCAAATGTCTACAGGTCAAGTGAGCTACAGTATTAAAATAGGGCTTATCAAGATTTCATGTTATTCTGATGAGAACTATCTATTAATCTGGTATGGACATACATGTAGGTCGAGCTCGAAAGGAATTGTCTTCAATAGGAAGTCAATAAATTGCTTTACAAAATTGCCTCATGTTTTTGTAGAGGTAGAGAAATGGATGTACTGATATACTTATAACGGAAATTTATATACCGCCACTCCAGAGAAAGGTCTTGCTTGGTGAAAGGCTGATAAGCACATAGCGTTCCTAACCAGAATGGAATAGAGAAGCTGTTGCAAGTAGATAGCATAATCACTTAAAATCTCAACGTATACAGACGAGAGGTCGTATGGTAGCAAATCCGTGATTTAATATTGAAAGGGAAATTGGCTAATTCAATTACCCAACACTCGTTTATATTGTAGATTCAGAATATTTTAATACTGTGGATACAAAGTTCTGTCGGTGATTATGACAAAATGTAACTATTTGAATACAATTCTTTAATACATTATTCTGCTAGCCGTCAAAGCTAGTGACACCAACATGAATTTTACATAGCAGTGTATAGGGTACAAACAACCGATACCGTAGTGTCAAAAAAACTGTAGGAGGACTGCACAGCCACTGTCAAATATGTAACGTCCACTAATCTTACACAAACCACATTATGATGAGATGTTATAGACAATTTACTTACATTTTCTAATATACATAGCGCCAGATTAAATGACTTTGCATCTTTTAATGAAGACGTTTATCAATTGTGCTTGTAAGCAACTGCTCAAGTCCTTACAAACGTAATAATCGTCTCATTGAAGAGCTCAACCCAGCGTAGGTCATCAGCTACAATAACCATTAGTTAACACTGCACTGTAGGCCTATGCAATTGGCTACAATTAAGAGAAATTTGAAGAATTGAAAAACGTGTTTCAGTGTTGCCAGTCACTTCGTACTGATGTCTACCAATACAGGTGCAGATAAATAAACCATGTCTAGTTGACCTGTTGATCACTTTTATACAGCATGTTGCTTTAGTTTTCGAACAATCCATAGGCCTACTAGCCGAGATCTCCCAGTACGCTGTCCATTTCATAAATTGGCGTAATGTCGCACAATGCTGGAATATGACATATTTACTAATTATCACCTCAGTTAACTAGTCTCCAGGTGATCCATTCCAAATACGATTTCTTCTTTGTACCAAAGTAAACACAGCAGCGATCTTAGATACTATGAGATAAACCTAATTTAATATGAACCAATTTCGACAAAGTTACATAAAAGTAATTAAAAATTGTGTCACGCGCAAGTTGAATATGAAGCATGCATTGGTCACATGCGCACACAAACATTCTTAAGTCATTGCACATCTAATACTGTTGGAATGTGAAAAACCGTTCAAAGAAGATTTAGTAGCGATAGATTGTTTTGCAAAGGTTTTCAATTGCATACGAAGCTGTCTAAGTAATTGATAAAGTAAGTGGTGGAATCAGCAATGTCTCCAGGGAGGCAGAGTTTCGAGTAATTCATACCATTATAAGCAAAATACATAAAAAAATCAGTTCTGGGGCGTATATACAGAAAAATTTGTCTTCTCGACACCTGTCTCAGCAAGGACCATATCCAAGTGTTGTTGATTGGCAATTCATGCAAATTTGCCGGATCACGTAGAAGTCTAATTGCAATGCTTCGTGACTAAGCTAACCTAGAGTATGAATATTATAACTGATCCAAGTTTGCTAAGTCGTTTGCCAAGCATACGTGCTGGATCACAATGCGCGCGAGTTAACAATCAGACCACAGCACCATACTATTACCCCGGCAGCATGCCCACATTGCCCATATTTGACCCATATTCCACAATGGGGCCAATATTCCTACATGTGACTCCTTTGGGGCTCACACTGGTCTCGTCAAATGTTTATGAGGGATGCTGGCAGCTGAGAGCACAGAAAGACAGTGAGATAACATCCTTAGTGGCGTCAGATGTGGGGAAACAGACCCCCCTGCCGATCAATGCATTACGACAGTTTCGAAGGGGGTGAAGGAACCGTGGCGTTGTGATCGATGCTAGCATACACTTCGACCAGGCTGTACATCGGGTTGTTAGACGGAGGGGCCACTCCTGCAGCGTATGCCCTGGCGATATTCATTTCGACGTACTCCGTAGCATCGGACTGGCTCACTCTGGGAGGCTTCTTCGGTGGTGTGCAAACAGTCTGAGGCCGGTCCGTCTTAGGAGAATCGCTCGGCTGGTCCAGTTGGCTGGCCCGCGGAGGTTTAGGGGGACCACTCGACTTCTTCCCTGGGTCCATCGTCACGTATTCAGATCTCTGGAACAGACAGTTTCTCAGTTTAGATAGAGTTTGTGTTAAAAGTAAACAGTTAGTTCAATTATAAGACGTTGAACAGTTAATATGTGGGACGGAACAATTATAGGAAACGGTTGGAAACGATATGTGAATGCACACAGCATGGAAAACGTCCCAAGAAGCAAATGGTTGGTGCCAAATGTAGATTTGGTCACGCTCCTGGGTTTTAGCAGTTTTGAAGCAAAGACAATAAGACAGAAACAGATAGAGAGAGATATATAATGACAAATCTCCCGCGTAGGGTATGAGGCCACGTGAAAGAATGAAATTCTATCCACAAACAGAAGCATATAACGTCTGCTTATTAATGCTTTAACAACGCTGTAATCACGTGAAAGCAAATGCGATCATATTATGCCTACTTTTTCTTAGCGCTATAAAAAAACTACTATAGTTATATTGCAAGACCAAAGAAACATAAGAGTCCCTTGAACTAGTCCGAATGACAGCCACGGCTGTGGTTATGAAGCATTAATAAATTCATATTTGCTAAGCCTAAACATATGATTTGATTAAAAAAATGACAAATAACAGCATCTGATTATTTTGAAACAACGATCTAGGGATCATTATAGCTTAAATGAAATACCATACATCACGCGTGGACCATCTGGTCGGTCCGCTTAATACAGTCGGCTGCTCGCTTGCTATCCGACTAGACTGTGACCCTCACATTCATTGGGCCCACAGCTGGCCACATTTGTCACCAGTGACAATGCGGGTCCCATCTGGGTCCAGGATGGGGAGATATGCTCCATGCAGCATGTGATACAAGCATATTTTGTCGCCCCGTATTAGATTGCACTATAATAAATTGGTAGCATTATTATCATTCGTCAGAGCGTTTCGGCCCCTATTTGCTTTATTGCCGCCTTGCTATTTGAAATACACTAAAAATTGTAATGAAAACATGGATGTAGGTAATACTGCTAAAGAAACTTGAAAACGAACAGAAAAACGAACGCTAAAGCGCAGAAGTAGCGAGTAATATATGGCACAAGGAGATTAAAGTACCTAAGACTAATAAATGTCATCATAAATTTTGAGCCCTAGGAATAACGACTCCGTGGAAGGGGCACTCCATTGAGTCGTCCATGCGCCGTCTGATGTCTTTGGAGGGACACTCCATAAAGTTTACCCATCAAGCACAAACAGGCTTCAAGCTAAGGCTGCTCATAGACATATTTGTTATCATAATACTTTAAGGTAAAAAGCTGATGAGGAAGATGAAACCGAGAACAAAGTAGGAAAACCGAAGTGGAAATGCTGGTTTTTGAAAACGATGAATATTTTATTTATGTGCCCAAAATAAGTGGAAAAAGGACAAAAAAGAGAAATATATGGATGACTTACAATTAAGGTCGTCAAATAAGTTTGCTATCTAGTGAAAAAATTGCCACTACCTTAATGGGCGCCCACCGATATTTTGCAGGAGGGGGCTTAACACAATGCTAAACACAATGGTCACGGTTAAATAGAGGGAAGCGCAGGCCTATATTCAAATGAGGTTTGATGGGAGGAGTCAGCACTCGGCACGACGTCATAGCATAATTATATCATCATAATTATAGAAAACGACATGAGTACGCTGCAGATATAATTATAATTATTTTTAAAATTCTGACTACAAGTTAAGTTTAACTTTGTGCGTCATTAGTATCGTTTGTGCTTTAGAGCGAAGAAATTTGTTAAACACCAAAAAGTAGTAGCTAAAAATAGGTGTCAATTCTCCGGGGGGCAAGTGCTCCCTCTTACCCCTCTATGGGGCGCCCATGCCTATCTCGCATAACTAGGCCTACTGCATTGCTAGGGTCGGCTGTTAGTTGGTGGTGTCAGGCTAACTTGTAGCAACGTTTTATGTTTGAACTGTAGACGAAACCCGTATGGCAATATTCCCATATTAGCTTCGCATGTCTTACAGATAGGATTATCTGATATTGATATATGAAGCCCGTATGCAAATAATGGTGATTTGGGCTTCGTATGGTCTACGTGAGGTTGTTGCTGGGCTTAGCGAGTGCTTACTCATTCGTGTGCCAATAAAATTCAGTACGGCTCAACGAAATAAAGATAATCTGATATCAGAATGACTTAATGAGTTCAAAGAATTCCTCTCTGATTTCCTTGCCAACCGAACTCGGATCTGCACTCGAGTCTCTGGAAACCCAATCGACAAGACGCAACGCTTGTGAATAAATTGGTTCCCCCCTGAGCTTTAAACTAGCGCTTTACAAATTTTGAGTTTACGATTGCTGATTACGACGATGATTTTAGGTTTATTTGAAAAATAAGAACACAATCTAACACATTCTAACGTATCCTTTGACAAGCTGCTTACCCTACTACGGGGGTACGCGATAGTTTAGTGGTAAACGTGTTAAACTGTCAATCGAGAGGTCGGGGTTCTAATCCAAGCTAGCGCAGAAATCTGATTCGAGATTAAATTTTCTGCTCTGCATTTTCTACCCCTAGCAAACTCAGCCATAGTGACTACACTGACCGTACACTGTCGGTGGGAAGATAAGACAGTGACTGTGAGAGAGGACTGGTTATCCGCCCTTATAATTATGCTGAGGCTAAGAAACTGAAATCGCTAACATATCATACTCACGGCTGCATAAGGGCTAGCTTAACGGACTGCTCTTCTTCCTACCCGAATACACGAGTAAAAAGAAAACGTAGGCTATCGAGGCAAACTAGGTTAGATAATGGCTCGGGTCAAAGTCAAATAAGCCTACACAGCATAGGCAAATGCATATGGGACACACAGGCTCAAGTAAATTATGCTTTATTTCATTAAGCTTATATCTGCGAAGAAAGAGAAACATACCAAATAAACCGAACGTTGACTACAGACATAGTCCGACTAGTGTTGTAACATTTGTAACATGCTGCTTATGTTTAGAGGTAGTTTCAGAAGCCTTTCTATAGTAAAACTTGTTGTTTAAATACTCACCAATGTAACTATCGAGACTGAGATTAGCGGCTTTCATAATAATGTCATCACTCACTGTTCCGGAACTATACCACTGGTTTACTCTATAACTGATATCTATAGAATACCCGGACCCTCTGTTGACTACGACCCATTTATGTACCAGCCATTCTAGGCCCTATGCAGCCCAGCACCAATTGCTGTGTGCACATCAAGTGCACACACATTATATACACATACATGTACATATATACATATATACATACATACATATATACATATATACATATATATATACAGGGCCTATTAAATGTATCGGTGTGTGTATGTGTACATTAAACGGGTTACTCAAGACTCTGGCCGCTTATTCGCCAATTCCAACAAGGAAATGACGTGGCTGCCTTCACGAGTCTAGCTAGAGCCGACTTAAATTCTTATACACATATCAGCGCCTGTGTTGGTTTCCGATGGTTACAGAATTACCCAGCGTAGAATAGATAGCACAGCAGGCCTACTGCCGCCTGTAGGTCTAAACTACAATGACAGCCAATAAACTTCGATATCAAATAGAGCGCTACAGCGTAAGGCCAGGCCGTTGGCATCAAGGTCTCGTTCTAAGCAATCTAGGGCACAGCTCTACAATTAATTTATGCTCCCTTTGCATAGACCGGTGTATTTAAGACATACATGTATGTATCCGCTATTTACTTGGCAGTCGTATTTATAGCAGAGGCATGTGAGCGCGATGTTATGTGCTACTAAAGACAAATCACTGCGGAATGACACGCAGCGTACTACTTTTATAGTTCCATGTATGTGCGTGAACTTTAGACGTTGTATCCGTGATCGAATGAAGTAATACTAAATTGCAATAGTCTAACCTAGTAGCGATTACAAGGCATGGTAGTGTGCCGATTGATTCAATAACATAAGACAAAAAGACTGAGTAGCATGACACTCATCCAAATTCTGCGTTAAAACAAAGCCAATAACGATTGGAAACAATAATTCTATGACATAGATCTATTGCAATTAGTATTTAAGTTGGTGAGTAAGCAAGAAAGAAACAAGTAAGTAAGCCTTTATTTTCATCAGACCAGCAAACATAAATAGTATGTAGCACTTGTTATAGCGCCCCTTTCAAGATTTCTCTCAGAGGCGCTCCCGACTACAGCGCGGACACTGAATCGGAGTTTCACGCCGAAGCGATGAGCAATAATTACGAGTGAAGGACTTGCCCAGGGTCCCTACGCGGCGGCTCGAGGTGGATTCGAACCCGCAACCCTCCGGCTGCAAGGCACCGAACATACCCCTAAACCACCGCGCCCCACGATAGTGAGCCCAGGCAACATTATAGGCCTAATACGGAATTTACAGTAGCTATCATAAGTTAGTTAACTTACGGTTTTCCCTTGGTGTTGATTAGGTTCCAGTTTCTGTATGCCTGAAATTGAAGAAATATTAATACTAAAGTGTACAGAAACACGGAACAAGTCTTGTCTCGCTACGTTTGTCTGTCTGTCCGTCTGTCTGTCCGTCCACCTTTCTGTTCGATCCTCCACCTGTCTCTTTGCGTTTTTACTGTCTGCAAGCCTGCCTCTCTGTCTTTCTCTCTGTATTTCTCTCTATTAACATGCTCTATACCTGCCATTCAGTCTCTGTGTCTTTGGGGCTGTCTCAATCATTCTATTTCAAACTGCCTCTAACTGGTATACTGTCTAATTCTCAGCGTCACTTAGTTGGCACTTACTGTCTCACAGAATCTATCCAATTATTGTCGATAGGATTAAGCAGTGCGGCCCTCTAAGACTAATTACAAACTCGTTTGTTTTATTATAAGTTGACAAATACAGCGGAGTAAAGATAAAACAACTGCAAGAAGACTTATGGGTAATATAAAACTGTACACAGCCACTAATGCAACGAACGGAGTACATGTGGGCCTGTACTGCCTGCTAAGTTGCATAAAACGTCTGTTTATGCTTGTTTGTTTGGGTTATAATTATGAAAATTCGACACTCGCTGGTAATGTTATCATTTTGAAGCGGCTGCATCGGCCAATCCCACAGAAGGTGAAACCAAAATGCTCGCGAAATGCAAATAGTAGGCCCCTAGGCCTAGTGAATCAAATAGAAGACGTCTGGTCTGTTTTCTAGGGTCGTAGCTGAAAGCGAAAATGTCTCATGGTTCCTGTTATAGGAAAATGACGTTAACCCAACTGTTCTTAATGCCTGGACTCTACACAGATAAATGTACCCTATAATATGTAAACCTATCCCTTTGGTACTCTATATACCTACAATCACTTCCTGACGCAACTTGTCAGTCAAGAAGTAGAAGAATAAGAAGAAAGCAGTCTCGTAAGCTAGCCTCGAAAGGCAGCCATAGGTAATAAGTGTAGGCGACTTTATAAAAATATATGGTTTGTTGCTGTTTAACGACACTGTATCGTAACACAGATGATTAGCGTCGCCCTCCTCGTTTATCCAGGCTTGGGAATGGAACTGCCAGAGTACGAACCTAGGTATAATAGGGCGAGCGGTCAGTCATCTCTTTTGTCATCTGATCTGCCTACTGATATGATAGCCTGTGATAGGGTACGGTCATTACTGACTCATTACCCATAATAATAGTTGAGTTGACTAAGGTTCAAGTGGAGCCGATATCTAGAAAGAAATTTGTGCCATGGCAGGGATTTGCATCACATGATTTGAATCACTCGATCTACGATTGCCAATCTGGCAAGTTAACCGCTAGACCGCCGCGTACTCATTGTCAGTAAACGACACAAAAAAGCTTAGTGCGGGCTTGTCATTTGTTAAGTTAATATTCATTCAAGTGATGCATGCAATTGTGCAGTAACTTAATATTGATGAAATATTACGACACAACTTCCACAACGTTCCTATTCCCAACAATTATACTAGCCTAAATTAAACCTTTTCTATTGGATTTGTTTAGTATTCTACCAACTAAATAACAAACGTGACTGCATGCTGCACCCTATGGCAATATGTTCAAACTCTATGGAGGTGTGGTTAATAATTGTTGCAAAGTCAAGGCGTTCAATCCAGTAGTACTAATTAGCTATGCAAAAAACGATTGTATTTGAAATTCGTAGCCTCAGCGGTACCTTTTTTGCTGGATATAAAATTGGATAACCACAGTTTAAAACAAATTTAGGCCTTTTTTTCTCAAAAAACTTTAATTTATAATTTGAAACATCAAGTTATGTCTCTATAGATCCGAATTGCAGATTCTCAAATTCTCAATTCTCAAAAACTGTAATATAAAATTTGAAACGTCAAATTATGTCTCTATAGATCCGAATTGCCATTTGCAATCACATCACAATGCATGAAATATATACAATACATCCACCAAAGCTTTTCGATTTTACATTATTTTCTTTAGATGTAGGTTTCGGAACAACCAATATGCATGATTCAATCACCCTAGTCTTTTTCCGGGTGAAACGAATGCCAAATGTTAGGGTTCAGGTTGGATCGAAAGCACAGAGGATGAAAACACCAATTTCCTATGTTTGAGACTTATACGCGTAGTAGTCAACACGTGTGGCAATCTCTAACATTGATTCAAAGCGGCTCGGCCTCCAGGCGATCTGGCCTTAACTTTGCGCTACCAGCTCTATTTCTAGTACACTTTTACTCACTTATTATATTATATGAGATATAGTTATCGAAAGGTAACTCTTTGCTTTATTATTACGGGTCCACATACCCCGACCTCAGTTTGACACTCTTGGGCAAATAGGCTACTCAATAATACAGTTAGGTCACTTACATTAGAGCTTAAACAGTAATGACAAATACAAGGTAACCTCTCATCTACAAAGCGCTGGTTTGTTTCGTCAGCAGCTACTTGATATACTTTCTCGAACTTCACAGTCCGAGTGCCACAATGAAAGCCCTCAACTCACTGACATTAAAACTGAAGCTGAATAAGATAGAGTGATCGTCACTTGCTACACGCCACACATAGTTTCGCCAGTGGCCATCAGAACCCAAGCTCAGGGGACAGGTTACAGTGGCATACCTGAAAATTTCGGTCCACACAATAGTTTATTCAATTGGGACCTCTATGGTCTGTTATCATTTACTCAGCTGGCCTCTAGGCCCTACTTCAGATTCAGTTGGGGGCGCTGCGGGCTCATACACTACTACCAGAGGATCATGTTATGTATCCTTTTAGAGGCAAGTAAACTAGTCAACTGTTTTCCATATAGTTTTCAACGAGGCTTGAGAATAATTATTGCGAATTTTTGTCTGTTTCACATTGCCATCCGATTTTATACCCGGATACAAAGATAAACGCGAAACTCTGTATCAGTCTGCAATGGGGGCGCTACTGAATGGAAACGGTTGTGAGCGGCACTATGTATAATACTAATTACATTACATTTGTTACAGAAAAAATAAATAATATGAACCAAGAGCATGCATAGTCTATTTCCGTTGCTCTAGACTAACTGTAACAATTATGCTGTTATGATAGAATGTTTTGTGAGGTATCAAAATGCGCTGTGTTAATTACAAAGGCAGATGTCAGTATACCTCACTGCGCCTTATGAGGAAGGCCTACATAAGGGACGCTACGTAGTATATTGAGACTAGAAACATACAAACATGCATACATAAATGCATAAAGACATGCATATACATACATGCATATATGCATGCATACATACATACATACATGCATACATGCATGCATACATACATACATACATACATATATCCGTACACACATACATAATAATAATTATTCTTTATTGAAACAATCCGGTTGACAAACCGCAACCGGTTACAGTGTACAGTTATGCAATTGAAACAATTCACAAGAACACAAATTACAGAAGACATATAAATCTTAACTACTAACAGAACAGACAGCCTGCAATACACGGCGCTAATAGCAGCCTACAAAGCATGTCAGCCTACGGTTTCGATTTCAGTACCTCTCGCTCTCTATGCCAGCGTGTTATCCAATGCGCTATCGGATTATAATGCCTGAGTATTTCGCATTAGTTTTAAAAGCCATACTATTGCAAAAATATTTATTATGTAGCGACTGTTGTTACACTAAGAAATTATTTTATTATTATAAAGTTGACAATAATTTCCAAATAAAATTTATTGTAGCAGGCTCCCGTACGAGCTTCGCGAGTTTGACATATAGTCTTGGATCATGAATATCTCTTCCAATTGAACATCACCTTGTCATTTAACCACGTGGTTTTCAAAAACTATATTCCCAGCTACAAATGAGGAACTAGCAAGATTTACCCCAATTATAAGAGGATAGCACTGGACTTGAACGAGTCATATATTGGAACCTCTAAAACAAAGCGGCTGGCGTTTGGAGCTGCTGGTATTGATGATTATTATGACTAAGATAATGATACATGTTCGTTTGTTTTATATGTATATTATGTAGATACAGAAAGCAGCCCTAATGAATAAGTGTATTATATTGACATTAGCCTGCTCTTATAAGCAAATATGGGCCTACATCTGTTTTGCCCAATAATATACCATTTACATTTCCAATATGCTATCGTTGCGAAACTGTTAGCACACGATGACAAACCTCTCATTTCGACGTAACCCAGCTTTGACCTCAATTTTGCTGCTGCACCTGATGAGTTCTTTGTTTCTGTTCCATTTCCACACTCTTCCACAACATCTAGGAGAAAATGGAAACAAAAAGTAGTTTAATCTGTTTCAAAGGCTTTTCATGAATAGTATATTTGCAATAGGGCCTATACATTTTTATGGACCAAAATGAAGTCTCAAGCCAATGTAGAGCAAAATTTTGATAACGGAAGTAGTGTCGTAAACTTGTGAAGTAATTAATATGAAGTTGCGAAAGAAGAATTTTAAAATGCCTTTCAACGATGCGGCATCTGCGGTAAATGTTCAAGTTAACAATTTCAATGCAACATTAAAAGTTGTTTTAACAACTTCACTTACTTCAGTAGCTTGAAAATTTATTTGTTGTGTTGCTGATAATGGTAGGAAAATACCTGGTATCGTCGGTAAGGGATCAGTTACAGCAATCGTTGCAGACTTTCTTGATGCGATGATACAGTTTCATCATGAATGATATGATTTTCTACTGTAAGAACTTCTAAGATAAAAGGAAAACCTTCTGTTAACGTACACATTAAATGAATCCATATACATAGCAACCAGGTGAACTGAAAGCCAAATTCATGTTTTATGCTGAATTCATAATTATATGAAATATGAAGTCAACAGAAAACATGAATTGGCTGCAGCCATTTTCACAGCAAACACCTTTATATTGATTCAATATTTTCGATATTCTAAATAGTTTTGCAGTTGAGGTTTTTGTTCTTGTACTCTGTGGTATTAGCATATCTCTTGATTCAGTAGAGCGTTAAACAATACTCTAGTATTGCTGGAAGAATGAAACATCAGGATTTATTTCTTGTAATTATCTGTAGTATCAACAGAATATTGTCTTTTTCTTCGTCTGAAGTTTACCAAATGACCTGGAGTTACTTCATTGTCCTTTGCATTTATCTGAGCATTCTAGCAGATAAGGTTTGCTCTGTTAAACAAGAAAATCTGACACAGTAAACCTGTGTTAAGCTCATCATATTTACAAATTGCATGACGAGCAGTTAAAGAATATCAACTATACCTGTGTTACCATTTTCGACATGATCTCCATTTTGTTCAATGCGCTCGGCGATACGTGGTTTTGGGGTTACTTTTGAAATCCAATCTGGAAAAAGACAAACGCTAAGTATTTTCAAATTTACTCAACAGTATTTGCTTCAATCAGACATTTACATGTAATGCGAAAGCGCATTTAAACTGTTAGTGTACTGAAAATAATCGAGTGACAATGTGCAAATAGCTGTTACAGCATTAAAAACCCAGTTATAATGTACATCTTTTGTGCTATTTTTTATCAGTACGCCCTGGACCTAGAGAGCTTTTCTTATAATGTTAGAAATAACACATCGAAAACTGAAATGATTCTACAATCTCGACAATGCCAAAAATAAACATTCACTTAGTTTCGTCATATAATTGGAATGTGCCATGCAATCGTATTGGTCAGTGCTTACCAACGGCGTTCCGGTATTTTTTCAGGTTAAAAAAATTATCTCAAAAGCGACATCATCAGAAAGCTACTTAAACTTATTAGCTTATGAGATTGTTCTAAATTCATTTGGAAATCTTAGATTGTGCTTCTGAAGTATCCGGGAATTAGATTACATGTAAACTGTGAATCATTCTATAAATACCGACAACAAAAGTCAAAGAAAGTAAATTTTCATTACATAGTCTGTGTCTTTTTATGGTGAAACGGATCAACAGAAAAACGCCGCCAACGACACACATTGCAACTATGATAGGAATTATAATCGCAGGAATAGATCTTGACATGGATGAATCTTTATCCAACCTAATCCACGAAACGTTTGACTCTGTTACAATATGCAATGTTTGGGATATCCACGTAGAAGAATATTCTGGTACGTTGTTTGCAACCGGCCACGTTGATGCGTCCCACAAACTGTTCAGCATATTTAGGCGATCGACTGAATTCCGTGAATCGTGTAGTACATGTGTACTTGCAACCATCCAAACTCGAATGAGCAGTTATGTTGATAGTAGAAATCACGACGTTGCTAGTAGAAGTAGTGTTAATAGAACCAATATCGATTGTTGATTCTGTTCCTGCGGTTGAAATCATCTTCCATTCCATCACAGGAATCCAGTTTCCGACAAAGTGAACGCTGCACCTCATCTGTACACTGGAATATAGATCGCGTCCATCGTCAACTACTGCACAGACTGGATTAGACTCTGAAATTGGTATAAAATTTAGCATATCGCACTGCAATTCGTTAACAGGATGTCAATTAAAACTAAGTGCAAAAGTAGCTGCAACAGATTGAAATGAATTTCCAAGAAGGACGTTCAGAAAAAATACAATTTAAAAATGGTATATTTTGCAATTGGAATCTATTTTATAAAACATTTCGCTCTCTTTCTTAGTTTATGCATAATTATGTTTTTATGAGTGGTCCTGTCTATCATAATAAATTACAATTATCCGCTCGATTGAAGCAGGACTTGGGGAACTAAGCATTTTACAAACGCCAGTGAAGACCTAAAACAAGAAAAAGAAAAGTCAAGCTTCAAAAGACAATGGTTGATGATTGATTTCCGATCCAAAAATTTTAAGGCAAACCTTGTGAACGCAACTAACACTTACCCAACACAACGAGATCAGCGCCGGAATTTTCAACACCAGCCTCGTCACAAACGTAATGCAACGGAATATCCTTTCTTGTCCTCACTTTAAGTGTAAATTGTCCTTTTGTTGAGTTGCTAATCTCGCAGAATTCTGAATAATTCTTCGCAAATTTATTTCCCGTATAAATTGTAGACAATGTTGCGTTTGCATGCGTTTCGTTGTTTATTATCCTCCAAAGCAGTCTGTAATCGTTATTCGTCGTACAGTTCATGATGGCAACATCTCCTTCGATAACAGCTACGTTTTTAGGCACAACTGTCAATTTGGCATTACTACCTGTAGATACAAAGTTTCATGTCATTCGGAATATTCAACAATTTCGGCTTGTATTTATCAATATATCGTTGGGGCATATGCGGCTTCATAGATGAGGTTTACACTTCGGCAAGTCTTATGCTTCAGTCAATTCCAGTGTTTGCAAGCAGAGTCTCAGTAGTTTTAAATCTTTATGCTTATGCGTAACTATCCTATCGTCATCTGCAAAGCTGTGCTCCATCTTATCTCAGGGAGTCATGCAACATCGTCTCGGTCATCCATGGCTGTAGTTTCTCATGAAACGGCGACACGTAAATACACGATTACGATTACATTTACGACTACGATTACTGCATACTCAAAATCCACGTTACCTCAACCTGTCGCAACTGAGAATAGATTATGAGTATGAATTGAAAAAGCTTTAATTCTATAGCGACAGTCGCTTACACTTTCTAGACACACTAAAATTTATGCCAGATTTTATAAATTCATTATACAACAATAATATTGTATAGTTTGTCCGGCTGATTTCACAGTCAGGTATAAGCTCAAACTGGAAAATTGTAAGATATGTAATTGTAGCACTTACAAGAGAATTTCAAAAGACGCTGTGCTATCTCAGCAGAGATGAGAGAGAGGCCTAATGCATGTGCGAAACTGAATGCATGACTGTGCGCCGATTCAAATTGAATAATAATCATGATGTTCGATAGCAATAACTACATAATTAATCCGATTAATTATCGTTCACTTCCGGTGTGAATCTGCGACAAAACATAGCAAAACGTCCACAGTGGAATGTGATAGCCATCGAGTTTATTTGCATTGTTCCTCCAATTCTCTTCTATGAGACAATTGTGAATTATGCATCACCTTCATAGGTGGTTGCAACGGAGAAATAAATGACTTACAGAGCACGTTGCTTGTGAACGGATGCCTTGTGGGATATGCCCTTGCTAGCCATGCTTTGCAAATTAATGAAATTGGACATCATCAGTCAGTCATCAGAACTGACACAACGGGAGAAATAAACGTGCATGGAAGACGCTGTATATTTGCAGTGTTATTGATTCTAACAATCATTAACTACTATTTATTGTCTTGTTACAGGATTTGCATCAGACTAAATGATCTAAGAGCAACTGTGACAATTAATATCACCTTCACACGCATGCGAACTGGTACCTCTCGCTCTAAATGAATTACATGTACATCTGTATCACATACATGCATGCATATCTACATGCACGCATATATACAAGAAAACATACATGCATGTATGCATATATACACAATGGCACAGATACATACGTACATACGTACATACACACATGCATACATACACCCACCCATACATGCATACATGTATAGACTACACTTACACTTACATACGTACATACATACGTATATACAATATATGCATAGTTACATACGTACATACAGAAAAACATGCATTATATGCATACATTCATTCATTCAATTATGCATACACACATAAATGCATGAGTACGTATTTTGTTTACAAGTAAATTATATTAAAACAGCAATTTTTAAAGAAAACCTTTTAACAGAAAATAGTCTTTGTGACCCACTTACCTGGGACAAAAACGACTAAAACGCCCAATAGCCATGCATTTCTGCAATTCATGTTGACTATGGATACTTACTCTAGGCCTACACTATGCGACGAGTTTAAAGCCAGTCACTTGCATTGTGCTAACAAAAGCGCACATACTGATTACTGATGTTAATGCTGTATCATTGTACAAGCCCGTAACATATTCATATAATTACTCTTTCATGTTATAGGCTACAGCGTGTTTACAGCTGTTTGCATGATAATTATTCAAGACCTTCGCTCATCTCCATCCTGTATCCTGAAATTGTATGGCTAGCACGAGACTGTTTTTGCGCACATACCTTGTACGATATTATGCATAGGCTATTATTTACAATCTATACTGTACAGCAGTATTTTATTATAATCATCAGTTGGTCGTTTGTTTGCACTTCTGGGACCGTCTACGCATGTTTGCAACAATTCAATAAGTAAGAAAGTAAGTAATCTTTATGAGCGAGAGACAAATGTCCGTGCTTTACAATTGTCAATGTAGACTACAAATTTCAGAAATCTTACCCTGATCCATCTACACCCGCGCCGTCCACTTTCTAACAACCTAAACACAACCCACTGTTGCAGCTCCTCTGTCTTTCTCTGGACCTTCAAACCGGATTTTGTTCTTCACGTGGTGTCTTTGGACAACCCTCTTCACTTGACGCAGCACTCGTGAATAAGCGGATGCCCGACGCTGAGTTTACCATAGCGATTAGATTGCTTGACATTGCAGTCATTAGACTAGAATTTTGCAATAGCCGAAGGGCAGAACTTTTCTATTGCCCATGTACGTAATGTATGTATGAATCTGTCCATTTATATAGCGCAGTTCTAGTGCAGTGTGACGTATGCTGGAGTAAAACATTAACAACGGAAACGCAGAGTGAGTTGCATAGGGGCCTAATACACGAACATTAGGCCTGACTAATTTTTGTGCTTTCATTTCGAACAGATAGAAAATGGCGACCGATAATTTGTTTCGCCTCCTAGCGAGTAAACGAAGTGGTGATGTATAAGGCTGAAAAGGACAGATCGCCTATCGCTTAGGCTTAGCCTATTATAAGACAGGGACAGAGGAAATTGATTAGTCACACGCGGAGAGAGGATTACCTACTAAGAACTATAATGGATGAAGGATAATGAGAAGAAACCTAGACGGATTCTGCTCGATGGTGGATCGAGGGAAGTGAACTTGAAGAAGACCTAGCGAGTAGCCTACAGTTTTCTTGTTATGTGAAGAAATTTGGTCGAATTTATAATATTCCGAACGAAACAGAAACACAAAAGTTCCATACACTGCACACTATTAATACAATCGAGAGTCCTAATTTTGCTGAAAACATTCGTGAAATGGCCTTGTTAGAAGCAATTTGCCATACTGTTAAGACGTCATAGACGTCACTTGCATGAAGAACCTGTGGGTTTTGACCTTGTTCAAGAATTGCAAGGTTCAGGTAGCAACATTGTCTGTGACAACTTCTTGCTATAGTTTATATAAGAAAACATAAACATTACTAATTTATTGAGCCGATTTTTGCTTTGTTTTGTAGGATACATGAAAATATCCAAGCATGCATTCTAACTATGTTACTAAATAATCTATATCTACCGTACTGAACATTTCGTTTTACAGTAGATAATGGGCCGATATGTTTCGCGATTCAATTACAAGGCTAATAAGCCTAATAATAATTATATGCAACTAGCAAGTTGTGTTACAGATTATTGTTTTTCCCAGAAACGCATAGCATTCGGCAAAATAAAAAGCAGACTACGTCGGTCTAGGGTGTCAACTACAGCGACAAAAGTAAGTGTCATCAGCGTTGCTTGCCTGTATTAGTGGTAACAGGAGTCGCTTCGCGGAGTGCTCTTTCGCTTGGGTATCGAGGGATTCATAACGGTTCTACAAATTAGATGAATTGCTTTCTGGTACCGCATCAGGCGGGAATCGTGTTCCTATAGACTGGTCATGACATTGTGTTTATTTGCCATCTTAAATTGTAGCATACCGACACTATTGCCACTACAATAAATCGATTTCTTGAACTTGAAAATATTATATTCGACTCTTCATTTGTTATTGTAGCTTACCTCTACCTGATATATACATATTTTATGTTTTGGCGGCCATATTGGCCTCCATCTTGGATAGTAACATTCCGATACTATTGCCATTACGATAAATCGAATCGATTTCTTGACCTTGAAAATATTATATTCGACACTTCATTTATTATTGTAGCTTACCTCTGACCTGATATATACATAGTTTTGGCAGCCATATTGGCCGCCATCTTGCCTAGTAACATTCGGACACTTTTGCAACTACGATAAATCGATTCCTTGACCTTGATAATGTTAAGTTTATTACTTAATTTGTCATTGTAGCTTATCAATGACCTGATATATACTGTTTTCTGTGTTGGCGCCATTATTGGCAGCCATCTTGGATAAAATGCATTTTTGGGGTAACCCCGTGGTCGGATTTTGTGGGATTTTGGATATATGTTTATTCAGCAACGGAAACTGAGCAGGAAACCGTTAAAAAAGCTTCTGAAGCAATTTAGCCCAGTTTGAAGGTATATTTGAGCTAGATATCATTGCCTGGACTAAGTTTAGAAATCCTGTTTACTAACAACTTTAGTATTTTAGTAACAGCGAAAAAGCTGGATACTGACGGCAGGTATAATCTCAATTAACGCTTAATATTAGACACTTAGTTACTGTAAATATAATAATAACTTTCATTATTAGGCCAATCATTTTATTGTTATATCGTAACACTTGCAAAATATTCAAGTTGTTTTATTTAATAAACAGGAGTAAAATGTGCCGATTACTAAAAATCCATGTACAGTGTCACTTGACATTATTTTCTCAGAAGCTGTGAAAATATGGGGTCTCACACTGTCGACTAAACAGTTACATAGGGTAGCGCGACTCAAACAAGGCACGCAGTTCTTGAGTATCAAACATTAAATAAAACAATGAATGCAAGGGTACAGCTGCAGAGTCGTTGAAATACATACGAATAGACGCCCGAGACTGAGAAACACGCAGCAAACTCGCACTCATATAATACGCAATCAGCACTACTCCACTTTTGTCACTACTTCTCATCGCATAAATTATACTCTCAACGTTCTCTTACTGGGCATGCGCAAAACACTCCATAGACCCAGTGACACTTCCCCTGCATGCAGCGTCAGCGAGTCCATGCTTACACAGTACATTATACGGTATACACAGTTTGCACACCCAGAATGAATTTCATACACATATAAAATAGTTGCAATATTTTCTTCATTAATGTAATTACTTTACAGAATTTCGGACTTAACAACAGTTACTGACCTACAAGTAAGAAAGCTGAACATAGCAACAGCTTTTATACAGACAACCACCAGTCTAAACGCGACTGCTTTGATAAAAAAATGCGTCAAGAATGAGCAACATCATCTTTTGACTTGAGATCAAGGAACAGGAAGAAATCGTGTGGTCTGATTTTTTACGTGAAAAAGTTATGTAAGAAAAACATCCTTAGCCCAACGCTGAGGATGGTCGGCAAATTGTGTATGTGAAATGATTTAGTATGCTTTTTACAGATTCAGTCAATCAGCCAACACAAGTTTTGATGACGAAAACGACGACGACATTGATGATGATGATGAATGATGATGATGATGATATTGCCATTGTTGCAGTTGCTGATGGTGATATCAATGATGATGCCAATGACGATGATTATGGAGGTGATGATGATGAATAAAATTGCAGATAAACTGAGAAAGATGTGTCCAAAATGATGAAAGATATTAAACAAGAATATAAATGTATTATTGCTTCCGACGAGGTATATTTTAGATCATTGCAGCGTATTAGTTTATTTCGTCGGGTGTTGGAACAAGACAAGCGTAGACAGATGGTGGAGGAGGAACGCGTTTTGCAAGATCCTCATAATTTCCTTTGCGTCTTGGAGCTCCAGCAGAGAATGATTCACGTGTGGAATAGTTTGGGACTTTTGCTACAATTACTTGGCTGTTAATTGTTGCCCTGATTTTGTCTTTATTGACGCTCTGTATTGGTGTCCGAATTGAGGTGTCTTCATGGTCCGCTGTAATTGGGATATCGTCCACAAATTTGTCGGAATGTGTAGTAATGCGCTGTAACCATGGCTTCTCTTCCTCGTGCACGTTTATATATGTAGAATCTAATACGAGATTCGAATCTTTTTCAAGTGAGACTGCTTCTTTAGGGAATGAGAACCTCGGAATTTCAGCGCACATTTGTTGATGATGCTTTGACAGATCCCGAATTGGTTTTGACAATCTGAAGGAATCTTTACTATTTCTCGTTGAGCATGCACGTTCGTGTGGTTTGGATATATTAGCGTATTGAATTGGTTGCAGCAAGGTCGTATTTGGCTGTGGAAAAGAATCAGCAGCTGCATTGATGTATAGAGCTGTTAGCTGTTCTGTCTGTTCCACTTTTGGAGGAGTATTCACGCGTCTTCTTGGTGCTACATTGTAATACACTGATATTTGGCGTTTAACAGATAAAACTTTGTCGGCTGTTATTGGAGGAACGTGAAGAACTATTGTAGGAGATTCAAGGTCGACAGTCTCTTTTTCTTCGTTCAAATGTTCAGGCAACTTAAAGGCATCGCCAAAATTGTCGTCTGATATCTCTTCATACTCTGGTCTGACTGATGCTGTTCCTGTCGTTTGTGATTCTCTTGGGCCTGAGAAGTCAGTATCAATTTCATCACTAGTGCTGAGCCTGCTGCTCTGCAACTTCTCTGTCTGTTTTGAATCTAAAATGTCATTAAGAAGTTTATCTACATCGGTATAAAATGCCGCGAATCGGCTGACCAGCGTTATTCCTAAGTTTGGGCACAGTTGAAAGGTGTCCACTTTCACACGGAATAAACTGCGTTGGTTTTCTGAGCAAATATGCACAGTGCCGGCCTTAGGTACAGGCAAGGCAGGCAGTTGTCTGGGGCGCCAAAATATAGGCCCCTCGATTTTGAGGCCCAAGGCCAGAATTAGGGTGCCAATGAAACGTACATGAAAAATTTAAGTTTTGATTTTCTGTGGTCTCACCCTCTAAAAATGTTCCGTTATATATGGAAGTTATTCAGGAAAAAAATTAACCAAATATTTAAATATTTAGAGGTGGTACATTGCTCCTGAAGGCTAAGTAATGATAATGTGTCGTAATGCTAGTGAATTTCTGGCATATTGTTCTGCTCTGTCATTGAAAACTTGTTAACTATGTGGATTACTCAGGAGTTTTGATTATTTCCGTGCTTTATATCTATAATATATCATATCTGTGTTTTATATTCAGTCTCGATGCTTTGACATCACGCAGGAAAAATTAAAATTTAAAGACTAAAATGTACTGTGAACAGAATAACTTTTGAATCCACTCGTTAGTGTTTTTATTTTTATTTACTATTGGTTACCACATAATGTTTAACAGAAAATCAATGTAAATTTGATTGTTTTATTATTAGCATTGATTACATTATTTCGAATATTTTTATGTGAGTGATACTATGAGATTGCTATCATCTTCTTCTAGTTGTCAATCTATGACAGAACTATAAACTCGGTTCCATTGTATGCAGAAAATATTATTGTTATGTTTGTATTACTATGTAACAGGTATCTTGTCTGGTAAGGGCTTAGTCCAGTTGGCAGACATTAAAAAATATACATCGTGTATGGCTTAGCCTTATTATAGGAGGTCTGTCTGAGGCCATTGCCGGTTCTAAACTGCCTTCCAGTCGACAAGAAGTGTTAAGTGGTTTTTCTGATCTGCATACAGTGCAGAACAAAACAGTTCAGGAGAGTGCTGCCGCCACTGCCAAGGAGATCAGCCAGTTTTGGGATAAATCACGCATTCCGACACGACAGTAATACCATATAATCATCAAAATTAAGCAATAACACCACAAGTAGCAAGGTCTGAAGAAAGCTTCTTCCCGAAGAACAGAAACGCAGCAGCACAAGGAAGATGAATCTGTTCTTGACGATTTATTTGATGTCGCGCAGGCAGAACTTTGCATTTGATAAAAATACACGAAGACCGAGAATTTTAACTAGCACAGAGGGAGAAAGGAAGACTTAGGAGCCTGGGACCAGTTGACTTGAAGTTGGCGAAGGTCGAAGAGCGACGTTGTAAGAGAAAACTGCTAACCGAACACAGAAGGAAAAGAGAACAAGAGCGTAAGGTATCGCTAGGTTAGAGTTTTGTTGAAATTCCAGATAACAATACAGACAGCAATGGGAGCTGTACCACTGAAGGTGAAAATAGTGATGTGAAAAATCCTGTGGTAAAGAAAACAAACGAAAACAACAAGCCAATAAATATCATGAATCCCAGTGCAGGGTAAAAAAGCTGAAGGTGGTAACCGACACAGGCGAACAGTCACACTAATACAGACATTCAATTCCGCTGTTAGAAACCAGGAGGAGCAGAAGCAATATCTGCTTCAGGTGGTTGAAAGCCATCACCAGCAGTTTCCAGAACCCCCAAAATTTACTCGTTCAAAAACTGTGCAGCCAGTAACATTTTATTAATAAATGAAACAACGAGGAACATTGCATGTATACATACATGTAGCAGCTTATTTAATACCATATTGCAGAGTTTGAAAACTTGACAGGTCTTGTGCCACCAGTAAATGTTATGTGATTGCTACAAAACTTTATGTATTTCAGTTTAATAGCTAAAGGAACAAGACTAAGGGGTGAGACCTAAAAATTTGCAAACTTTGGTTTTCATTGGCACCCTAACCAGAATGTATTTTTACAGTTTTATACTTTTGACTTTTTTATCCATTTTTCAATGCAATGATTATTTTCATATGAATTTTGTTCTTTCGTTATAGAACAAATTTTAAATAATTATCGATTAAAATTGCACCTTTTCAAGTAATTCAATTTCAAACACCGCAAAAATTTTATTTTAACCATTAGAATTCAATTGTTTCACGCCAGTCTCTGTGGTCTATGACTCTATGTCTCTAGTATACGACCGTCCATGAATCTGATGCTGACCTAGTGACATCTTTCGAATGAAAATGCCAACAATTGACTAAATATTGTAGTATTAATATAATATAATAATAATAATAATAATAATAATAATAATAATAATAATAATAATAATAATAATAATAATAATAATAATAATAATAATAATAATAATAATAATAATAATAATAATAATAATAATAATAATAATAATAATAATAATAATAATAATATACAGCTCAGTTGAGCGTAATGTTCTGGCTGGTTGCTGAACCTTTAGTCATTGTACTGTGAGTTGGAGTGGCTCATGGAGTGGGGTCAAAGGGCGCCTAATGAATGCTTTGCCTGGGGCGCTATTTGAGATAAGGTCAGTTCTGAAAATGCATCGAGCATTTGAGAATCATTCTGTTAAATCGTGGTTTTATGTTGTCAGGTGGGAGTTCTGTAAATGGAAAGCGTAGGTTGAACCTCACATTGTCATTTAACCAAGTGGTTTTACAAAAACTATCTTTACAGCTATAAGTGAGGACATAACAAGACTTAGACTAATATGAGGATAGCACTAGACTTGATGAACGAGTCATTTTATTAGAACACAGAGTCTAAACCACTCAGCTATTTTTGTTAGTTCAATGTTCATTACCTCATAATTATAGTGTATTGAGGGAACTATGGGAATAAATGAAATTGATATCGTCTGCGAAAAGAATGAATTGCACAATGGGAGAGGCGTTCGGGATGTCGTTAATATATAATTGGAAAAGCAGAGGGCCTAAGATAGATCCTTGTGGAACTCCAAAGTTAATTGCGCGCAAGGCTGAGTGAATACCGTTGCAAGAAACCAGCTAGGAGCGATTATAATAGTACCGATAACTGATGAACCAATTTAACTGGAGTACTTCTTATAGGCTACCGTGGTGACATAATCTTTTAAAAAATGTTGTGGTTTACGGTATCAATGCCTTTGCCAAAACGAAAAAGGCTCCTAGGGTATATTCGTTTTTTTCCATTGCTGCAGAAATTTTATCTGGCATGCTAAGCAGTGGCATGTAGGGAGAATGACCTGACTGGAAACTATGTTGAGAAGGGAATAGTAAATCCGTTTTCTCAATGAATTTGCTAAGTCTTACATATGCATTAACTTCACAAATATTTAGAGAAGAAAGGAAGGACAGATTCGGGCCTGTAGTTGACAACATTTCCCTTTTCACCTTTTTTAAAGGTCGGAACAACCTTGGCCGTTTTATGGGCTTGGGGAAACAACCAGCGTAAGTAGAAATAAGTAGAACAGTTGATAATTTTAGTAAGTGGTTGAGCTATATAGTATATATACTAGAGTAGAGAGGGTGAAGCAATCTGGGGGTCGATTTCATCTAGTCCATTATTTAGTTTTATTTCATTTCATTTGTGTTTTGTTCTATTTTATTTCTTTTGTCATAATTTTGTCATAATTTTGTCATAATCTTGTCATAAAATTTGTCTCTGTTTACTTTGGTTCTGATTTATGTGCTCTATATAATAATGATAATGTTTCATGTATGAAATGTCCAATGTATAATACTAAAACTATTCGGACTCAGCTGCCTGTTAGTATAATTTAATCTGGATCTGTGTGACACTAAACGTTGACTGAAATGAACCAGGTACTAGGGGCCAGGGTGATATAAGCTTTTAGCTTTTTCCTGGCTTCCTGCTGCACAGTGACTGAACTGTTTCTGTCATGATGTATATTGTTATCTGTTCTGTTGTCTGATGCAATAAATAAATAAATAAATAAATAAATGCAACTGTGGGATACTCGAATTGAAGAATTGATGATCAATATTTCTTCAGGGGATATCTCCTCAAGTCAAACGGAATTACATAGCGAGGGAGTTAAAATTTCTCAAAAGTTTGAGTGGACTCAGGGATTTTTTGGCAAGAGATTGAGCTATTTCCGTGAAATAGTTATTAAACTTATTGGCTATTTCTATTGAGTCTTCTATCTTATCACCATGATTTGAGTCCAGATGAAGTACTCCAGGATCATGATTTGTGGTCCCGAGGAGCGAGCGGATTAGACTCCATGTTTTTTCGGTAACAGGTCGATAGTCCGAAGGTTCGATAGTCCGAAGGTTCGATAGTCCGAAGATTCGTAGTTGCTTGACGGATGAAAATAATTCTTGCTTGAGTAGAAGTTGGATTAAAAACCAGAATTCTTGCTTAAATAGAAGCTGGATTAATGAAAATAATCTCTGCTTAAACGAACGTTTGAATGATGAAAAGATATTGCAGTGTAAGTAGAAGTTGGATTCATGCAACGATTTTATGTCGTATTAATGTCGGACTACAGAATCTTCGGACTATCGAACCTTCGGACTATCGAACCTTCGGACTATCAATTCATAACCGTTTTTTCAGGTTATTATTGTCTTTACAAAATTCTGCCTCGGAATAATTCCTTTCCGCTCGGACTCTGATGCATGTGAATTTATTTCTAACAGAAATAAATTTATTTTTATTGGTTTCATTAGGATTTGTATGTACCTTCGGTTAAGGGAGTTTTTCTTTCTACTGGATTTTAACAGACTAACAGTCATCCAAGGCTTCTTTAAGGCGGGATAGACGATTCTCATTATTTGAATCTAACGGGAAGGACTCATTGTATGCCCTTTTATATGAGGACAGAAATGAGTCATAGGCTTCATTTGCATCCCCAGTTTAGCAGGGCGTCGATACTTGGGACCAGTCAGTAACTGAAAGTAATTTATGAAATTTATCAACTCTGTCCTTAGTGATAATTCTGTATCTCTCACCAGGGAATGTACTTGTCACTGGGGGGAAAGATACGAAAACAGGTGATCAGAGATATCTATAGTGATTACTGAAGAATCTGTTATTAGGGCCAAGCGTTGGTAAAAATGTTATCGATGAGTGTAGTGGAGTAGTCAGTTATTCTGGTAGGTCTCGTTATGACTGGTAAGAGGTGGTGGTTTAGCATACAGTTATAAAAGTTAGTAGTTTGTTTGTGGGTATTTACTTTCAAGAGATCTATGTTAAAATCGCCCATTAGTATAATCCCTTTATTACGTTTAGAAATCTCTGACAGTAGGTTTCCCATTTCCTCAGTGAATTTATCTAGATTTGGACGGTCTGTAGATTACCCCTACCAGAAGTACACATTCTTTAAGTAAGACACGCAGACACTGAAAAGTCCTTCAAAAGTTGTCAGTTTGGAGTTCATTTCTAAGTGAGAGAGGGGTTGAAAAGAGAGTCCATTTTTTAATAAGAAAACTATGCCACCCCTATCCCTGTCCATTTGATCTAGGTTTATTGATAAATTGATATATAGGGACGTTTTTTAAGTCTTGGGTTTTATCCTCTAGCTAGGTTTCAGTGAGCGCCAAAATAGCTACCGGGAGAAGTTCTAGTAGCCTATATAAATAATTTCATGTTTCTTTGGTAATGAGCTTCTACAATTAATGTGTAAAACCGAGAAAGGAGACTTGGATATTTTTTCATTAAAGGAATGAGGGGACATAATAAGGACTGTCGCATTTGTCTCTTATAAAATAATTAAGGTGTTAAGATTATTTAATATACAGCGGTTTCCATATTCATCTGTTAATAAGTCAAATTGTAAGTTGGTTAGTTTATGGTGAGGTTGGTCTGCTTTTAGAGTATCGTTTTGGATTGCGTGTAGGAAAACATCATCTTCTACAACGTGATTAAAAGGATATAATTATAGTGATCATGCATATAGGGCAGAGCTGGGCCTTTTCTTTGTTTATATATTTAGTATCTCTACTGCCGGAATTTAACAACTCTAAATTACAGTGTGTACAGTTCTGTACACGCTGTGCGCTTAGAACAATCTATTGTTAAGAACATAGACAAGTACAGGCGTGTCAAATACTGCCTGATAGCGGGTATGAGGTTGGAAAGCGGATGACCTAACTGGTATATATAACGCCTAATGGTGTATGTGTGTATGAATAGTTGTGGGAGGCGATGAATGGGATCCATGGCGTATGACATTACAAAACATTCATCATTGTTAGCGGGGAGAACATTGTAAATATTATACATTGCCAAGTTGCCAACATAAGTATGTTACATTGACATAGGCCTGCTATTATAAGCAAATATAGGCCTATATCGGTTTTGCCCAATTACTTTTCCAATATGCTATCGTTGCGAAGCTGTTAGCACACGATGACAAACCTCTCATTTCGACGCAACCCAGCTTTGACCTCAATTTTGCTGCTGCACGCGATGAATTCTGTGTTTGTGTTTCATTTTCACCCTCTTCCACAACATCTAGGCAAAAATGGAAGCAAAAAGTAGTTTAATACTGTTTCAGTGGTTTTTTATGTTTATAGTATATTTGCATTATGCTTTTTATAGATCAAAACGAAGTTTCAAGGCAATGTAGAGCATCATTTTGATAACTGAAGTAGTGTCGTAAAAAGTTAATTTGTAAGACATAAGACATAAGACATTTTTATTGTTCCCCAGAACGAGTACATACAGTGCATGTGTTAATTTATACAGTAAATATGAATAACATCGAAAGGCAAATTATGACAGTAGTTTTAGGGTTCAATAGGCACACCTAAAGGGACAAGTCCCGCTGGACAGGGGCCTACTTACTAAGTGATTAGTGCAGCAAGATGACAGAAGTTGGTTGTGTTGAGTGGATGTAAGGGACATTGTTTGCATATGTGTGGATGAATCAACTACAGAAGAATAGGGGAGAAAAACACTTTAGTGGGAGCAAAAATTGAGACATCATCTATATACATACAGTTGCAAAAAGCACACCAAATGAAACCATAAATGAAACAGAAAAAAACCCAACTTAAACAACATTGTTTAATGCATGTGCACGCAAGAGTTTTTAAAATGAATAAGGCTCTTAGCAGTACGAATATTGGTTGGTAAGTTATTCCATAATACAGGGCCCTGGAATTTTATTGAAAACTTACGGGCATTAGTTCTTGCAGCTATACATCTATAATCACTGTTGCTTCTAGTGAGGCCAGGATGCAGTACAGGAGCGAAGTAGGAGGAAAAGGAAGGGGGAAGTAGGTTATTAGTATACTGATACATAAATTCGCAGGTTTGTACAAATTTGATTTGCCTGATATTTAAAAGTTTGTATTCCAGGAAGAGAGGTCCAGTGTGAGAGTAGCCAGGAGATTTTGAAATAACTCTTATGGCCTTTTTTTGTAAAATCTTCAAGCCATTGAGGTGTGTATCATAGGTAGAAGACCAAATCAAGTTACAGTATGTGAGGTAAGGATATATAAGAGTATAATAAAGGTCTGTTAATACATGTAACGGTAGCAAGTAGGATACCCTTTTTATGATGCCTATGTTTTTTTAATCTTGTTGCTTATTTCAGTAATGTGTGTTTTCCATTTTAGATGCTGGTCAATGTGGACTCCTAGGAATTTTGTTGTTAAGACTTCAGGAATGATTTTATTATCAATAATTAGTTCATTAGTATTATTAGGTATTAGCTTTTTTGTCGAACGAAAAATAATATAATTAGTTTTACTGAGGTTTAGGGATAGTTTATTAGCTTTGAACCAATCGCTAGCTGATGTTAGTTCATTATTTGCTAGCTGGAATAGCTGGTCATATGAGGCATGGGACAAGAAAACATTGGAGTCGTCAGCAAATAGAATGTAATGTAAGATGGAGGATGAGTTAGGGAGATCATTTATATATATTAAGAACAAGAGAGGCCCAAGAATTGAGCCTTGCGGAACTCCAAACTCGATGAGTTGGAGGTTAGATAGCCTGCCATTACATGATACTTTTTGGCATCGATTAGTTAAATAGCTTTTAAACCAATTAAGAGCATGTCCTCTAATGCCATAGTGTTCTAGCTTGGCCAACAGGATTTTGTGATCCACCGTGTCAAAGGCCTTTGCAAGGTCAAGAAATATACCCATAGAATATGCATTCTTGTCCATGGCCATAGTTATTTTGTCCTGTATGTCAAGCAAGGACATAGAGGTAGAGTGACCGGGTTGAAAGCCATGTTGGAGAGGGTATAACAGGTTTTTTTGTTTAATATACAAGAGTAGACGATCGTACATTACTTTTTCAAACAATTTCGAGAAGAAAGGCAGTATTGAGATTGGTCTATAATTTGTAATTTCAGTTTTTATACCTTGTTTGTGTATTGGCACGACCTTGGCGATTTTTGCCTCAGCAGGAACTACTCCATTTTTTAGTGAGCAGTTGATTATCTCAGCTAAAGGGGCGGCCAGAAATTCCAGTACAGGGGATAGTAAATGTGGATTCATGTCATCTGCACCAGAGCTATGTGTTGATTTAAAAGTCTTATTGATGGCAATTAATTCTTGAGGACAAGTTGGTATAAGGACAAAAGAGTTTACTGAAGATGGGGGTAGGTAGTCCTGAAATCCTTTGTTTGATGATATTTCAGATGTTACTATGGCAGAGTCGATAATACAGTCAAGAGAATTTGTGAATGTGTTGTCTATTAGGGTTGCTGTGGTCGAGGTGATTCTAGTTGGTTGCAAAATCAATGGGAAAAAATGATGGACAGTCATGCATTCAACGAAATCATTTGTAGGGGCATGGTTGGCAAAATTAATGCTAACAAGTCAATATTAAAATCACCAGTTAAAAAAAGTTGTGAAGTAATCAATATGATATTACGAAAGAATTCAGAATTTTAAGATGCCTAAAAGTTCAACGATGTGGTATCTGCGATAAATGTTCAAGTTAACAACTCTAATGCAGCATTGGCAACTTCAGCTTGCTAAATTAGCCTACTTATGTTCTATACTCTGATAACGGTAGGAAAATACATGGTATCGTAGGTAAGGGGTCTGCTTCAGTGATCGTTGCAGCTTGACCAATTTCTTGATGCGATGATACACTGTGATACAGTTTCATCATTAATGGTATGATTTTCTACTTTAAGAACTTCTAAGATAAAAGGAAAACGCTCTGTTAACATACACTTTTGAATGAATTCAAATATTATAGCAGCCAATTTAACAGTAAGCTCGGATCTTCATATAATTATGAAGTCAACGGAAAACATCGCGAATTTGCAGAGGCCATTATCAGTCATGTTCTAAATATTATTATTACAGTTGAGGTCTTTGCTCTTGTACTTAGTGGTATTGGCATATCTCTTGACCTAGTAGAGCATTACACTATACTTTAGTCTTTTTGGAAGAATGAAACGTCAGGATTTATTTCTTGTCATTATCTGTAATATAAACAGAATAATATTATAGTCTTGTTTTTTTGAGGAGCTTACAAAATGCTTGGAGATACTTCACTGTCCTTTGCTATTTATCTGAGAATTATAGCAGATAAGGTTTGCTCTGTTAAACAAGAAAATGTGACACGGTAAATCAGTGTTAAGTAGGCCTAATCATGTTTGCAAATTGCATGACGAGCAGTTAGACAGTCAGGGGTGGCCAACCCGCGGCCCGCGGGCCAAATGCGGCCCGCGGGCTGCTGATTGGTGGCCCGCACGGCCTTTTCTAAATAATTTGTTTGTCTCATTTTGCACCTACTTACTTGTCCGACTACTACAATACTGCATAATAATGATGTCTAAAACACTAAAAGATTTAGTGTTGTAAGTTCTAGTGACCTAATGTAGTCTTACCTACTTTATACATATTTGTAAAATATGAAATAAACATTTGTATTTCTTTCGAGGCTGTGAGGACAAACATTTGCGGCCCGCCGCGTGCTTACCAACAGTCATAGTGGCCCTGAGTTAGAGAATATCAACTATACATTTGTTACCATTTTCGACATGATCTACATTTTGTTCATTGCGCACCGTGATACGTGGGTCCGAGTTTACTTTTGAAATCCAATCTGGAAAAATACAAACGAAAAATATTTTCAATTACTTTAAGTAAAAGTACATCAATTTGCTTATGTCAGACATTTTAATGCCAAAGCGTATTTAAACTTTAGTGCACTGTAAAGACTCCATTGACCATGCGCAAAGCCGCAAATAGCTGTTACAGCATTGAAAACCCAGTTATTATGCACATTTTTGTGCTGTTCTAGGTTCAGCAGACCTAAAGAGCTTTTCTTAATGATTACAAAAAGAGATAAAACATCAGAAACAGACATGATTCTACAATCTCAACACTGCCAAAAACAAACACGTAGTTTTTTTTATATAATTGGAATATGCAAATATTTCAACATACCAGTCTATCGGTTAAAGAAATTATCTCAAAAGCGACATCATCAGAAAAGATACTAAAATATCCTTTTGAGTTATCTTAAATTCATTTGGAAATCTTAGTAGTGCTTCAAGAAGTATTAGCATGCAATAAAAACCGACGACAAAAGTTAAAGAAAGTAAAATAATTTTCATTACGCATCGTGTGTCTTTTTGTGGTGAAACTGATCAACAGGAAAACGCCGCCAACGACAAACATTGCAGCTATAATAGGAATTATAATTGCAGGAATAGATCTTGACATGGATGAATCTTTATCCAATCTAATCCACGAAACGTTTGACTCTGTTACAATGTGCAATGTTTGGGACATCCACGTAGAAGAAAATTCTGGAACGTTGTTTGCAACCGGCCACCGAATGCGTCCCAAAAAGTGATCAGCATATTTAGGCGATCGACTGAATTCCGTGAATCTTGTAGTGCATGTGTACTTGCTACCATTCAAACTCGAATGAGCAGTTATATTGATAGTAGAAATCACAAGGTTGTTAGTAGAAGTAGTGTTAATAGAACCAATATCGACTGTTGATTCCGTTCCTTCGGCTGAAATCATCTTCCATTCCATCATAGGAATCCAGTTTCCGACAAAGTGAACGCTGCACCACATCTGTACATTGGAATATAGATCCCGTCCATCGTCAACTACGGCACAGACTGGATTTGACTCTGAAATTGGTTTAACATTTTAGCATTATTGCACTGCATTTCATTAACTTGATGTCAAGTAAAACTAAGTGTAAAAGTAGCCCCAACAGATTGAAATGAATTTAAAACAAGCACGCTCAGAAAAAATACAATATAAAAATGGTATATTTTCCAATTTTATAAAACATTTCGTTATCTTTCTTAGTTTGTACATAATTACATTTTTATGAATCATTCTATTCAAATCACAGTTATCCGCATGATTGAAGGTCGTTATGGGAGCTCAGCATTTCATAACCTCAGTGAAAAATTAAAACAAGGTAAAAAGAAACGTCACGCTTCAACAGAAAACGGGTGATGTTTGATTTCCGACAACAAAATATGAAGCAAACCTTGTGAACGCAACCAACACATACCCAACACAACGAGATCAGCGCCGGAATTTTCAACACCAGCCTCATCACAAACGTAATGCAACGGAATATCCTTTCTTGTCCTCACTTTAAGTGTAAATTGTCCTTTAGTTGAGTTGATAATCTCGAAGAATTCTGCATAATTCTTCGCAAATTTATTTCCCGTATAAATTGTTGACAATACTGCTTTTACATGCGTTGCGTTTAATATTTTCCAAATCAGTTTGCTATCGTTATTCGTCGTACAGTTCATGATGGCAACATCTCCTTCAACCACAGCTGCGTTTTTAGGCACAACTGTCAATATGGCTTGACTGCCTGTATGTACAAATAATCATAATCATTTAAAATATTCAACATTTTGGCTCACAGTTATCTACATGTATATATATATATATATATATATATATATATATCGTGGGGCATATGCGGCTTGATTAATGAGGTTTGCGCTTCGGCGAGTCTTATCGGTCAGTGCCAGTTTTTGCCGGCAGTCTCAGTAGTTTTAGATCTTGATGCTTATGAGTAACCAGGGGCGTCCATCCTACTCACGCCTATGAAGCATTCCACTCTGGTCATCAGGTTGGCCCCCACGACGACGGCCCCAGACGATTGGTCGACTGTCGACACAAGAGAAAGTCTCGATTATCGAAATTTGAAGCACAATTTTACTGTTAAATTCTTTAGCATTTAATTAACTATTCAAGTAACATTATGCATTATAAAATGTGAAGGCTTGTACACAGAGGCATACCGTGAGAGAGGCCAGACAGTACCAACATAAGTAGGCTACTAAAATTACAATAGCTGCCTCTTCAGAGCAACAGAGTGCGTATCGAAGTGATCAACAATTTCGTCCTGCAGTTTTTGTGATAGAGTAGTCTCGTTCACAGACTAATACTGTCAGAGGTGCAAACCAGTTAACAACCATGGTTGATCTCAGTCGATTTTTCACAATGCGAATGCGACTCATTACTCGCACAGCTGAGCAGCGTTCACCGCAAGGGAGACCAGGATTTTGTACAAGCTGGTCATCGTGGGATTGACTGAAAGTTGCCATATCACACGTAATGGTTTAGCCCTAACATAACATAACATAGCCTAACATAACATAACCATGGATAGCCTAACATAACATAACCATGGATAATTTATCTTTACTAATTAATGATGTTCCTATTACTCAGGTTGAATCCACTAAGTTTCTTGGTGTTTATATTGATCAGCACCTAACATGGAACCAGCACATTAACCACATTTTCAGCTAAAATAGCGAAGAACATTGGCATTTTAACCAGGACCTCTTATATACTCCCTAAACCTGTTAGACTTCAATTGTATTATACCCTAGTATATCCGTACCTAGCCTATTGCAATATGATCTGGTTATCTACATACGTATCTAGGCTCCGTAAATTAGTAGTATTACAAAAGAGGGCAGTGCGTATGATTGCGGGTATTCCTAGGGGTGAACACACCAGCTCTTTCTATTTGGAGTACAAACTATTGAAAATTGATCAGATTAGGGCCCTCCAAATTGGTGAATTTATTTACCGCTTTGAACATAACTTACTTCCTCCGGTCTTTAGGGGTTACTTTTCCACTGGGTCTGACATACATACTTACTATATACTAGAAATTCAACCGCGTATCGCCCAGTTAAGGCTCGCACCAACACCCGTAGGTTTAATATCAAATCTTCCGGCTCCTTAATGTGGAATACAATCCCACTGGAAATCCGTCTCTCTAATAGTCTTCAGGAATTTAAAAACAGAATACGCACTTTCCTCCTCAACAGTGTTAATACTACTCTACCCAATTTGTGCATATGACCGCTTGTAGTTAAGCTTTAGTTAAGTCTTTAATCGAAATGATTAAAATAAATGAATTTTAGTTATCTATTGTGTGAATAACCATATTAATTAAGGACTATTATTACTTTCATCGGTTGTCCTAACATTAGTACGTGAATGTCGCTACTTGGGTGACCCTACTCAGCGGGATCCTGATCCCTTCTGGGCCTCCCATTGTAGCCAATTTTTATGTTTAATTAGTGTAATTACTCTGCGTGTCTTTTTCTTTTGTTACAATAGGTTGCAATAAAACTTTTGATTGATTGAACTGCTTTCACTGCCTGTTCCTACATCATCTAGGTGAATCAGTTCTAGTTTTCCATAGTCTGGAATCAAGTCTTTAAGTGCGGCGTGATATACATGTCGAAACTCCTGGAGCTCAGTTTGCACTACCTGTGCGTTTAGGTCGTAGAAGTACCATAGGTTAGCTACACTGTCTGTCGGTACGTGATATTCTATTATCAACTATGAAGATTTCTGCTTCATTCCCCCCCCCATAGGATGGACGCCCCTGTGCGTAACTATCGTAACATCCTGCAGAGCTGTGCTCCATCTTATCTCAGGGAGTTAGGCAACATGGCCTCTTCCACCCATAGCTGTAGTTTCTCCTGAAGCGGACTCACTGTCGTTTTAGTGTTTACTATACAACACTGGCTACGGCTGCTTGTCAAATACAGGACCGTTCCCATGATGACATGCTAGGTATTTTTGAATAAATGGATCATTTTACGCACAGAATGTCGATAACAGAGGATTATAACGCACCTACAGACAGTGTAGCCAACCTATGTAACTTCTACGATTGCGATTACGTTTACGACTACGATTACGGCATACTCGAAATCCACGTTATCTCAACATGTCGCAACTGAGAACAGATTATGAGCATGAATGGAAAATGTTTTAATTCTATAACAACAGTCGCTAACACTTTCTAGACACACTTAAAGTTATGCCATTTTCTTATAAATTCATTATATAAAAAATTATTGTATAGTTTGTCCGGCTGACTTCACAGTCATGTAGATATGCTTACACTTCAAAACTGTAAGATATGTAGCAATTATGTATGTTTGTTCAGATTTGTGCATGTATGTTTTGTTTCTGCCTTCGGGCGTAATAAAGTACTAATTACAAGAGGTTTTCAAAAGACACTACACAAATATCTTAACGGTTTCGAAGTCTTCCTTCCCTCAGCGGAGAAGGAGGTCGAATGCATGTGCCAAACTGAATGCATGACTGTTCGCCGATTAAAATTGAATAATAATTATGATGTTCGAGGAATTGGTTGATAACAATAATTAAATACAATCCGATTAATTATCGTTTAGGCCTACTTCCGATTTGAGTGCGCGTCAAAACATAACCAAACTTCCACAGTGGAATGATAGCCATCGAGTTTGTTTTGCATTGTTCCTCTAATTCTCTTCTATGGGAAATCGCTGGATACAGTGCTGGGTGTTTGAAACTCTCGAGAATGAGTGGCTTCCAGAGCATGTTGCTTGTGAGCGGAGGACTTTTGGTATATACCCTTACTAGCCATACTTAGCAAAGTCACGAATAGAATATCATCAGCCAGTCATCAGAACTGACAAACGTGCATAGAAGACGCTGCATTGCAGTTCATTTCTTCTAACTAATGTATTATTTATTGTCTTGTTACCGGATCTGCGATCTGCGTTCATCAGACCAAATGCTCAGAGCAACTGTGAAATAAGCATCGCCTTCACATGTAGGCCTATGCAAAGAAGAAATAAATCAGTTACATTTTTATACATACATGCATGCATGTCTACATGCACGCATACATACAAGCAAACATATATGCATGTATGCATATATATACACAATGGCACAGATACATACTTGCATGCATGCATACACACATGCATACATATACCCACCCATGCATGCATACATGCATAGACTAAACTTACATGCATACATACAGACATACATAGTACATACATTCATACATAATGCATACATACATGCATAAATACATACTGCCTTGTTGCGGTGGCCCCATCCTACCTGAAGTCTTTTTGCACCTTTGTCTCCTCCTTACCTGCGAGGGCCTCTTTGCGATCTTCGACCCGTGGCCTTATGGTTGTCCCTCGCATGCGCTCTGCTACGGCCCACTATAGGTGCTTTGCCCGTGTTGGCCCATCAGCTTGGAACTCTCTTCCCCAGTCTCTTCGCCTTGAGTTACTAGCCCTCTCTCCTTCCCAGTTCCGTAGACGTCTTAAGACTTTTTTGTTTCCTAATTCAGGCACTGACGCAGGTCAAGAGCGCTGCTGATTTCTGAGCGGCGCTATATAAATGTTCGATTACAATTACAATTATACGTACACTCTTAAATTTGCAAAGGTAGATTAGCTTAATCCGCGGTCAAACCAGCTATAATTCGTAGCTAAAAATTAGCTTACTAAGCCTTAAGCTGATTCAAGTGATTCTTCATAGTTATCAGAATGTAGCTGATTCTTCTTTGATTATGTAGGTGACTTGAGTAAGCGCATCTGTGGTTCGGCTATAGAAATTTCTTCAATCAAGTAAGCCATAGAGAATGCTGCTACGAAATCTTAGTTAAGTCAGCTAAGCATTTGTACATCCAACTTCGCCTATAGGTGACTCACCATCACGCGCCTAGTTGGATATCCTGCGCCCTCTGGCAATTTAGCTACGCCATAATCATTAACTATCCATTAGACGAGCTGGAGCGGCTACGCTGAATTGTTGGCCTAACGATGATACCTAGCTGGCTTGACGATTATGCCTAGCTGGCTTAACGATGGATGCATAGTTAGACCTCCTAAGCGTTGTAGCTTCGACGATGGCAACTACGAACGCAGCTCTGCTTGCGTAGCTGGTTTAACTAATTCATAGTTTATGTAGCCCGCCTATATAGTTAAATGGGCATAGTTTCAGAAGAGGCAGCTTTGTTCGCATAGTTGCTTTAAACTTAGAATAGCTGGATTGACTAATAGCATATTTAGGTCGCCTATAATTTATAGTTATATGGGCATAGTTTCAGAACTGGCAGCTTTGTTGGCTAGTTGAATTAAAATTATTCATATTTGATGAAGCTTGCGTATATAGTTATATCAGCAGGTTATCAGGTTTGGCAGCTTTGGCTGAATTTGTTGTTGACCTATAAGTTGTAGCCAAAGTATATCAATCATCCAATCAATTTATTTATTGGTCGAAGAGAACAGAACATTTCACAAATCAAGCAAGTCCATTTCAAAAGTCGCAAAATGGTTTACCGTTGGGCACAAAAGGTAGACCTGAATGGACCTATGTCCCGCAGTACATGGCACCTTAGCTATCAAACGAGTTATGTAATGGCAGCAGGTTCTGCTGTCTTTGATACAAATCAATGGTAGACAGTTTTCATAGCATATTTTCACCATTAATCAATCTTTGACTTAACTAAACATAACTAAGAAATAATATTACATGTACATAACAGTGCAGTCTAGTATTGTACAGCCACTGCACAGTGGGTGTATAACACTATGTAACACGATTTTTGTTCCTGGGCAATGAGTGTAATTTCCTGGTTATTTGTGCCTCAAAAGTATAGGAAATGGTTGTTATTCTGTTTAAACTTTGCTTTTGTGGACTGGAGAATGATATTTAAGAGAAAAAAACCTATTTCCACAACAAACGAGCGAATTTGTTTGTTTTTGTTCACGTGAAGTCAGAAGAAAACTATATAGGTCACAAGAAACCACAAAATGACTCTAAAGCAACATGTATCAATACTAGAATGATACAAAAATTGACCACCCGAAATTTAGAAATGCGTAGTTTTGCGAGATTTACGGTTATACTGTAAATCACTTTCACGAATCAGCCCCCAGATGTAGTCTCCCATCATGTTCTCATTGTACTGTCCTTGGTAGCGACGTTCAAAGTCTAGTATATCCTGGTGGAAGCGCTCGCCTTGCTCCTCCGAGTATGCTCCCATGTTCTCCTTGAAGTTATCAAGGTGAGCATCAAGGATATGAACTTTCAGGGACATCCTGCATCCCATTTTACTGTAGTTCTTCACTAGAGTCTCAACCAGCTCTACATAGTTTTCGGCCTTGTTATTGCCCAGGAAGCCTCTAACCACCGCTACGAAGCTATTCCAAGCCGCTTTCTCAGTCCTAGAAAGCATCTTGGAGAAATCCTTACACTCCATGATTCTCTTTATTTGTGGTCCCACGAAGACACCAGCTTTGACCTTTGCCTCAGACAGCTTAGGGAAGAAACCTTGAAGGTATTTGAAAGCTACCGATTCCTTATCTAGAGCCGTGACAAATTGTTTCATTAGGCCCAATTTAATATGCAGTGGTGGCATGAGCACTTTCCGAGGATCCATCAGTGGCTCCCACTTGACATTTTTGCTACCCACATTGAACTCGGTCCGCTGGGGCCAGTCCCGCTTGTGGTAGTGCGCCTTTTTGTCTCTGCTGTCCCAAAGGCAAAGGTAGCAAGGAAACTTTGTCCAACCCCCTTGCAGACCCATCAGGAATGATACCATTTTGAAGTCTCCTATGACATCCCAGCCGTACTCATCGAACTTCAAGGCGGCTAACAAGGTTTTCACGCTGTTGTAATCCTCTTTGAGGTGTACCGAGTGAGCCAGAGGAAGAGACGGATACTTGTTCCCATTATGGAGTAGCACGGCTTTGAGGCTCCGAGATGAACTGTCAATGAAGAGACGCCACTCGTTCGGGTTGCAGTCGATTCCAATTTCCTGAAAAAGACCGGTAACGTTGTGACAGAAGCAGAGTCCATCTTGACTGGTAAAAAAGCTTGAAAATGCTTGATGACGCTTCCTCTGATCTGCGATTTGAACACTCTCATCCAACAGGTTCCACTGCTTGAGTCTAGACGTCAAAAGTTCTGCATTGGACTTGGTGAGACCAAGATCTCTGATCAAGTCGTTGAGGTCTTTTTGGTTTGGATAGTACGGATTTTTGTCATGAGCTAGAAAATTATAGTCTGGATCTACAACGTCTTCATCGCTCTCTGACTCTGATATACTTGTTCTTCTGAAGGCGACTGATTTCTATCCGGAGCAGTGGGTACCGGAAGCTCAGGGCTGTGTGGCACTGGGGCCATGGATGAAGGAAGGTCGGGATATATGATAGGAGCTGCATTCTTTCCAGTCCGACGTTTGGAAGGATCCACCATGCAGAAGTAGCAGTTGCTTGAGTGGTCAGTGGGTTCTCGCCAGATTCTTGGTATTGCAAACTTCATTGCTCTCTTTTCCCCTCTGTACCATCCTGCGCAAGAAAGTAAACAGATATTGTGATCATAAATGGATTTCACTCATGGTCATGACTAATGTGTAACACATTCTCGCAGTATTCATATTATAATTAAGTATAATATTATATTGACAATGCAATTTATTAATTTCAAGAAAGTAAATGACTACATCTATGCGAATACGTTTCAACAGATATTACCTTCTAGCGTTTTCTTGCATATCGCAGATGAAATGAGGTGCCCAGGATTTGTCTTGATCGCCTACAGGCATGCCAAAATATGCCTTGTAGGCCTCACACATCTTAGCAGATGTTTCAACAGAGTACCTTTTCGCTCTTGTCTTCATAAATTGGCCGCAGACATAGCAGAATGCGTCAGCCGGATACTTGCAGCCTCTTGATGCCATCTGAGTTGTGTCTACAGGCTATGCACCTAGTCAAACGTACAAATAAACTGAAGTGCATGGTGGGCTAAAGGCATCTTTATTTATACTACTACCTGTAGCTATTTATAGGTGTCGAAGGTTCTCGCACATTCTAGAATATTCCCGGAAGTTCACAAAAGCTGTACAGCTACTTCGAGTTAACACATAACTGGCTTTATATTTCAATGTTCCGAAGAAGCAGTTACATTTCAGAATATATCAATCTCCTGGCCTGAAAAGCAAAGTCTTTGGGGTATAATGGCCATTTTCTATACTTTTGAGGCAGAAGCAATTAGGAAATAACACTTAATACCCAGGAACAAACAAAAAATGGTAGAAGTGAGTGGTAGTGTAGGAAAGGTGAGAGTAAGAACCAAATTTTTTCTCAGTGGTCTCAATAAGCTACGAATGCAATTGTTTTAAAATATAAATACACACTGTTGAATCAACTCTGAATACTTTGACAAATCCTGCTGATTAATCAGATGCTTTGTTGGTGACTTGCATGATATAGTTTATCTATACACAAATCAGAAAACCTTGCTGCATATTATAAAATGTTCCCCTCACAGAAACTTCTTAAGAAAAATGATAAATATTTCACAAACAAGATATTTATACCTCAGGCAAAACACATGCGATTTTTAAATAATTCATCTCAAGAGCATTACGTCATTGCAGTCTTTGTTTCAGACAAGACTAGTGAGAACTGAAAATTACATGTAGATCTTAAATTGACATGTAAGTACATATAAAAAAATAAAGCACGTCAACTGAATTAGCACAAGAATTGAAGCATGTTTTAAACATAACAACAACCTCTAGTAATATTAACTATAAAACTGGTATTTCTAGAAAAAATACACAAAGTTCAAATGCCATTGAACAATTTAGCATAATGTAAAGCTATTCAATCTAATCTAAAGTCTTTTTGTAGGGCCATTATCACAATGCACAAAGTATCAACAAAAGTCAGCCATAATCCATTCGAGAAGCAAGGTTAAACTGTGACAAGTCAGAAAAACCAGAAAACTAGCTACATGCAGGCAAGCTGAAACAGACGAGTTTTATGCTCAGCTCTGAATATTGTTAAAGAACTGACCCAATGCAAAAAACAGGGGAGTAGAGGGAGATTAGGGTAATGGCAACACTCTGGCATGAAGAACACATCAGCAGGGACACGGGAACGCTTCCCACAATCCTCCAAAAGGTTGGCTCAGCCATCCATTCACTAGTTGGCATTGTTTAAAGGAGCAGGACGTAATGGCGCTATGAATGGCTGCTAAACAGTTAAATTCGATTCCTGTAATAACTTGTGATCATCCGATCATACTAGGTATTGAAATCATACTGTGCTGTGTCAGTTTGAAATAATAAATGAAGATGATTATTATTATTATGAAGTGTCATCTCAGCAGAGCTCAGAGAGCGGTGGCAGTGTCCCAGACAGGCAGATGGCGCTACCCCGTTGAAGAGACACTGAGATCCGCTGGAATAGGTACGATGTCTCCAGATGACGTCGTTAAGCATACTGTGTCGTTGATTTTCTACCACCTCCTCTGCAAACCAGTCCATGGAGTCCTTTGTGTCGACTTTTTCACAACACATTATTATTATTTTTATTAATAGTTTATGCGAGGAACAATACAGTTATTGTCTATAGCTCTGTCAGGAGACTTTCACTGTTAATAGCCCATTGTAGGGTTACTGAATGTGTGTATGTCGCTTGTGTCTTGTATGCTTTGTGTTGATTTCGATGTATGAGTCTATTATCCTATAGCCCTATACTAACGAAAGTTTAGGCCTAATCAGGTTTTTCATTTGGGCTCAATCATATTTCTCTGACCTTCCTACTTCTTGGTTCCAACATCTAATACTTCTGTCTCCTTTTCCCGATTTCCCCTTCCATTTCTTCGCTGAGGTAGACCTATAGACTATGTCCTTGATTGCTGTTATTTAACGGTGATTGATTCTGACCGGGTGTGGAATATACAATGTATAGTCATTGGTTAGATCGGGGTCATGCAGGTCACAGTCAAATGAGCGACTTTACTATAGGTTAGTTCTGTTTAAGAGTTTGACGGGTACCATGCAATCCACCTCATGTAAGTTGGTCTGTGGTGTTTTAAAAGTTATATTTCTATATTAATAGACCCTACAAGCAAAATATTCTCGGTGTTCACTTGTTGGGGTAGACTTTAAGGCGAATCTCCCACGGGGACTGAAATCATGCCCTAAATTGGTGTTTTTGCCATTGTGAATGATAGTTTTTGTTGTGTACTCATATATCGTGTATTATATAGGGACTCACCTGCAGGCGTTTCCGTATTGCTTCTCGAGGACAAAATTTCTGAAGAACTTGTCAAACGCCTCGGTGCACGTTTGTGTCGGTGTGAAATAAGCCAAGAAACAGTCCATCAGGGGACTATCTGCGAAATATAAGTTAACACAGCAATCGATCAAAGGGAACACTATATATGCATATGCATTATTTATATAGTCTAAAAAAAAGCACAGCACAGAGAAGAGTGGCGTCATTGGAAGTTGGAACCTGCCGAAGGGCAGAGAGCTTAAAGAAGATATGTATATAAGTATTTATATATGTCCCTATGTGGGTGCGTGTGGGTGCGTGATTGTGTAGGCTTGTGTGTATAGGGCCTATTTGTGCATGTGTGTGTAATCATCTGCAGAACGTTAGAAATCTTATAACTTGGTCTAAGCTTATAACCGTGGTGTTCATCGCTTTATTTCTTACCATATAATGCGAACATCTGTTCGTCTCCAAGGTAGAAGAGACTCGATTCTATAGAACTGTTTGTACTTAAATAGTAAACATAATCAACAATCATAAGTTTGGAAATTAAAACAGACAGATCACATGATTATCTAATTAACGTTTGAGGGAAACAATCGGGTTCCCAGAAGGGACTGAAGTCCCGCTAAGTTAGGGATACCCGTGTACCATGTTAGCAGAGGGATGACAGTTGAGTATAGTTTACACAAATAGCATTGTCAAAAAATTTAGAATAACTGGCTTAACTAACAACACTTAACTAGGTCACTTAACTAATTGTGGTATAACAATGAATAATCATATTTAGATAATGCATTGACTATTGTCAAGGAGGTAGGCTCTGACCTCTTTTTTAAATAGGGCAAGATTCGGAAGAGTGCGCAGTGACTTTGGTAGGTTATTCCAGGCAGAAGGACCAGCACATCTTAAGGTAAAATAACGAGTGTTAGTACGGGCATAGGTTCCATCAAAGTTATCAAGAGATCTTGTATAATGAGAATGTGTGTCAGAGACCTTTGAGAAGTAGCGACTGAAGATTGGGGGAAGAGATTTGTTGGCGAAGCGATACATAAATTCACAGATTTGCAATTTATTTATCTGAGGGATATTAAGTATTCGTAGTATAGTAAATCTACTTGCAGTGTTAGTTATCAATGATCTCCCAGCAATAATACGTACAACTCGTCTCTGTAATATAGATAACCTATTCAGGCGAGAGGAATAATTGGAGGCCCAGGCGATATTACAGTATGTCAAGTAAGGGTAAACAAGAGAATAATATAGTGTATGCAGAACTCTAGAAGGTAACAGGTAGGATACACGAGCCAGAATCCCTATGTTCTTAGCAACCTTAGTGGAAATGTTACTTATGTGATCATTCCAGGTTAAATGTTGGTCAATGTAGACCCCAAGGAATTTGGAAGAATTGACTTGAGTTATAGGAATATTGTCAATGGAGAGGATAGAATCAGTAGCAGGGACGGGTTTCCGATGAGATCGGAAAAGGACATAATTAGTTTTTCCCAGGTTAAGAGAAAGTTTATTAGCCTTAAACCATTCCGCCACATGGATAAGTTCAGTGTTGGCAATAGATAGCAGAGACTGGATTGATTTATGAGAGAAAAAAACATTGGTGTCATCTGCAAAAAGAATAAAGTTAAGTTGGTCAGATGCATTCGGCAAGTCATTAATGTATAGTAAGAACAGCAGCGGACCCAAAATTGACCCCTGTGGAACACCACATGTAATAAGTTTAGTTTTAGATTGACAACCTTTACAGCAAACACATTGGCGTCTCTGATCAAAGTAACTTTTAAACCACAAGAGCGGGACTCCACGTATTCCATAGTTTTCAAGTTTAGTTAACAGAATAGAATGGTCCACCGTATCAAAGGCCTTGGCCAGATCGAAGAAAATACCAAGAGAAAATTTATTTTCATCGATTGCATTAGCAATCTTATCTTGCATGTCAAGCAGTGCCATTGAGGTGGAATGACCGGATTGAAAACCATGTTGATTGGGATATAAAATATTCATTTTGTCAATATAGGTATATAAACGTTGGTACATTGATTTTTCAAGGATCTTAGAAAAAAGGGAAGGATAGAAATAGGCCTATAGTTAGTGACATCCTGGCTGTTACCTTGTTTATACACCGGTACAACTTTTGCCATCTTTAAGGAAGAGGGTACAACACCAGTGAGAAAAGAAGAGTTAATAATATCCGATAATGGAGCAGCTACATAATCAATGATCCTAATAGCAACAGTCGGGTCAATGTCGTCAAGTGCTGAAGAATGGGTAGTGCGAATAGATGCTGTTAAAGAAATAATTTCTTGGGGGTAGTCAAGTCCACAACAAATGAGTTAGGCGGGGATGGATTCAAATAAGATAGAAAGGAATGATCAGATTTAGGAATTCCAGCTGCAAGCGTTTGGCCTATGCTCGTAAAATAGTCGTTGAACTTATCAGCCATTATTTGGGGGTTATCAACTATCGTACCGTTAATCATGAGGGAATCAATATTTGACGGATTGTGATTCGGTCTTAAGATAGAGCGAATTATAGTCCAGGTTTTTTTAAGATTAAGACTATGCTTAATAAACTCAGCCTCATAATAATTTCGTTCAGCGTTAAGGCGCAAGGATTTGAATTTATTCCTGTAGGCCGCGAATATTCTTTTATTATTACTATTGGGATTCTTTATGTATTTTAAATATAGTTTAGACTTAGTTCTACAGGATTTTAACAAGGCATTAGTCATCCATGGTTGCTTCCGGAAATGCAGCCCCCTTCTTACGGATTGGACTTGAGGGAAAGCGCGGTCATAGGCATTTTTAAACTGTGCCAAGAATAAAGTATAAGCAAGATCCGGGTCATTATGGATACATGCAGAGGAAACTAGGGACCAGTCAATGCTGGATAACAGCTCCTTAAAGAACTCCATCGTGTCATCGTTTATCAGACGAGTTGGATAGGCAGTGTTCGTATTTAAATTACATGGGGTGATGTCAAACGAGGCCAGGATGGGAAGATGGTCAGAAATGTCACTAATGATGATAGAAGAGTCAGTCAACTTAGTCCATACATTAGTGAAGATATTATCAATCAAAGTAGCGGTTGAATCAGTAATTCTGGTTGGTCTTAGAATGCTTGGAAGAAAGTGATGAGAAGTAAGACAATTAAAAAAATTATGGGTTAGGAGATGGTCTTGAGTTTTTAACAGATCAACGTTGTAGTCACCTAATAGAATAATATGCTTGTTTGTACTTGACAATTTGGTTAGTAATAGTTCAAATTCCTCATTAAATACTTCAAGTGACAGAGCAGGGGGACGATATATAGCACCGATTATATAATCATGGCCCTTTGTCTGGGGAATTGACACAAATATACTCTCGAAGCTTACATAAGGTTGTGCTCCACTGGGACTATCATATGCATTGAAGGCAATTTCGTCTTCAATGAATAGGCCAACACCACCTCCCCTCCCGTCAGATCTACAAGCGTGTACAAATCGGTAGCCAGGAATGAATATAGACTCCTCATTATACTGGTCAAGCCAGGTTTCAGTCACAGCAAGGACCTTCACAGGTAAATGAGCAAGGAGGATTTGAATCTCGGGTAGCTTAGAGGCTATGCTCCTACAATTGATATGCATGATTGTAAACAGGTGTCGCTGATCTAGGGAGTATTTAGTTTCCAAAGCGGATGGAGTGGTATAAGAGCTGGTACAGGTATTATCATAGAAGTAATTGGCATCAGGGTCAAGATCCATGTTGTTAAGAAGAGGGCGATCTTCTTCCATCTCCGGGAAACAATCGAATATAGATGTTTGGAAGTAGGGAAGGTTAGAGTAAGTATCAGGCATAAGTATACATTGTTTGTACTCATTGTCACTCTCTATATGGTTGAAAGGAAAAATGGAACTGTTGCATGGGGAGCAAAACCAAGGTAGAGTCACAGTTGAAGTCATGGTTAAATACATAAGACATTTACGATGATAATGGTTACCACAGATAGCACATGTTAAAGCAGCGCAAATTTGAGTATCAGAGCCATTTATATTGCGCTTACATGAAACACAACAGGCACGTTTGGAACAAGTCAGAGACATAATAGACATGACAGGAAGCCGTGAGTGAGGGCAGTAGTAGATTAGATTGAGATAGACAGGTGTTAACAGGTATAAAAAATTATTAGATAAAATAAAGATGCTTACTAGACTAGACCATTAGTGAAATTGATGAATCAATTAGTAGAAGTAGATTACTATTGGAATACATTTAGAGAACAGTTAAAAACATGGATACTAGCATTAGCATTCAATAATATTCAATTGAAAATTACATGAATAGACAGGGCTAATAGCCCACATAGGCAGCTGGATTTACAGCTTATGGTGAGGAAAATAAACAAACAAATAAGAAAACAGGTGCAACAATAATAAACCAAAGTAGATGTTGACAAAGTGCACGGATCGTGGTTAGATCGTAACTTATTAGGCTAAGATCTTCAGTCGAAGTTCTAAAACGAAATTCACTTGCTCACCGAAGTTCATGAGAGAACAGTAGAACTGTACATAGGTTCACTTGGTGTCTATTAGTACTTTTCGAGATCGGATGGACAGGTCACGCGTTCAGGTTTGTCCCCAGCTTGTTCCGAGCGACGAATGTAAACCAGTCCACCGGCTGTCCAGGCTCGGGTGATCTTCTTATCTCTTACCAATGAACGTGCTCGGGCAAAGAGTTCCGCGTTTGACTTGGTTAAATGCTCGTTGATGTAGACGGGTTCGTTGCGAGATTGGCGAGCATTCTTGTCCTGTCTTCTAGCATGGTAGACCATATCACGGATGCGCCGAGTAGCAAATCGGACGATGATAGGACGGTGGCCACCACTCTTGCGTCGAGGGATTCGGTAAGCCGAGACTATATCTGCCTTGTTGACGTCCAGACCCAGTCGATCATTCAGATAAGTAAGTACCGAACCCTCAGTGTCCGTGTGAGTCGGAAGTGTGGCAGAGGCTGTCAGAAACTCCGGCTGATCCTGACCAAGTACGAGTCCAGAGGCCGCCTCAGCGTAGGTTGAATCTGGTAGGCCTTGTATAACAAGACTGTCAAGACGAAGCTGGTTCTCGATTAGATCTATTTTGAGCTTCAGAGCTTTATTTTCTTCCGACACTGAGTGTATCTTATCAGACAAGGGCTTGCAATGAGTGTCAATTATTTTTGTAGTGGATTGGGCGACCATGTTTTCAATCTTTTCGGTAAACTTCTCAGCGTAGGCATCGAATAGTTTTTCAACAATTGGTGTGAAAATTACCGTAAGACGTGCGATTAGTTTCTCCAGAATACGATCATCCATCACCATGTCGAGCATGTCATCCGCCTTTAGATTCTTTTTCGCCATATTCCGTAAAGAAAAGTTCTTAATTTTGCAGACGGAGGCAGACTAAACGTTAATGTGTTAGAATTCTTCGAATTACAAGATTGTCTAGTTAACCGTAACACCATAAAACAGAAAAAACCTCATCACAACTCACGCCACGCTACTCATCCGCCATCTTCCAAAGACATATATTTTACTTATTTCTATCTTATGTATCTATAAAGCCTTCCGACCACGTTTTCCAGATGCCACAAATCTTGCGCTGTTGCGTAATTGCGTCAGGATAATTTTTTTTATAAGAGATACGCTTCTTTCGGTTGTGTCAAAACGATGTTCAAGTTTACATAGGCGACCCATAGTGGCTCTTAATAATCAGGCAGAGACCTGAATGAGAATTTTGCAGGTGAAAATCCTGTATTCGATAGACATCTCTGAAGTAAACATATTTTTTTTATCTTTTTCCAATTGCTTATCAACCATAGGCTGCCTCTCTGTCTTAGTGAACCGATCTTCTGGATATTGACCTGATTACGGCTTAGCTTATGGTGCGCCATCGGTTCATGACTTGTGCATTAGACACCGGTGCGATAGGAGTCTTATGATAATAACGATAACTGTAAAGCCTATTGACTCGATAGTTCTTTTAGTCCCTCCTGCTGTATTTTGTCTTTTACAAGACGCGAACACAATTCCTCTTCTCTGTGACTGTGCCTCTAGATTTATCTGCCTATAGGCTACCTGCTGAATCAATTGCTTGCGTGGGTCATTTGATCTCGCACCTTCTGTGCCGTCAGCGACATCTTGCCGCAATACTGCATTTTGATTGGCAGTTCGAAAGTGGAGCCCCGTGATGGATAAATTCCGCCATATACTGCCAACTTCGCTGGCAGTATGTGTCGCAAAACTTATTTTGACCGGGTTTCTCACGATTTTTACGGCTGTTTTGCTTTGTGCATTGTGAAAACGACGCTATACATTTGACTGGATCAGGCATCGACCTATATAATTGGGATCAGGTCAGGTTAGATTTGATTTGATTTCAAGTGAGCATCGTCGCTGGCTGAAATGCGGCGGACGACTAGCAGCTACCTCTAATCTAATCTAATCTAATCTAATCTAATCTAATCTAATCTAATCTAATCTTATGACTTCGGTAGCGTCATTATCATAATCTTCAAGACATCAGTCGATGGTCGTTTTTTGAAAACCGCATTCAAACAAGTCCTAATCCATTGGGAAGCCAGATCGAAAACTGATGGATCGCAGTAACCAGAAGCCAGGCTGATACGATGAGTATGGATTAACGACTTGATTACAGATATTTTATGGCATCAAAGACCGTTTATGCCGCTATAAAAAAATGTTGTTTACAGTTCTCACTGTTAATTGTTTTCGTGAACAATGAGTGATTAAACGAAGCTGTCGAACATAATAGAGTCGCTCGTGAACGTTTAAGAATTTATTGCACATGCCGTCGTTTCGCGATGACTTTTACCTGCCGTGGTTTGCAAGGGCTTGGCGTCGATAAGAAAAATGTTGAATAGTTCTAACCGTTCGTATCTCTTTTAAAACCTACTTTACAGCATTGTGGATTGCATTGGAAGCAGCAGTTTGGCGACATCTTATGCTATCCAAGACCGTTGAGTTTGATAGGAAATACAGTTTGCACATGCAGTTCTCACTATTAACAACACACTGGTTAAACGCGTTAAAGCCATAACGATGTTGATTAGTTACTGTTTAACGATGCTGTTTCATTACAAAGATGATCAGCGTCACCATCCTTCTTTATCCAGGTTTGGACTGGAACTACCAGAGTGGGGGAGTTAGTCTTACGACAAAACGCAGCTGATGGATACATAGCATTGCTCAAAAGCATGTTAAAGGTGTCTAACGAAAGCATTGCATTGTAATGTATCGCGTCCGTTTCAAACATTGACGTCTTTAACGTAAATCTCTTTATTTATGATCCATTCAACGAAGTGGTTAGCGACTTCTTGTGGCGGAAGAGGCCGTTGAGAGTGACCCAACTGCAGAGCAATAAACCTGCCCATGCAGGTGTGGCCTTATCGGACAGGTATTATTATATGAGATAAAAATTGAGATATATAATTATATGCTGCTCACATGCAGGTTCTGTTGATGTTGACCGGTGAGAAGCTGTCTCCGAGTTTCTGAAGGAGGTTGATGATGTCATTGGCACAGGACTTTGAAGGTTTGTCCCAGTACTCGACCGGGCACTGCGACAGCGTCACCGAAACACCCTCTGTACAACAGACAACAGGCAGACAACGAATGTAGTCAATCGCAGAAGACGACGAGAGTTATGATGATGACGACGACGAAGAACAACAGAGATGAAGAAGAAGAAGACGACGACGATGATGATGATGAGTAGGAGGAAGAGGAGCAGGAGGAGAAAGAAGATAAAGGTGATGATGTAAATGATGACGACTACGATGATTTCGATGATGGTGATGCTGATGATGATGATGTTGATTGCTAAAAATAATGACACCAATTATAGCGATGACGCTGAACGATAACGACAACGACAAAGACAACGGTGATGAAGATGAAGATATTGTTGTTGTTGTTGGTAGTGATGATGGTGATGATGTTGCTGTTGAAGATGATAATATTGTTGTTGCTGTTGTTGATGATGATGATGATGATGATGATGATGATGATGATGATGATGATGATGATGATGATGACGACGACGATGATGATAATGATGATGATGATGATGATGATGGTCAGAATGATCTGGTTGATTATGAGGAAAAAGTCAACGATGACGATGACGAAATCGACAACATTAAGGGGTCAAACGGAGGGCAACTCTCAGGGCTTCCATTTTAGGGGTTCAAACTCTGCCGCAGACGACGGTACTTCCCCAGCGCCGGATAAATTAAAGCAGGCATGGGCAACTTCTTTTAACAGAGGGCCCCCCTAAGATTTTAAGGGCAGTCAGGGGCCGTACGCCAATCGCGGGCTAATTTTTGCAGTTTCATTTACCCCAGAAAATGAGTACAATTTTTAATTTGATTCAAACTAAGTATTGCACAATAGCCGTCAAAGTTAAGGAAGATCATTTTTATGATGGACACCTAATTATCCTAATACATACGATCCTACACTACAAAAAATTATGTTTTAGGTTTATTAGGCTTTAAAAATACATAAACGGATAAAAGGTTCCCAAGTGCCAGGAACAATGCTAATAATTATGAAAGATATGTCAAGGGCCGATTCAAAGGTCCACAGAGATCGGATCCGGCCCGCGGGCCGTATGTTACCCACCCGTGCATTAAAGGGTGGGACACTGTTTGTCCGTCTGTCTGTCAGTCTGCCTGACTGTCTCTGTCTCTCTCTTTGCATCTGTCTCTGTGCTTGCTTGTCCGCAAATGTTTTATCCGTTTTTGTCGATGTCGTTCATTTGTTCTTAGTCAAAGAACGATTTGGTGAGAGCTGGAAGTCACAGATTACTGGGCAAGAAAGTCGAAATCAGTCGTCTAATGATGACAGATAGTCTTCCGAGGCACAAAGCGGCTTATTATCTGCGAGACTGCGCCGGAGAAGTTTCCCGAAAGTCTGTCTGAATGTCGGACCGATTAAACGACTGTTCAGAAGTCAGCTAATTCAATCATTTGTCACTTCCGGTGCCCGGTCCACGTCTTTATCCCTCAGCGGACGCATTATTGCCGTCCGCTCTAGTACTTCATGGCTTTATTATAGCTCAGCGCTTCGTTGTGGCACGCACGAAGATCACAGCTCCTGACTTTTGTATCGCTATGTATCGCATTATTTGCGCGGCGCTGTGGGGGATGTTGGTTATCGGTGCCAAGGCGTAGCTAAGCCACGAAATTCATGAAACATCTTGCTTCAGCTTAGGGCCCCACAGTCGTTATAGCGCTCATTTTCTGTGATGTACGACGATCTGTAATGATATTAGATCTATTCCTTCTGGAATCGATAGCCTAAAAATAACGCAAATCCGTCTATCACCTGCTATAAATAGCCTGAAATCACGTGAACGTGCTTGCGAGCTAGTAAAGGTGCTATGCAAGATGTCTAGACACTTACTTACTTTCCAGAGTCCAAAATTAGACGTGTTTGCCTGTATAATTATCTGTCTGTATAATTTGCCAGGAATTCATTCATATTGCGCTGTTATCGAAACCCTTCAAAGACTCTCATCAAATTCATCAGAGTTTGAAGAAAAATTGACTTCAAAGTCAGTAGGGAATTCAATCGGTAGGTTGTCGAGAACACAGATAACAATCATCAAAATCCCGTTCATGGTTGACATTTTCCGCCCGTAGGACATATTCAGAGTTATCGGATGATGAAGAAGTATAGTAAGACACGGTTGCGCTCGTCCTTGCTGAGCCTTCCTCAACCGAAAAAGTTCTCATAATTTGATACCCGATCCTCCTCCAATCTCGCTCTCTCCCGTCCCCTATAATAGTCACTATACTCGCCTGAAGTTGCCTAACCGAGCCATTCTAAGCTGTATCTCAAGTTGCGTCTGTGACAACTTGGCTAATCAGAATAAAAGAATATTGATTGGTTGATTGATTGATTGACTGATTGATTAATTGATTGATTGATTGATCTCAACTCTGGAACGATCTTCCCCAGAATGGCATAACTTCTCAGTTCTTCTACCATTACCGCCACTCAAACCTCCAATCCAAGCCCTATTCCAGACTCCAATACAAACCCAATCGAAACGCCAATCCACACTCCAACCCAAACCCCAATCCACACTCCAATCCAAACCCCAATCCACACTCCAATCCGAACCCCAATCCACACCCAATCCAAACCCCAATCCACACCCAATCCGAACCCCAATCCACACCCAATCCAAACCCCAATCCACACCCCAATCCTAGCCCCGTGCACCAGCAAACTTTCAAAATCTTGACATACCGATGTTTTTACTTTTCTACTTTTCTGCCTAAATGCATTGAATGTCGATGAGAGCAGAAAACTGCGGAGTATTTGACCGAACTCTGTGCTTTTCTAAACAGAGGAACAGCTGCCAGATATTGAAACCGTCTCTCAACGAAACATTCAGTCTATGCTGATTAATTGTATCCAGAACACAACGCATACAAAAATAACATCTATAAATAGACATCCTTATACAGATATACATTTATGCAACACATACAGGGGCGCGGTGGTGTAGGGGTATGTTCGATGCCTTGCAGCCGGAGGGTTGCGGGTTCGAATCCACCTCAAGCCGCCGCGTAGGGACCCTGGGCAAGTCCTTCACCTGCAATTGCTCATGCGCTTCGGCGTGAAACTCCGTTTCAGTGTCCGCGCTGTAGTCGGGAGCGCCTCTGAGTAGAAATCTTGAAGGGGCGCTATATAAATATCTGAAATGAATGAATGAATGAATGAATACATATAACAGATACATGTACTTCTACAAATACGCATACATGTATATATACATCTAAATATATATACACATGCATATATTGTACGTATACTTATATAATTATCTCATAGATAGATAGATAAATCTCATAGATAGATAGATAGATAGATAGATAGATAGATAATTATATACATACGCATAGACATACACATATTTGCATACGCAAACATAACATACAAATTGCGTTCACATTTAATGAATTTGTTTTTCCTGTTGAACATGCTTCGTCGCTGTTTGTCATTCGGTCAATGGTTCGAACCCACGTCAGACAAATGGCGCCAAACTGACCGTCAGACGAACGCTAGATGCCACCAGGAGAGACTGATCGCCATTCACCACAGATGGACAGATGGACAGACGAACGGATGATTGGACAGACATCTATGTATGTCTGTATGTATGTATGTATGTATGTATGTATGCATGTATTTATGTATGTGCGTATGCATGTATGTACTTGTGTATGTATGTAAGTATGTACGAATGCGTGTATGTGTGTATATCTGTATGTATGTATGTATGTATGTATGTGTGTATGTATGTATGCGTGTGTATGTATGTATATATGTAGTCTATGTATATATGTATGTATGTATGTATGTATGTATGTATGTATGCATGTACGTATGTATGTATGTGTGAGAACACTATATATAGCACATTTTAAATAACTTACAACTGCGCTGTACCTACATGTATGGGTATCTCAGTGAATACGTACATCTACACAATGAATTGATGGTCGGAAGAATCAACAGATGAATGGACAAATGAATGTGGAAAAGAAGAAGGGTGGATTGATGGAGAGGGAAGGAGGGAGGGAGCTGGAGAGGAGGACGTGTGGTTGTCGCCTCTTCCGGATGAGTGGTCAGCTTAATTAATGGTCATCGGAAGAGCATTGAAATGATAAATGGATAATGGAAGACGGATTTATAGGAGCCCACGTTGCCGCCATATTGCCTATATATATATATTCCCTATTATGTATGCTATATAATATATATATGTATATATATATTTGCATTATGTATGACTGCTATACATAACAATATATATGTATATAATTGTAACAAAACCCATATAATATCCTAATACATCCATATATATTCATTTATCTGCTATATATATATATATATAATATAATGATATATATATATATATAGTATATATATATATATATATATGTATGGCTCGTGCAACTGTATCCGATTATATCTATCTAGGTAAACAGGATGGGGTATTTATGGTCTTCATAAAGAGCGCGTAATATGAAGCTGCACCGTCTGAACCCTGTTTGACCCAATGCCTTCTCAATTAGCTTCTTATGCCATCGGGTTCTTAAGTGCCCACTCAATTGACACTCATTCGTTCGCTGTAGTGGTCAGCGTTGATACTAGCCTACAGGTCGGTACAGGGTTCAAGTCGTGATGTGCAAGACACAGAGACGCATGTATGCATGTATGCATGTATGTATGTATGTATGTATGTATGTATGTATGTATGTATGTATGTATGTATGTATGTATGTATGTATGTATGTATGTATGTATGTATGTATGTATGTATGTATGTATGTATGTATGTATGTATGTATGTATGTATGTATGTATGTATGTATGTATGTATGTATGTATGTATGTATGTATGTATGTATGACAGTTATGTATGTATGCGTATGTATGTATGTAGTGCCTCGCAAAAGCAACTGAAGGCATGATATTGGTAACAAATTGTTCTTTTCTGCGTAATATAGTAATCGTAATCGTAAACACCACGTTTCGAAAACGAGTCTACTCTGAAGATAGGCGCAGAGCACCAGCTTATTGACGAGCTCTGCGTCAAGTCAGATGGGTTGTCCAGAAATTTAAAGTGAATATCCGTGTGCTCGTAGTATGAAGGTGCACTCTCTCTATCTGTCTGTCGGCCTCTCTGTCTGTCTGTATGTTTGTGTGTCACCGTCTCTGTCTGTCTTTCTGTCTGTCTGTCTCTCTCCTGTAGCCTCGCGGTGTCAAAATATGGGGAAGGACGTGTTGGGGGAAATGTCTGACACTAAAAAAACTGATGTCTGAAAGAGAAGATAGTAACGCAGCCTTAATGCTCGCAGATGTAACTTAATTTATTAAGCAAATTTATATAGCGCAGCTCCAGTAATCAGAGGTAATTTCTGAGCTAGTCTAAACGATGTTAACTATAATTAGAAACAGAAATTTCATCAATATATGGAAAACATTGCGCAGAAAACTAAGAGAGTCACCAGCGGCCGGTGCACGCACACACGTAGAGCATAGTCAATGGATTTTAATTATCAAGTAATAAAACACAGTGACCATTAGCTGTAATTAGGCAAAGTTCTCTGAAAGTATGTATATGTGACATCTGATAATTATAACGCCCAGTTGCACTCTAAACTCGCCTATGCTTAATTTGCCCGAGTCTTTCTTGCCTTGTTCACAACTTCACAAGTACCTGAATTATCTTTAAACTGGGGCAATTCGGGTTCGGCAACATAACTTGTCTAGACTATAATACTCTCTCCCACTTTCCACAGGAAATTAATATAGCGCCACTCCAGCCATCAAAGTCGATCTCTTAGACACGGACATAAAGCAGAGTAGACTGCCTGGACGTTCTTCTTCCTAGATCAGGGTTGTCGGGAGCGTAGTTAAGGACGTGACCCATCTGCGTGCACTGCCCTCGCATTAACAGGTGCAATAAACGGAGTGATTTAAACGACGTGGCACGGCGCTATGCACTCATCACCACGGCTTTAATCAACCATTCAGACCAGAAGATCATTAGACATGCCTAAGCTCTTCTTAATGAGCTGAACCTCCATAAATCTCGGCTGGATCGTTTCATGCACCCGTGCTCTAAATTTCATTTCTCCATCGTGCCGTTTAATCGAACATAAAACGCGAACGTTCTTTGACTAATTACAAGGCATAATGGTCTCTGCCGCCTTCATCGACCTTAAGTAGATTCTACGGTCAGTCTGGTTATATGGCCAGAAGAAATGAGGATTAAGTAGTTTAAACAAACGAGCCAGTCCATAAAACAGGAATAATTACATCATGATGATGATGATGATGATGACGATGACGATGATGAAGAGGAAGAGGAAGAGGATGGTGGTGACGATGATGATGATGTTGGTGGTGGTGGTGATGATGATGATGTTGGTGGTGGTGGTGGTGGTGGTGATAAGGTGGTGAGTGAAGGCGATGATGATGATGATAAATGAGAAGGAGGAGAAGGATGATGACGATGATGATAAATGATAATGATGACAATGATAACTATGATAATAACGATGATTAGGACGACATCAATGACAATGATGAAATGATGATGATGATGATGATGATGATGATGATGATGATGATGATGATGATGATGATGATGATGATGATGATGATGATAATGATAATAATGATAATAATAATAATAATAATAATAATAATAATAATAATAATAATAATAATAATAATAATAATAATAATAATAATCCCCTAATAATAATTTAATAAATCCTGAGGGATCATAATTATGTACCTCGGGGAAATAAAAATAATAATAATAATAAATAATAATATAAAGGAGGATGAGGACTTGGATAATCGTGACGATGACAAAGACGACGACGACGACGACGACGATGATAATGATGATGACGATGGTTACGATGCTCGTTATTTCTGTCGTTGTCGCCATCGTCGTAATAACGATCATCAATATCATTCGTCGCTCATCGGGTTTTTAAATGAACCGGCGAGAAAATAGAAAGAAAAGGCGCGATCGTCGACTGGCATCAGATCGATCAAAAGATCGATGGACGAGAGTGGCTTCTTAGTTCGTCTGATCGATGATTGGCTTTAGTCGTCAGACAACCTGTGCTCGCAAAGGGGCGAAGGACACACGCAGAGCAGCTCCCTCTGCCTCTGCTACGTACGCCGGGCAGCCGCGGTGGTGAAGGACAGAGCCGTTTTAAGGTCGTCGTAGGCCCTATAGGCCCTGTCGGCACTCTTGCATTCGTAGCACTGCCAGCTCTGCACTAAATTCACAATATTTATTGACGTTATGGTTAATCATGATTCACGAACACACCCAGTTTTGATTTTAAATCTCAATTTACTTTTGTAATGTTGATAATTTAATATCCTGGATATATCCACTAAGGTGTAAAGAAACTAATTTTTTCAATATCTCATTTTTAGGCTTGCCTAGGCCCCTGAAAGGTTCGTAGACCCTAGGCACAGTGCCTACTGTGCCTAAGCACAGTGCGTAACTGTGCCTAATGGGTAAAACGATCTTGGTGAAGAGGTCCTTCACTCATCAATTCACTGTAAAGACTCAGAATTGTCAACTGCACACTCATTCTCAAACTGTCGTCAAACTCTACTTGAATTGGCAAGCAAATTTCGCCTATTAGAATAAAATCATGTGTATCATGTGTGTAATTATCCAACTTGAAGAAATGCATTCTACACACTGCACACTCTACACAAGTTAACTGCATACTTTGTATCGGAAAACATACTACTTTAGATTATGGTAAAATTAGCAGGGTCTAGGCGAAACGTTCTCTATACAAAAACGCTTAAATTTAAATTGACGTGAATTGCCATCTACCTGGATTCGCCTCTTTAGCGACCTGTTTGATCTTTTCCGGAATAGGAAAGCTACTATAGCACCTTCTACACAAGAGCTCGAAGAGTGTTTACGTCGATCGGGTTGAGTAGATCAATTAACACTAGAAGCACCGAGAAATCGAACTTCCTAGAAGCACCAAGGGGGTCATTTTGACCCCACATAATTTATAATGCAAAGTCTATTGCAAATTCAACTAAATTGACTGTCAACTTTATTAACATAAATTACATGAGCATAAACAAGTGTAATAAGTAAGTTGGAATGGAATAATAGGAGATCCTCTCCTCTCACCAGATCTCCTATCCTCTCGCCAGATCTCCTCCGCTCTCACTAAATCTACTATCCACTCACCAAATTTCTTATCCTCTCACCAGACCTCACCTTATCTTCTAACCAGATCTTCTCTACTCTCGCCAGATCTTCTATCTTCTCACCAGATCTTCTCTCCTCTGACCTGATCTCCTCTCCTCTCACCGGATATTCTTTCCTCTCACCAGATCTTCTCTCCTCTCGCCAAAAATCGTCTTCTCTCACCAGATTTTCTCTTCTCTCACGAGATCTCCTCTCCTCTCACCAAATCTCTCTCCACTCACCAGATCTCCTCTCCTCTCACCAGATCTCCTCTCACCAAGTCATCCTTCTTCTCGCCAGATCTCCTCTCCTCTCAACAGATCTCTCCTCTGACCAGATCTTCTTTCTCCCACTAGATATCCTCTCCTCTCACCAGTTATCCTCTTCTCTCACCAGATCTGTTCTTTCTCACCAGATCTCCTCTCACAAGATCTCCTTTCCTCTAACCAGATCTCCGCTCATCTCATTATACCATCCCTCTCGCCAGATCTTCTATCCTCCCACTTGATCTCCTCTCCTCTCACCAGATCTACTATCCTCTCACCAGATTTACCCTCTCACTAGATCTTCTTTCCCCTCACCAGATCTCCTATCCTCTCACCAGATCTCCTCTTCTCTCACCAGATCTACTATCCTCTCGCCAGATTTATCCTCTCCTACAGATCTTCTTTCCCATCGCCAAATGTCCTCTCCTCTCGCCAGATCTCTAATTCTCTCGCCAGATCTCCTATCCTCTCACCTGATCTCCTCTTCTCTCACCAGATCTCATCTCTCCAGATCTCCTATCCTCTCACCAGATCTCCTCTCCTATCACCAAAAATATCTTCTCACATTTGATTACGTAATTAGCTTTGATCTATAATATTATTGAATAGAAAACAAGAAATGCGTAGCCTTACATGCAAGTAATACTAATACAGGGGTCAGATTGACCCCTTGGTGCTTAAAGGTAGAACAGCAAATATCTCTGAAATTGTGAATCCCCCCGAGTTCAAATTTTGGCAGAGGGTATACCCTACGAAGTTAGGAGAAGTCATGAAATTACAGGACCCGGGCTATATCTGGGGCCGAGGTGCGTTCCGCTAAAAACCAAAAGGGGTCAGATTGACCCCTTCGGTGCTTCTAGTGTTAAAGAGACGCTATTTGAAGGAATAAACCATTGAACGATTGAAAGAAAGATTGTCCTAAGGAATAAATGAACGAACGAACGAATGAACAAATCAATGACCGTCGCATGACAACAACCCAATCGTATCATTTATGAAGGGAATAATTAAAACAAATGTATAGAAAATAAAGCCCTGAGTCAAGGCGTCCCAAGCGTCGAGAGAGACGATCGAAGCATCGGGTGAAGGAATCGCACGCCCCTTAAAATTGGACACCAGGCGCTTTTCCCAGTTGCTCCCCGTTACTTCGTCCCAAACTCATGTTCTAGATACACCCCTTAGAGGCTTAGACGGAAAAACGCACAGAAAAAACTACACGCATGCATACCTATAGACACACCGACATAGACATACAAAATTACATACATGTACGTACATGTATACGTACAAACAGACAGATGCAGACAGACAGAGGCAGACAGACAGACAGATAGACAGACGATCGTATAACTTCTGGGTGAGTGACCTCATCCTTCTGTGTTTCTGTGTTTCACATCCAACCCCCTTCCTCAGAAGCGGAGGCACTTCACTCCATACTTAAACGAAATGGCTGCGTTAATAGTCAGCGCAGGAACAACAGCACGAACTACGTTTGTCTAATACGACACTAAGCATCTTTAAACTGCACGGATGACGGTGCTACTGCTGCTGCTGCTGCTGCTGCTGTTACAGCCTTAGCATCCTTTACGCCCACCATCACTATTTGGTCACCCATAAAATGACCTAACTATATGCCAATAATAGTAATAATTGTAATAATAATAATAATAATAATGATCAGGCATTTTTTGGGAGCGCCTCTGAGTAGAGCCCTGAAGAGGCGCTATATAAATTTTATGATTGATTGATTGATTGATTGAATAATAATAATAATAATAATAATAATAATAATAATAATAATAATAATAATAATAAAAATAATATTTTTTATTACGAAATTGCATTAATCACACGCGCAAGGCCAGTAGGTCTGACTCAGAGACAATAATTGTGCTGGAAGTATTTGCCCAATGTCCCTACACAGTATCACTCTGAGTGTGGTTCGAACCCACGCTCTCCGTGTTTCAAGCCCAGCACTCTCATCAATCGACTGCCTTGTTCCACATTACTATTGTTGCACGCATAAATACGTTGTTGCACACATAGGGGCATCATGTATAATCCCTGCTTGTGTGTTTGTTGCCGTATGCATCTGTGGACGTGTATGCGTGAATATATATGTATGTGGGTATGTATGCGGCTGTGTATACGAGCATTTACACTTGTGTGCCATGCATTTGTATAGGGACATGCAGATGTTCCACATACACCTGTATAATGGCACTGTATTTATTTGTGTGCGTAGCGTATCTGGAGATGTGAAATGTATGAATGCACAGGTGAGAATGCATGCGTCTGGGGTGGTGGGGTCAATGCGAAAATCCCAAGCAAGAAATCGAATTGAAAGAGCATCCGGGACATTGTGGCTGCCAAGAACTTAGAGGAAGAAAATATCAAAGCGTCATCAGACAGACAAGCAGACGGACAAGTAGACACACACAGGGAAACACACTTGTAGGGCAGAATATGCACATAAACACACACACACACACACACACACACACACACACACACACACACACACACACACACACACACACACAAACCAGTGGACCTGCAGACAGATAAGACAAATATACATGTAGAAATATTTGCACAAACAGAACCATAGAGCAACATATATACCGACACGCAGACATACATGGATACAGACAGACAAATACATTCACACATAATTATAGGCAAAGACATGAAAGCAGACAGACACACAAGCATAGACTGACATAAGTAGACAGTAACAGATACATTAGACAGACAGACATTGGCACACATCCTAGCGAACACATATACGCAGACAGACAGGGGTATGCACGCATACAAACAGACGAACAAAGCCGGTAAAAGCAATGTCGTCAGGCAGGCTTTCATTACGTGAACTTCGATTGCAGCTGAAACGTTATTTGCAAAGTCAGACATGGAGAGAAGAGGAACTGAAAGATGGTTGTGCCAAGGGAAGGAGGTTTCTCTTCGACGGCGGCGATCACCTTTCAACGCCACTCCTTGGATCTGACGGAGGCAGATAAGAAGACCCTGAATCCAGATCAAAGCTGAAAATTGATCTCTGACTGACGCTTTCTTCACCGAAAAGACCGAATAGAAAACAAACAAAGACAATCACAGTCGAACATGTGCCATATGCACGCAAACACACACGCACACACACACACACACACACACACGCGCACACATACACACACACATACATACACAAACATACACACATACAGAGAGACAGAGAGACAGACACAGGCAGTGATGCATTCGTGGATATTATCTGAATTCCAGACACATAGCGTTCTTTAGGATTCTAAGAAACGCTTTAGTCTACAGTTATTTTGGCATTGCATCGCATATCGTAGGCAAATTTCTCTATCATTTTGAAATAAAGAAGAACAGAAGAGCAGTCCCTTAAGGCAGCCATGGGTATGAAATGTTAGTGACTTCATTTTCTAAGCCTCGGCATATGAGCGCGGATGGCCAGTCCTCTTCGTCGCCGTCTCATCTTCCCATCGACAGATTACGGTCAGCGTAACATTCATGATACGAGCTTAGAAAGAAGAATGAAATTTTTTATCGTGGTAGACGTAGGCTTATAGACCCCATCTACTGCCTGTCGAAACATTTTGAAGGCCTTTAACAGCCATTCATGCAGCATCTCGGTAAAAGAAGTTGATGACTATGAAGAGGAGGAATAGAATGAATTGGAGCAGCGATGGAGGAGGAGGAAGAGGAGGAAGAGGAGGAAAAGAGGAAAGAAAATAGAAAAGAAGACAGGAAGTAAGAAAGAACAAAAGTAAAACAAAAATAATGAGAGAAAGGCAGAAAGAAGAAGCTGCTAACAAGTAGAAGGAAAAAAAAGACGGCGAGGTGGAAATTTAATAAAGGAAATCAGAAAGAAAGAAGCAAAATAAGAAACAATAAAAGAATAGCAATAGGTCTAATAAAAGAAATGGCAAGATTACAAAAAACTAAAGTAAAAATGAGCAAGAAAAAAGGAATAAGAATTTTAAGACGATACAGGGCAGAATAAAAGTAGACGAAGAACAGAAGAAAGACCAATTTCAGAAGGAGAGATAATGATCTGAATAGGACACGCAGAGATGCGTGAGAGACAGCAGCAAGTGGCTTCCTTGGCTTTGATGAAATTGTTCGACTCATCAGGTAGACTTGTGTCGAATGAGTGGTTAAGTACATTCGGTCGCAGTAAAATCAGTTCTTCCAATTCGACAAAAAACAAAGACAGCATTCGAACACGCAACACAAGAAACGGATTCACTTTTTCTCCCATAAAACAATGCATCAGCACAAAATATTATTATTAACATCTTTGTGTATACGTGTTTGTGTGTGTTGTCTTGAAACCAATGGCTACAGAATCAAACTTATTCTTATTCTTGCCCAGTCCCCTCTCTCTCTCTCTCTCTCTCTCTCTCTCTCTCTCTCTCTGTCTCTGTGTGTCTCTCTCTCTGTCTGTCTGTCTCTCTCTCTGTCTCTCTCTCTGTTTCTGTCTCTGTCTCTGTCTGTCTCTCTGTCTCTGTCTCTGTCTCTGTCTGTCCATCCATCCATCCATCCATCCATCCGTCCGTCCGTCTGTCTGTCTCTCTCTCTGTATCTCTCCATCAATCCAACCAACCATCCGTCTGTCAGTCCGTCCGTCCGTCCGCCCGCCCGCCCATCCATCATCCATCCATCCATCCATCCATCCATCCATCCATCCATCCATCCATCCATCCATCCATCCATCCATCCATCTCTATCTATCCATCTATCCATCTATCTATCTCCATCTATCTATCATATCTATCCATCTATCTATCTATCTATCTATCTATCTATCCTATCTATCTATCTATCTATCTATCTATCTATCTATCTATCTATCTATCTATCTATCTATCCATCCATCTATCTATCTATCCATCCATCCATCTATCCATCCATCTATCTATCATCCATCCATCCATCCGTCCATCCATCCATCCATCCATCCATCCATCCATCCATCCATCCATCCATCCATCCATCCATCCATCCATCCATCCATCCATCCATCTGTCTATCTACCATACATACATCTATCCATCCATCCATCCATCCATCCATCTATCTCCATCTCCATCCATCCATCCATCCATCCATCCATCCATCATCTATCTATCTATCTATCTATCTATCTATCTATCATCTGCCTCTCTTTCTGTGTCTGTCTGTCTGTTTGTCTGTATCTGTCTCTCTGTTGCACCGTATCCTTTAAACGCTGCCCACTGCCTCCATCCTCTTCTTCAGTTTGTTTTGAGTCAGTAATTCTACACCGAAAAGCTGGTCACCCAGTCTGAGCTGCAGCAACAGCATCATCAACAGCAGCAGCAGCAGCCGTTGTGGCGCCGGAAAAGCGACTGCACCATCCGCATCACTCTTCTTCCCCATGCCCTTGCCTTTATATATCGCTGAATCTTATGTGCATCGAGCATACTAAACATAAGCTTGTGCAAACTCTTGCTATAAATATATAGTCTAAAACGCAGACCGGCAGACAAGCATAGACTGACACAAGTAGAAAGTTACAGACACACCGATGCATATAGGCTATAAAAATACATGGCTGATTTATGCCTATTAATGTAGGCCTATGTAATGTAACTTACACACTGTGGTTGGGAAAAGCGACCGCCTAGAAACTGCGTCATAACTTGCAATCAAAATTAATAGCAGTTACATTTTAAATCAAGTTTGGAAAGTAACCAGCTTGACTATTATTCTCCACATATTAAGCTGTAATCTGTGCTCAAATTGCCCCCCCCTTCGGCTTCGAATTAGTCTGAAAGGCGCCCTTGCATCCGATTTATTACTGGTTTGTCCTTTTCGATGAACGCCACTTTGTCGTAGATGGATTGTTCACAAATGATGTCATCATGTCACGGTGACATCGTATTCAACGGGGACCTTATACGGTTATCGTTAGCCGTAAGAGTCAAGATTAAAAACAGTTTAAATTTTCTTACCTTATAAATATTTTGTAATAAAATAAAATAATAACAGTTGGAAGCAATGGCTTCTTCTACTGACAGACACACCCTCGCCGTACGCACACACATACACACACTACATATATATGTAGAGACACAGACAGAGGCAACAGAGATGGAGACAGACACAGAGACACAGACAGACAGAGACAGAGAGACGGAGAGAGAGCGGGGCGTATGTGAATATTGCGCCAGTCTATGATGCGAGGCAATACATCGATACTACCTATCTGTGTTCGTGTATACAACCTTATATCAACCTACCCACTTCCCACCCACCCCAAAACCCACCCACTTAAAACCAACCCACCCACCCCAAAACCCACCCATCCACTCAAAACCCACCCAAAACAAACCCCGCCCAAACTCATCGGTGGATGGTAACAGAAAAAGTAGAAGACTGATTGTAACTCCGCCACCGCCCGTACTCTGGTAGTGCCAGTCCCAAGACTAGATAAAGGAGGAGGGCAATCATCTTTGTTATTACATAGTCGTTAAACAGTAACTAACCAACCGATACATTTAGCAAAGTATCTCTAGTACGTATATATATATATATATATATATATATATATATATATATGTATATATTTATATACATGTATATGCATATACACGCACACTCAGATAAGTACACAGCACTCAAGAGGGTATTTAAGGTGCTGTATTAATAACAAGATAATGCATACACAGCGATTCATTCATTCATTCGGGAATTTATATAGCAGATGTAGGACGTGTTGTGGGACGTGTCTGTATTTCTATCTCTGTAGTAAGTTTGTTGTTTGTATTTCTATCTATTTAGTAAGTATGTTTGTATTTCTATCACTGCAGCGAGTATGTTTGTATTTCTATCTCTGTTGTAAGTGTGCTTGTATTGTCATCTTTAGTAAGTATGTTTGTATTTTTAGCTCTGTAGTAAATATGTTTGTATTTTTTATCTCACTGGTAAGTATGCTTGTATTTCTATTCGCGTGGACTGTTTATAATGTGTCCGTGATTTTGTCTATTACAATTAATTTATTCGCTTTCCACCACCTCCTCCTCCTCCTCCTTTTCCGCCTTCTTCCCATTCTTCCATCATTTTCCGTTCTTCCTCATCTCCTTCCTACTTCGTTCTCTTCGCTCTTCCTCTATTCTTCCTCTTCTTTTTTCGTATCATGCTGCTTTACCCCTCTTCCACCTCCTACTCCTTTTCCTCTTCATTCTCTTCCTCCTCGCTGGCCTTTCTGCTCCACCACCTCCTCTTCCTTCTCCTTCCTATTCCTTACCTCCCCTTCCTTCTCATCTCCCCTTGCGCCCCTCTTCTGCCTTCTCCCCTAGATTTATTGTCTGGTCGACTAGGAGACCGCCAGAGGGCTTGTCCTGGTCAGAGAGTCTTCTTCTGAGAAAGCGAGGGAATGAGGGATAGATTGTCATCAGATTCCCTGACCATGCATACACACACCTAGACAGATGGACAGAAATACAGATGACAGAGAGAGACAGATAGGCAGAGAGATATATAGACAGATGTACACAGAGATAAAAGGAAAGGCAGAGAGACAGATAAACAGAGGAAGATAGAGAGACATCGGACAGATGGACAGAGGTAGAGACAGAAAGATAGAGATAGAGACAGACACAGATACAGAGAAATACAGAGACAGAGATACATAGATAAAGATGGACAGATGAGAGAGAGAAAGACAGAGATACACAGACACAGAGAAAGACAGACAGAGACATACGGACAGATGGAGAGAGAGACACAGAAAGACAGAGAGAGAAATCAGCTCAGATACAGAGAGAGATAGAGACAGAGACAGAGAGAGAGAGACATGTACATGAAGCGAAGTTTACACAGAGATATGCAGAAAGAGAGACCCATATTCAGACAGACACACAGAGAGATACAGATGGACAGATTGACCGATGAACAGACAGATAAACAGATAGGCATGTGGACATGAAGACACCCAGCCAATGAGCCAGCCAGCCAAACAGACAGCCAGAAAGATGGACATACTCAGAAGAGGATAGGTCTTCGTTCGAATATGAGTTACGCCGCATCTCTCATATCTCGCCAGTCTCAGCCTCAGCAGCCCTAGGTCTTCGACGCCGATAATCCATTTAGCGACGACTACAGTCGCCAGACGAAGCTGTGGCCGCCACTCCATCCTCTTCCCTCTCTTCCCTCTCTTCCCTCTTTCCCTTCTCCACTCCTTCCCTCTTTCCCTCCCTGAATACGCCGACGGCTGTACACGATCGAAAAGCAAGTAGCCAAACGCGCGCAGGTGAAACGAAAATCGCAACAGATGTGATAAGAAGCAGCTAATCCTCTTAAGCGTGACGCTGTGTTCACACTGATCGATCGCTTGTTCCGTAACGGTCAGTGCGAGGGATCGCACATCCCTCTGCCATTTTGGCACTTCGTAGGCACGTCACATAAACTATATGTTTATGGGGGGGAGGGGGCGATAGCACATTGGACATCTGGCACAGAGAGCGAGAGGTACCGAGTTCGAGCCCCCGTTGGGCGGATGTGCTTTGTAGGCTGCTATTAGCGCCGTGTATTGCAGGCTGTCTGTTCTGTTAGTAGTTAAGATTTAAATTGCATAACATGTAAATGTACAGCGCAGTGCGTTTGTCAGGCGCTTCAATAAAGAAAAGATTATTATTATTATTATTATTATTATTATTATTATTATTATTATTATTATTATTATTATTATTATTATTATTATTATTATTATTATTATTATTATTATTATTATTATTATTATTATTATTATTAGCCTTATATAGCACCCGATTACACACCTTCGTTTTATGTCTTGCTGTTATATATATATTGGCGTTAAATAAATATGAGAAGTGATAATAACTATAGCGGGTTCCTAATGATGTGGTTGGCCATAAGTACTTATTATACAGAAAAACGTACGACAGCAACACGGTTGTCTTTCACCGTTACACTTAAAATCAAATCGGAGGCAACCCAATGCGATTTGTCCTTACTAAATTCTAGGCAGACGATCTAATGTAGGCGATGACGTAGGGTCACGTGCATCGAATAGCGCGCCAAGAACTTCGTCACCTGGGGGCGACACTTTCTCGTCCACGAGAGAATGTCATTCTGGCGCTATATAAAGCCAAAGAAATTCCATAAAAGAGATTGCCTCAGTGAACAATATTTGCAATCAATTCCCGATTTCCAGATCCTGAATTGTACGCATGCAACGTTGATTGAAGTCTGTGGTAGAGCAACCTTTCAAGCAACTGACAAAAAGAAAACGAATATAGAACGGCGCCTTCTTGTCTGCCTGTTTGCCCGTCTGTCTGTCTGTCTGTCTGTCTGCTCTATGTCTGTATCTCTGCCTGTCTGTTTCTCTTTTGTCTGTCTGTCTGCCTGTTTGTCTGCATGTATTTATGGCTCTCTCTGCCTGTCTGCCTGTCTGTCTCTGTTCTGCCTCCCTTTTTGTCTGCATGTATGTATGTATGGCTGTCTGCTGCCTGTCTATCTCTGCCTGTTTGTCTGTCTATCTCACTGTCTGTCTCTCCCAGTCTATCTGCTTTCCTGTATGTCTCTCTGTCTAACTGTGTATGTGCGTATGACTGTATGTCATTCGGTAGCGGATCTGCGATGACTTGTTATTAGATGATAAAGGTAGCATACTGCTCACCTTCCTATGTTGTTTCCATCAACGTTGGCTATATAATTTAAAAACAACGAAACCTAATACAGCAGTGTCACTTTGTCTGTCCGCCCGTTTGTATGTCTGCATATGTCTACCCATCCGTGTGCATACAGTTTCTCTCGTTATGTCACTCTGCTAGTGTCTGTGCGTATATCTGCTTGTATTCGTGCGTTGATTTCGTTGGTTAAGAGAGAGGCTCTCATTCATTCGTCCATCGGTGCTTTGCCCTTAATTCCCATTCGTTTGGTTCGTTGATGACTGATTGGCTTCATATGCAGCTGATTGGTTCGTCTGCCAGACCAGAAGGTGATTGATTGTTGAATCCATGCAAATTGATTGTTTGATCCACCGCGTATGGAACAACCAGGATTCGATGGATCTGAATTCTCACGGAATTGGATCAGCTACACACGACGATTCCCCATCTCTTCCCAAGGTTTTCCAATGGATTCCCAAATCATCCGGCCCTCCACGATATTTAAAGCTTTTCTACTATTCAATTGTTTGTAGAAAACCAGTTCAACAAACTTAACAATGCTGTTGATTCAAGTTCTTGAAGCATGCATATATATACCGGGTGGGCCATTAAAAATGAGAACATCGCGTTCAATCGTGTTTAATACAATATCACATTGTGCTTTGAGTAAATCTTAAACACGTAAATAATTCTATGATGTACTTACTTACCAAATAAAGTCAATTCGACGTATTTTGAAGCAAGATTTACAACTTAAAGTGTACAATCGTGTGATGGAGCAGGTGATAACGACGGCTGTAAATTAAAACGCCTGCAACGAAGTTAGCAGCTACCTGAAATGTTTCCTAACGAGAGAAGAGCACGAAATATTTGGTTCACAATGAAATACATTTACATTGCCACACCAGTTAATTCTCAAAGTGGTCGTGTTTATTCCGATGTAAGAAAGAAAAGCAAATTCGAGCAACAAGACTCGTAAGTGAACGTGGACATTTCAGTTGCATGCAGCATCATGGTTTCGGCAGTCGAGACTCCAAGATCTTTGGTTTCGGTCAGTGTATGTCGGATGGGAAAAACAAATGTAGTGTCTGTTTGACCCATAGTCAAAGTAAACAGTAAATATTATTGTGATCACGTTCTAGAAAGAGGCTTACTTCTGATATCTGAGCAAGATGTAATCGTCACAGGTGGACATTGCAGCAGGACGGAGCTCCTACAACTAAATACACTCATTCTGTGCTGGAGAACTTTCATCGAATCAGACATGTGGCCCCCAAATAGCCTTGACCTAAACCCTGTAGACTGTTTGGGGCGCCCTTAAACAAAAGTCTACCTTCGTTGTAAATGTTACAACAATAGCTTGGTAGCTGGCCAGGGTTAACAGAAATTGCCAATATTTATAGACAGGAGCTCATGGATCGCGGGCCAGACTTAGAATCTGCCGTTGGGCCGCAGGCGGACACATGGATTATAACAATGAGCAACAAATTACTGTATTAGATGATAAAGGTAAAGATGCTGCTCACCTTCCTATGTTGTTTCCATCAACGTTGGCTATATAATTTAAAAACAACGAAACCTAATACAGCAGTGTCATTAATCTGTCCGTCCGTTTGTATGTCTGCATATGTCTACCCATTCGTGTGCATACAGTTTCTCTCCTTAAAGCCACTCTGCTAGTGTCTGTGCGTGTATTTGCTTGTATTCGTGCGTTGATTTCGTTGGTTCAGAGAGAGGCTCTCATTCATTCGTCCATCGGTGCTTTGCCCTTAATTCGCATTTGTGTGGTTGGGTTCGTTGACTGATTGGCTTCATATGCAGCTGATTGGTTCGTCTGCCAGACCAGAAGGTGATTGATTGTTGAATCCATGCAAATTGATTGTTTGATCCACCGCGGATAGAACAACCAGGATTCGACGGATCTGGATTCTCACGGAATTGGATCAGCTACACACGACGATTCCTTTCCATCTCTTCCCAAGGTTTTCCGATGGATTCCCAAATCATCCAGGCCCTCCACGATATTTAAAGGTTTTCTATACTATTCAATTGTTTGTAGAAAACCAGTTCAACAAACTTAAGAATGCCTCTGATTCAAGTTCTTGACGCATTCATACATATTATATTGTATTGAATCTATCAATTTATATAGCGCCTCTCGCAGTGCACACCAAGTAGAGGCGCTCCCAGTGCGAAAGACCCAGAGAAAAGAAAGGGCTCTTTCAGACGTCGAAAAGAGGCAGTTGGCCCACCAGTTAATAAACAGAAGCGTGTCAAAGGAGGACGCTTGGTTCCATAGTGCAGGGCCAGTGACAAGGCAAAGGCTCGCGTTTTAGCCATAGCAGTTATATATATGTAGGACTGTAGGTGCGTGCGTATGTGCATACATACATACATATTCAAAGGTATACAATAATTATGATGGATTTTTGACACATGACTCTAGCAATTTGTTTTTAATACACAGCAGGTATTACGCTTTGACTATACAGATGAATATCGCCTGTCATTGGTCCATTATAATACATCACAACACACACATTTACTCCAATTTGTACTTGTATTCAGGGCCGATGAGAGGGGGGGTCAGGTGGGGTTGCTGCCCCGGGGCCCGGTTCTATGGCAGGGGCCCCTATCACTTTGTTCAACTGTACCAACTTTTCAGACCAAACTGAAGAAACCTGTGGGTTTTGGCCTAATGCAGTCTGTTTAATTGCTTCAATTTAATAGCTAGGTAATGAAATAAATGAGGTACTGATCTATTGAATTTCTTTATCAAAATGGAAGCCAATAACGAATGTGACGGTGGAAATGGGACTGATTAGGTTGTGAACGAAAACGATTTAATAACTGTGAAACGTAACAGTACTCAGTTGCTCAGTCAAAGGATTTAGGAGTGAGCACAGTAACAGTTGGTCATCACTCTTCAGAATGGTCTTGGACTAGCTGATGATACAAAGTTGACTGATGCAGACAAATTTCGATTTCTGACTGGCATTCTATACTCCACCAGAATCGTATGCGTGGCTTTAAGAACTTTGCATTACGGGGTGCGTAATGCAATATTCTAGGCCACGTTATAATTGAATAAGTTGAATTTGAAAAACATTTCTTCCAGTTGTCTTGAGAAAATAAAGCAGTCGGCCTAGAATTGATTATTCTAACAATGGGAGGCATAAAATTTGTACTGGATGTAAATTTCTGAATTGAAATTTGAGTTATTGTCAAAATAAATAATACTTTAACTTACAGCTGGATGTAATTTACCAGTGATAAATAATTGATATCAAATTACTAATATTTGATATTATATTCCATTAAGTTGATAACTCCATTAGAAGATGAATTACCATCAGAAATCTGGAGCTCAATAAAGTAAAGAAAGATTGGCGAAAGTCAGGAATGCAAACGAGAGATAAACAATCCTTCAAAGCCTTGCATTTTTTTATTTCATCAAAAGCGAATGATGCAGCAAATCAATTATGACAATATCATTGCTAGCATGATATTAGATGTTGAGTGTGATCATGGTACTCACTTATGAGTTGTTGATGTAGACCCTATAGTCCATGTAGACAATGCAACACAGCAATTGACGTATCCTCACCTCTTGAAATTTGATATCATAATGCGATAAATGTCATTTAATTATCATTTATCACATTCACATAATCATTTTCATATTAAATTTCTGTAAATTTCTTTATATAATTAGAGGCATTTTCACAGATGGACCTTTTAAATGTCAAATTGATTTTCACATTTACTTTTATATTATTATTTAATGGCTTTTTAACGGAATTTTTATGTGAATGAGAACCCTTTGTTGGGGGCCCAAAGTGAATTATTCCAAATCGGATGACAAAGAACATTTTATAACTAGCCTAGTTTTAACTGTACGAAAATGCTTCTAGATAACGGCACTGCAGCAACCGAAAGAACTGCCCTCATGTATCAAAAAGTCTAAGCTATTATTATTATTATTATTATTATCTTATTATTATTATTATTACCTTATTATTATTATTATTATTATTGAATATCATTATTAATTATTAATTAAATTGATTATTAATTATTACCTTATTATTATTATTATTATTATTATTGACAATTATAAGCGTAATTAGAGTTGTGATTATAATTATATCTATAATTATAATTATAATTATGTTTAGTTTATTATTATTATTATTATTATTATTATTATTATTATTAGATGCTCATTATTATTATTATTATTATTAAAGCATTATTATTATTATTATTATTATTATTATTATTATGCTTTGTTATTATTATTATTATTATTATTATTATTATTATTAATTATTATTATTACTTATTATTACTTATTATTATTATTATTATTATTATTATTATTATTATTATTATTATTATTATTATTATTATTATGTATTATTATTAATTATTGATTATTATTATTATTATTATTATTATTATTATTATTATTATTAATTATTTTATTATTATTATTATTATTATTATTATTATTATTATTATTTCATTATGCTGGGGGCATTATTATTAGCCTTATTAATTATTATTAATTATTATTACTCATCTGTATGAGACGCATGGGAAAATGTCCTTGGAGCAAAGATTATTTCAGACTTGGGCTTAATAAAAACGAGGGGCCCTGACAACACACACATTTACTTATTTATATTTGTATTGATATATAATTTATATTTATAAAGGAGCCTTTGTAGATAGCTTCCATCAGTCTGTTAGGCTCCTATTGCAAAACCGTTACAGGTAAGCCGATAATATCTATATTTTCAGTTGGAAAGGAGAGCTTTTCAATTGTGCGGTATGACGTTAATGCAGTTTCTCTCTATCTCTCTGTCTGTCTGTCTGTCTGTCTGTCTGTCTGTCTGTCTCTCTCTCTGTCTCTGTCTTCTCTCTCTCTCTCTCTGTCTCTGTGTCTCTGTCTGTCTCTGTCTCTGTGTCTCTGTCTGTGTCTCTGTCTCTGTCTCTGTCTGTCTGTCTGTCTGTCTCTCTTCGCTCTTACCGTGGTTTTATGGATTTAAAAAATAAAAGACATGTGTCCTTGTGTCTGTTTTTGTGTGAATAATTATATAATTATATGCACGTATGCAACTATGTATATAATTATGTAGGCCTATGTTCGTATGTATTTATCAATATATACATGCACTGTAATGCAGGTATGCATGTAGGCCTACGCATATATGTATGTATGCACGAATGTACGCATGCATAATTGCATATACGTACGTATGTACGCATGTATTTACTCATGTATGTATTTATGTACGTAAGTACGTATGTATGTATGTGTGTACGTATACAAGGAGCACGCACGGCGTGTGCCCTGAATACACTCCGAACGCCAAAGTAGTCGGCTAATCTCAGCGACTACAGTCGAATGCGACTGATTGACAGCGTAGCAAAACACTAGTGATGGATTCGGTCGAAATCATGCTGAATAGAAGAAAGCAGAGAGAGACACAGACAGAGAGACAGACAGACAGACAGACAGACAGACACAGACACAGACACAGACACAGATACAGAAACAGACGCACAGAGACACAGAGACAGAAACAGAGACAGACAGTGAGACAGACAGAGACAGACAGTGAGACAGACAGAGACAGACAGAGACAGACAGACAGAGACAGACAGAGACAGAAGAGAAGAGGCAGCACGCTGTAATAGAATAAGGCAGAGAAGCGGCAATTCAGAAAGAGAGCGCAGGTATCGAGTAAGGTCGGAACAAACAAGTAAAGCCAAACATGGCCGAGATAAAACGAGAGAAATAGCTCACAGCAGAGGTGCCCAAAGTGACATGCGTACATGTGTTTGGGACAGTGGAATTAAGAGCGTCTCCCAAAATTTCAAGCTTCGAAATACACTCTAAGAATCCACATTTTCATTTATGAAGGATTGTATTTTAACATTGTATTCTTTGATTCTCAGGATAAAGTGTGATGCGCAAATGACAGAGTTTTGATTAATAAGCGATCGGTTAAAAGGCCATGACAACAGTACTGCACAGACAACGATGACCCAAATAAAATTATCAAAATATTTTAAATATTTTAAAGTTTTTAAATATTTAAAAACATTACACGGTGGTTAAATGAAAAGTAAGCCAAAAGTATTTCATATAAGTAGTACTTCTAACATGAAAACAGTTTTAATATTTTTGTGAAGAAACTCTCAGTAGTATGGTTTGATTATTTAATTAAAGAAGATGTTCAAAATGTCCTCCTTCTGCTTGCACGCAAGCCTGGAGGCGCTGGCGCCATTGGGCAACATCATCGTCGATTATCCTCTGATCCAGACCATCCCACACTTCCAACAAGCGTTGCTTCAGATCGTTTACATCATGGATTGCTGTCTGACAGACTCGCTCTTGCATAACGCTCCACACTTTATAGTCGACAGGATTTATAGTATTCGGACTTTTCGGAGCATCCTCTTGACTCAGAATAAGATCTCCGACAAGGGCAACGTTTTCTTCAGTGCGCGCTGACCTTCGTCTGCCAATACCAATGACGCGGTCGACTGACCCTGTTACGCTAATTTTTCGAAGCAATTTATCTAATCCGCTTCTGGTCCAATGTTTTTTCTGGAAACTCTCGTAGAAATTGACGGCTGCTGTAATTCTTGGATTCCCTCAAACTTTTTATCATGTGTAAATCTTCTTTACTAAAGTCATTTTTTGGAAATTGCTAGTTTTTTATTTATGTTTTCTATCATATTATCGTTTGCTTTTTTGAATAGGAAATATAAACCGGAAGTCATTAAAATAAAAAGTAAGTACATGCATATTTTTATTTTGAAAATATTATTAATAAAATGTTGTTCAAGTTTCAATATTTGTTTATAAAGTTTGGCTTACTTTTTATTGAACCACCGTGTAGTATTGTTTCCAGGGTATAGGCCTATACTATATTAAAATCTATGATAGAGATGAAGCCAATAAATTGATAAATACGTAATCAGTAAGTGCATTCATTTGAAATAATCTTTCACTTTAACTGCCTTTCTATTAATCAATTAGCCGCATAGACTACATGTTTTTGCGTTTTGTGAGACTTTTTAACAAGGGCCTCCATGCTTCGTATAGCTTAGGGCCTCACCAAGTCTAAAGCTGGTACTGCCCCTGTGGTATAGCTAGACAATCAATTAGGCGGTGTGCATCAAAGGCAATCATCGCAGTTCTTGAGTGATTACTCTCTAGTCTTATCATCTGGTATTTACGTAGAGCTAATCTATTTGTAGAGCTAATCTATTATAGGAGAACGGCAACAAACAACATTCCTACGTATTCCCTTGCCTTATTTGGCCATGCAGAGTGCAATAACGGTTCCTCACGTGCTTCGCAAACGTACATACATGTGCATACGTTCGTCTCTCTCTGTATCTGTTCATATCTCTGTCTGTCTGTCTGGCTGGCTCTGCTAACAATGTGACGCTCAGTCGGAGCATTTTTATTCTAATATGGCTACATGGTTGTTCTTCATATGTATGTAGGTGTGGCTTTGATTAACAGCGTGGGCGCCTTAGAAGTCCACCAGTCATATGCACATACATACAGGCATACATACACATACATACACACATACGTGCATGCATGCATAATGACACACATAAATGCATAAATTCATACATACATCATACAAGCATACATACATACATACATACATACATACATACATACATACATACATACATACATACATACATACATACATACATACATACATACATACATACATACATACATACATATATACATACATACATACATACATACATACATACATACATACATACATACATACATACATACATACATACATACATACATACATACATACATATATACATATATACAATTATACATACATACATACATACGTAAATACATGCGCATACACGTACGTACCTTCGTATACAGCCTACATGCAAAAATATAAACTAGAACAGACGATAGCTACTTTGAATTTCTACTTTTGCAGTTTGAACAAAATTATATCGAATACAATAATTATACAAAGATCCTTTGGATTAGCCAGACACCCTTGAAGTTCGGAGTTTCAAAACGCGGATTTCGTTTTGTGTCCGTGCAAGAATTTAAGCGGTAACGCGCCTTTGTTAGGTTAGGTTAAAAAGGCGCCATACAATTTTTCAGATTCGTAGGTCTACTATGTGAAACGTAGTTGTAACCAAATCCGTTTGTCAATAAATAAATAATACTAATGAATACAGTACAGAACGGCCTTCCTTGTTCTGCAGGTGCTCGAAGTCTCTGTTTTTATTATATATAGGAACCTTCTGCTTGGTCCATAGCGCTGCTGGTGAGTTTTCTCTTGAAGATGCGCTTACAAGTTTTCACTCTTGTTACGTATGTTAACGAATGCTTGGTGAGTGATTTTTTGTGCAAAACGTGTTCCATAGATTGATGTAACATAGAGTAAGATATATTTAAAAGCACTCGTACTAAACTCGTTTGAGGTACGGTATGGAAAGAAACAAGTCAGCAAGTCTGACAAATAAAGAATGATAGAGAAGCATAAAGATTGGTTTAGAAATGTCGAAAGATAGACAGACATCGACAGTTACACGGACAATCAGACATGAAGCGACAGTGACGCAGACAGACAAACAGACAAGACAGACGGCTACAGTTATAGAGAAAGATATATAGCGACTTTTAGGCAGGCAGACTGACACAGAGACATCCAGACAAACATACAGACATTCAGACAGACATATAGACAGACACATACAGACTGACACATATAGACAGACACATACAGACAGACAGAGATACAAGCAGGCATACAGACAGACATACAGACAGACATACAGACAGAAATACAGAAAGACATACATAAAGACAGACAGGCAGAGATACAGCCAGGCAGACAGACATGGCGAGACAGGTGTTCTCCAAATTGAAGGTGAGAAGCGAGCAGCTGTTCACAGTAAATCGCCAAAGTAACACAAATTTGAGTAATTGTGGGGGTCGCGGCCGAACATAAATTCGCAGGGTGTGGTTGACTCCCATCCAGGTCTACGCTCAGAGCCACCCAAATCGCCGCCCATTCCACTCTAGACATAAAATGGCTGTTCCGTATACACTCACTATCTCTGCCCATAGTTTACGTTCTCACCAAAGAAGGTTTAGCATTGGTCGTTTCCTGAAATGAGGCAATACTGTTAGGTTCCTTCTTGGATTATAACTCTATCTCTTATAGCGGTCGTGGATGGTCAGCGTCTTCGGGATGACCAGTTGACCATGCCTCAGAACAATGAGGTTCGTCCTTTGCAGGCTATTGTCATATACTTTTGTGTGCCTTTTGTTTTACTATACGGCCTTTATTTTTCTTCACAACCATTCTGCATAATCGTAAAACTCTGCAACTACCACCGTCACTAGGAAACGCCAATAATTCTTTAGTTCCTGGGATAGAGAATTCTTATTACAAGTATACTTATTACAAGTCTTATTACAAGTTTCAGCGTCTTTTCGCCACAGACACATTTAAAATGAGAAACGTAATACTCTTTCGCTCCATTTCTATGTGTAGAACTTCCGACGTAAACCCTGAAATCGGACAGCGAATAATTACGGTTGTGACTTTCTCAGAAGGGCAATAACCATTAATTTTTGTCTCTGCGCAATAATAAACATACGCATCTTCCTAAAGACAACCAGCGTGGTAGATTTCTTTAGCTTTCCCCTTTAGTTTTTCACGCACAACTGTTCACTTGCAATTCATTACGGAGATCAACACCTTCCTGCAGATTACACTTCTGTGTTGCGAACGTTTGGTTACCCGGGTTTCACACAATCACTAAACTTTCCGCTATCGTTCTCTTTGACTACCTACCTGTATGTGTCTATGTGCTTATGTGTATGTGTATGTTTGTGGGTCTGTTTGTCTATCTGTTTGTCGCAGATTTTGCGTAGAGCAAGAAATAAAGTATATAAAGCATTAAGGATGCTTGCATAATAGGCATTGAAAGATATAGTTAAAATGTATGTAATGCATGTACATTGTACAGTGTGTATATCTGACTATATCTGGCTAGTCTCTCTCTTTGTCTTTGTTGGTATATGGGTTTCTCTGCGTTTGCATGCGTGCGTCTGTCTATGTGTGTTTCTGACTGTGTGCATTTCTGTCTGTGTATCTTTCTGTCTAAGTAAGTAAGTAAGTAGCCTTTATTTGCATCTGACAAGCGCACATGCATAGTGTGTCTTCTGTCTGTGTGTGTGTCAGGTGCCTGCCTGCCTGGGTGCCTGCCTACCTGCCTGCCTGGGTGCCTGCCTACCTGCCTGTCTGTCTGTCTGCCTGCCTGCCTGGTGCCTGCTTGTATGTCAACATTTAGAAAGAATTTGTGATTTATCACCGCACCTGTTTCTGCTTCACTATACCTAGAGGAACGGGAGCCGAAATAATGAGCACTACGTTCTGCTACAGCTGCTGAAAATACGAGGCTACGAAAATAGGCAACGGTGCATAGCAGTGGGATTGGTTGATCGGTTGTCTTGCTATGTTCCAACTCAAGTATTCATACATTACGCAAACATCTGTTGGCACCTGCGCATTATCCTATAATCGGCTTTCCATAGACGACGTAGGACTATTCAGACAGACATTGGCTGATACTTACGACTCGCCGCTTTCTCAGAAACCGCGTCGTATATCATTGTTCTGTAGTGCGATGTGAGTTGCATAATAAACACAAGTTAGGCGAGGTATGTATATAAACAGTCATGCAGCGCATTTTCAGAGCATAACAGAGGTTGCATAAGATAAGCTCATGGCTAGGGTAAGGTAATATAAAATGCCAAGGTATATAATAAGGTAAAGCAGGTCGATGTAAGAAGACCAGGCCAGGTTATGTAGTATAAGCAAAGGAAAAGCCAGGTTAGGCAAGACAGTGTACAGTACTATAAGGTTAGGCTGAAAGGTCAAGGTCAAGGTCGGGCTATAGGTAATCGTAATCGCAAACTCCAATTTCTAGAGCGCTATTTTCAATCTGAGCGCAGGGCAACAGCTTATTCACGAGCGCTGCGTCGTTGTCAGAGGGCTTCGCTGAAGTTGCTTTAGACTTACAACCTACGAACTGATTAACCTTTGTTTTGCACTTTGCACCGATTGACATAGAGCTGTCAATCTGTCAATCACGTGCTTCCCCTTAACGCAACGAGGTCTACTAGGTCGCTTCAGTTCAAAAAACCATCTGACTGTCAGCCTACCTGGGATCTTAATCGGGAACAGATTTTAACCTTACCTGTCTATCGATGTTGTTTTGACTGAGCGACTGTGAATTACCCTGTGCGAGTAGGCTGAAATATAGGGACTATTTCTGCATTCTAATCTGGAGTATACTTGTCTCATCTCTGTGGATTGCCGGTATCCGAAAACATAGTAGGCCTATAAAAGTCACCCAGGAGAATCTATTTCAAACAGGGCTCAACCCAGGGTTTTTTGGTTTTTTAGCCGAAAATGTCGTCTCTTCATCTCTAATGTTGTATGGTCTTTGTTAAGATTTATGACTCTACCTACTGTTCCATTTATATGCCAGAGGATCTGTTCTTAGAGTTTGGTTTTTTTGCACCCCTGAAGAGAGTTAGCCTCCACCCCCGGAGACTATATTCTGAAACAAAGTCGTCGGGGAGAAAATATTTCCTCCCCCGTTGAAATAATCTTTCTCTCTTGGGGAGACTTTATGCCTTGAGTGATACAGTCACATTTGTTTTAAAGTTAATCGTAATTTTTAGCAGATGAATTTTCTAACTTTTTTGTAAATCAATCTTTTAAAACTATACGTTGCAATGAAATTTGCGAGGGGATTTGTAAAGAAACGAGGGAGACATTATTTCATTGCGGGGAGACTTTGTTTTGGGGAGAATTTATGTTGTGACACCGGATATGCGTCCGTGCATCTGTGAGTGATCTATGGTTGGAATTCCCTGGCTGTGTCAGTCGACATTCGTAGGATCGTGAAGAGGGACACGGACCCAGATTACAATGGTAGGAGGCGCAGGACGACAGCCTAGCGTCCTATTGCACCTATGCTACGGACCCATCGCCTCATTAATATGCATCGCGATATGCTGTCTGGTGTGTTTCGACCTTAATTGCCTCTTATTGGCATTTTGCATTTTCCATCTCGGTCATCGTTCAACGTCACATCGACGTCATTTTGTATTCACGTCACCTAAGACTTCGTCGTCACAAGACGTTGGCGCCATGGTGACGGCCACCCACGACGAACGAACCTCTGGCCTTGAAGCAGGTGGCAATGGGGTAAAGGCATTGAGTGGGGTCAGTTGTTTTGTACGATTTGACTTCTGCTGGGATCTGATCTAATTGAACCTAGCACAACCGAAGTAGGAATAATCTAATAATGTTTATGGCGTCAACATTATAGACGATGTCGCTGTCAATATAAACTGGTGCACTGGACAAGTCGATTTCCAAGAAATATTTTCATTGAGATGTGTTCATGACTGGTCCAGTTACCTGAGCACTTTTACTTATTGATGAGCTTTCTAACCTTAATTGGCTTCAATACCATTTCATCATTATCATCATCATTGTGTATTGTATTTATAAATTTATAAAGCGCCTCTCACAGTGAACACAAATGAAAGGCGCTCCCAGTGCGAAAGACCCAGAGCGAAAAGAATGGTCTTAAGCCAGCGAAAGGAAGCACCTGGACCACCAGATAATATGGTGCATCATAAGTTCCTGACGCCAGCCATTTGGTGGGGATTGGTACGAATAAATTATCTCCATTGTAGAGTTCACTGCTCCCATTAGTGTTAGTCCAATATTCCAAGTGATGCTATGTCCTCATTTATACGATTTATCCAGCGAAGTTTTGGCCTGCCTTTATTTGAACACCATTTAGGTATATATATAGGCCTAGGTTGAAAACAGCACAGGTAGCAATTTTGTTAAATACCTGGAGGTTGCGATATGGGGTCGTCCATTAATTATGTCAACAAATTTTAGGCACCCCCTCCCCCCTTGTCAACAACTTGACGGACCCCCCAAAAAAATTATGTCAACAATCCCAGAACCCCCCCGATGACCTTTTTTTAGACAATTTTTTCCTGATGACCTTTTTTTGTCATTTACCATTTATTTTTGGTGATTTATTCCAAAAATTTGTTGACGTCAACTTGGGCCAAACCCCCCCCTCCCCCCTGTCAACAACTGTCAAACTTTTCCAAACCCCTCTCCCCCTATTTTGTTGACATAATTAATGGATGACCCCCTGAAGTGCGAAGATAACTAAAATTAAGGATAGAGTCAGTAAGATGAATGAGGAACGGGTCTGTGATAAAATAGCAGCTGACATGCCTATCAACTGAAGGTAACATCTAAGAGTAGCTAACAGTAATGATTATGTTTAAACTTCTACTTAGATTGTCATTTCCGTTTTAAATTTCTTACTTAACCCGGTGCAGTTTAAAAGTTTCCGTTCCATCTGCTACCTCCCCCCACTGTTCACACCCCCGTTGGATTGCTGGAGTCTGGGGACATCAGATGTGTGGTCGTACATCATCAACAGTCCCCTAGATCATTACCCACCCTGCAGCACCCGATGGCAGGCCCTTCTTCAGCCTGCAGCGGGGATGAGATCCGCGTAAGCTGGCGCTGAAATTGCCATGCTGCCGCCGCTTTGCAAAGTGAACTTTAGGGACATTGCATTATAAATTATAGTCTGCGGAATATCTACTGCTTATGTAATATTCATGGCTTGTAAATTGTCTATGGCCGATACGATATCCATCTAATTTCGTCGTAAGCCTTTTCTGTTAGGTGAGATATACGTCTACTGCGCTGGCAAGCCATTAGATGCAGTTTAACACTGAACACTATCTACTAAGGTCAGAAGATCGCTGTAGTTTCAGACGAAACAGTCGGGTCTCTATCGTATGCTGAGCAACTACTTTCTCGATGAGCCTCTCTCAAACCTTACGTTTCAGGCTCATCGAGAAAGTAGTTGCTCAGCAGATGGTGGGTGTTTAGAAGTAAGTCACCTTATGCAGATTGTTCAGAAAGTGACCGAAACAGACCTGTTGAAATCCATTCTGTATATGCAATTTCCAATAAACTCTGATTTTGGATTCGTTTACGGCCTATGTATTGAAATTTTTCATAAATACGGCGTGTCACGACTAAGGGCAATTCGTCTTTATTATATGAAGAGTTATAAAGCGCAAACATTTGGCTGAAATCACTTTTAATTGATCTGTATGCTGTATAAAAAAAATAACCATCGCCGTAAAGGGAGCACCTGCATGCTGGTGTGCACTTTTGTAAAAGCCGATTACAAGGATTATTTTTGTAGCGCGATTTAAATAATGTGTCCATAAACCCAGCACTGAACACTGCTTAACATAAGCTGGTGATGTAGAACCTCCTGCTTGTAAGACAGATTAAAGCACAAAATGTAATGTTTGATTCCATACGCTACCATGCATGCTCGCAAATTTAACTATCTCACAAGGATTTTGTATTTATCTATTATACTTAACATAGCGCCTTTAAAGTAGGCGCTATGTTAAGTATATAGATAAATACATTTAAATGTAGGCTAGGCATTGTTTAATGTAATGCTTTGAATATCCGCATTGTTTCGATTGTTTCAACTCAACACGCATTTCTGGCTACCCTGTTGCTTTATATCAGTGAGGTAGCCATGTCTGCAGAGCTTCTAGAATGTGCTGACTGGCGCTGCATAAATGTTTTATTACATTACATTTATATTATATGCATAGACATGGATAAGAAGCGGATGAGAAACTCATTTCCTATAGGCCTAGAGTCGAATAACAAAAACATCCTAATAAGTAGATCAACCGTTGGCTTTCCCTAAAATAATAACAGGTCTAATATCGATTTCCGTCAGTCGTCGTTCCGGTCAAAATAGTCAAACAGCGCAAATCCATAATAATATATATATATATGCATATATATATATATATATACATATATATACATATATATATATACACATATATATATATAATTATATTATATGTGTGTGTCTGTGTGTGTTTGCGTGTGTGTGTGTGTTTGTGTATGTGTGTGTGTGTGTTTGTGTGTGTGTGTGTCTGTGTGTGTGTGTATGTGTGTCTGTGTGTGTGCAGCGCTGTGCATGAATAAAAGGAATCTGTTATACGTGAAGTCGAGATCTTGCATCTTAGTCGTGGTTCTTTTATAAGACGCACGTTTCCCGTTATGAGAATGGCGACGAAGGGTAAAAGAAACAGAAAGACAAGAGACGGAAGAGAGACTGACAGACAAAGTCAGAATACGACAAAGGAGGGTCAAAGACACAGACAGGCAGAGGGACAAGCAAACATACAGATAGACAGAGGCAGACAAAGCGAAGCAGAGAGCGAGAGAGAGACAGACAGACAGACAGAGACAGACAGACAGGCAGGTAGACAAAGACAGAGACAGAGAGTGGGAGAGAGACAGAGAGGCAGAGACAGAGAATGAGACAGACAGAGACAGAGATGAATAGAGCTGCAAACAGAAAGACAGAGACACAGAGAATGTAATTATGTACTCCACTGATGATGTAACACCTGTATAATTACTCCGCGTTAATATTGCTGCACAGAGTGGGACATTTTCGAGTAAAAACCGAAGAATTTATATTGCGACTTTCAGAACTAAGCTGTATGATAATTATAAATACTAAGGAAGCGTAATTAATAATTAATCATCGGTGTCCTAATCAGAATTCGGCCTAAGTTTAAAAGTAAATGAGTAACCAAGTAAATATAAGTATGCGTAAGTATCTATACACTTATTATGCAGTCGTTTAAAACTTTAAATACCTCACAAAGCGCTGCAAACAAACCTGCTTAGCCTAAAAGTTGCATACCGCATTCGTAAGTTGTGCATGACTGCATGTCTTAAAACAAAAGAAATATCTATTTCACATGAACCTGCGGAACTGTGGACGTCTTGCCTATAAATCAGAATCAATGTAGCAGTTGTGATTTTCTGCAATTAAAGAGACGTCGTCAAACATGGCTAAAACTGTCAGGCACGAATAAACCAGCAAACGATAGGCGGCGCTTCAAGCAGTTTTCATCCGGGTTTATGGATCACCATGGTAACATTCGGCGCGACCATTTATTATTCATCGGGTACTCATCACTCGCCATTTTGCCGAATAAGCATCGACCAGGGTACCAGCGTGGTCATTGAGAAAATCCAATGGCCAGGCGGTCGGCCTGCAGGACCGCATCAGCGCTGGATGCAGTCCATTGAAAGTCAGTGTGGCGTATCGTTTGCTAAAGCAGTGCGCAGGCATTCGACCATCTAACTCGTTTCAGGCACAGCTATCGGTCAACTGCACGCCAAATCTCTCGGCTTTACACTCCGGCATAGGGCATGCTGCGTGCCACTTTCAGTACACTCCGAGCACAATCGTTGCTAAAACTATGGAACGCGGTGCATCTAAGGCGCTCGGGGTATATTCAGAGCACCCTCCGTGCGTACTCCTTGCATAAATGCATGCATACATACATGGGTACATACATAGGCCTATATACATACATAGGTCTGCATACCTACCTACATACATGTATACACATATACATACATACCAACATACCTACATACATGTACATAGTCTAGTGAGGTTTTAGTTAACGATAACTATAACTAAAACCTATCGTTAACGATAACTATAACTAAAACCTATCGTTAACGAAAACGTAAGGTTATTCTTCCAGTTAGTTCTTCATTTTAATGACCAGCAACGCTCCTTGAATTGAACCGCAGTGTTGCGACTATTCCCACACCTGGTACCGCAAATTTTTTTAAAGTTACGGACCTATGTCAGTAGTGATAACAATTAGTTTTTCACATTCTTTGACCCATTATGCAATCCAGCTGTGCACCCTAGAGCAGGTTCACGGCACCCTAAGGTTCTGCGGCACCCAGGTTGGGAAACAATGCTATAGAATTCCCTATTAATTTTAGCCTCAAAGTAATTATTTCGAGCATCTTTATACAGCTTCGATTTGAGGCTCGTATGTTCGAGGAAAGTCGTCACACAAATGATTAGATGTGAGTAAATTAGAAGCTTGCTTAATTTTTAGTCTGTAGTGGCCAATGAAGTTTCTGAACACATACATCTGCTATTCTGCTTCTTGAATTAACCATAATGACTATAACCATAAATGTTATTGAACCCAAGTATAAAACATCGAAAAGCAAGTACAAAAGAGAAAAAACAGACAAGCAACAAGGGGATCAAAAGGAATACGACCCTATAGAGGACCTAGGTCCCGCTAATGGGCCACCTGTAACAAATGCCAATTTTTTGGCAGAACAATTGAAACACAAGTATGAGATAGTAATTCTTAACTAGTTAACTAAGACTAATAAATTTAGGTAATAAGATGATGTAGGCTAATTTTGAACAGAAAGATATTAGTTAAATTTGTCGTGTTGTACACGCAACGCCAAAGACATAAATTTAATATGTCCTAGTATACAGAGGAGTCAGTGACTCAGTGTGATCTACATTCAGACATTTTCTTTCTAACAAGACACTGAATAGGTTTCGGTTCCTGGCAACACCCCCGGCGTATTTAGGCCTACTGTCGTTTCTCCGCGATTAGAGTGGAAATTTTTGCTCTAATATCAAGAAATTTATGCAGTCAGGCGGTCAGCGTTATCAAAGAATAATAATATTGTTGCTAGCACACTCATTAGACGATATCTTATATTTTGTTTATTAGAAACCCTTGGTGATATAATGATATAAACTATAGTGAAAGATTAGGCCCTATCTGTTTGTGTGACTTTTCGTACGTGTTCAAAAGCCGAGATATCGCGCGATTGTATAATGACGCAGTTGCTAAGCCCTGTGACGTCAGGCATGGAGACAGTCGCGTCATTAGCAACGTATTTTGCGCAGTCAAATTTAAGTATGTCATTTGTGTACGACCTTCTTCTGTTCAAAGGTCATGACGGTTATAAAAGGGAGGTAATTTTAAAGGCACATGATGCAAATGACACAGCCATTGTAGAATTTGTTTTTGGAAAACGGTAGGGAAGATCTGTGGACAGTAAAATAGTGGCTGCTCATAAAATGCATCCAGTTTGGGTCATCATCCCCTGAACCAATGAGGGGAGAGGTTGCCATTCACCCTCTGCAAATCTGACGTTAGTTCGTTCTAATCATTTACTAAAATTTATAGGGCCTACTGTTTATATCATTATGTCACCAAAGGTGTCTGATAATAATATTTATGCGTTTGTGTTGGCCACTATCTAATGATGAATCGATGGGAGTGCATGGCGCAACGCTCAGTGAAAGGATTTGTGAAAGGTCCCAATATAGCGACTATCTTAGAATAGACTGCTTATCTTCCAGAGCAAGTGCTCAATCAATCAGCAGCCATGCCACATCGTGCCACATCAGGCTGAGGTAAACATAGCTTATTCTGTTTCCACCTATAGATAAAAGCGAAGCAGAGTTGTAAGCTCCTAAAAGGCAATTAGGCTCGAGCGCTCCGAACAACAATTTAGGTGTCAGGCATGTAGCCTACTGGCAGTTAAAACTACATGACATTGTATGGATGAAATTGAAGCAACATGTTTCACTAATGCAGCATCTATAATGTCTCTACATCTGAAAATATTTGTATTTATTTCAAGAATATTATTATTTCAACTAGTTTAACGCTTTGGCTAAAGCGGGCAAAATTATAATCTTTGCATTGGCTTCCTATAATAAATTGTTTTCACAGCATGGGCGTCCGCAATTTGGATCAGGGGGCACTTTTGCCCTTGGATTTTGAATAAAAATATGTAAAATTAAGAATATTATTAATTTTAATAAAATAAATAATTGAAATAGGTTATTCTGACATTTCGTTTGCTTTATTGGTGACTTATACAAAAGAACCAGTGTACACTGAGTTAAAGACACCGGATCATCCGTTAAAAGGCGTGACATTGATTAACTGTAGCAACAGTGTAGCATGTAGTGACGCATGGTTCTGCCTCTCCCTTCTGGGCGCCCTTGGCTCACAGTTTACAAAACATTGGCCAACCACAGTATTTGAAGTCAATCTTGATTCCTGAGAATATCATTGTTAACGATTGATTAGCTTTCTCTTGTCATACCTCGGACTAGAACTGTTCCAGCGTTCCTGATGAACGAGCGTTATCTTTTGCTGTACCCAGATTTAAGAATCCGCACCCTGTATCGGTTCGTTCTGCTCAGTCGCCTATGTATGTCATTTCGTTCACGACTCAAGACTTAGGCCTACCTTTTTCAAATTGCTTATCAACCGTAGGCTGCCTCTCAGTTTTACAGACTGATCTATTTTGTCTATCAATCTTCGTTTTTTGTGCTTCATCTGTTGATGCCTTGTTCATTATAAACACCCGCGATGGCTAATGGCTGACTTAGCCGATGACCATCTTTTCACAGCATTAGGCCTACTGTCGAATAGGCCTACAAATCATGTACTCCAATACCTGCTCACTCCTCTGAGACAAAATAGTCACAACCTACGAACCAGACCACATGACTTCACTCTACCGCCCAAAGACGATCGGAACTTTATTTCACGGGTTCTTTATAAAATATAAGGGCATAATTTTTATTCTAAAATTTTCATAAGTATCTGTTTCTCCTATAGTACCTTAGTAGGAAAGAGACCTGATTTCTCCTTGTTAATGACATTAGATATTTACTGCCTGTAACAAGTTGCGTCTGTGACAGCTTGGTTTCATGATTAAAAGCAGATAATTCATTCTAAACGAATTATAATTATTGATTGATTGATTGATTGATTGATTGATTGATTGATTGATTGATTGATTGATTGATTGATTGATAAAAGTTGCTAACTATTAAGACTTAATAACAATATAGGCTAAATAATAATAATATTATTATTATTATAATTGTAATAATAAAAATTATAAAAATTATTATTATTATTATTATTATTATTATTATTATTATTATTATTATTATTATTATTATTATTATTATTATTATTATTATTATTATTATTATTATTATTATTATTATTATTATTATTATTATTATTATTATTATTATTATCATCATCATTTAGGCCTATAGAGTAATAACATTTAATAAGAATAAGAATAGGAATAATAATAATAATATAAGCGGCCTCACTATATAGGACACCCTTTAAAAGTTTTTACCGGCAAAATATAATTTTCAGATTCGTTCAATCGCTAGTGTAAGCAAGGCCTTATTAAGTTAATGTAAAGTTAGGGAAACGTAGCCTATGTGAAGGCCAAGTGCCTTGCAATGGGAATCTAAATGTACAAAGATGCCGAAAACAATGTCTGAAAGCATGAAAAGCATCGTATCTGTGCAGTATAAAATGATATCGTAATCGTAATCGTAAATTTATATAGCGCCACTTCAAGAAATACTCCTCAGAGGCGCTCCTGACCTGACAACACCAAACCACGATCGAAAAGAATGGTTTTCAAACGCCTGCGGAAAAGGGGCAAGGAAAGACCAAGTAGCTCATTACGTAGGTTGCTAGGCAACCTATTCCAGAAAGATGGACCGACCACAGCATAGCTCTTATGAAGCACCGTGGAAGTTCGAGCCATAGGGACAACCAGGTCGCCTTGAGTGGCAGAGCGAAGGAAATTGCGACCTGGTATGGATTATGGATAACACATAATCTGTTCATAGTATAAAACACAGAAATTCAGAGCTTTTGATTGCGTGATTCGCCGCATTTTTGTCTGCACAATTCACAATTTGGCTTGAACTAGTGCGCGGTTAGTAGGCCTAACGCTAACGATAATTTAACTTGTATAGCTATAGCTATTATTCATGGTTTCATCTACCAATAAAGAAACTAGGCCTACTGTAATTTGATTATTCGAAGGGGCAAAATCCACTGCATATGTAATTTTAGTAGGCCTATATAGGCTTATGTGAATGATGAAGAGGAGGAGAGCAGTTACTTTACTTTGCTCTGAGGCAGCCATGGGTATGAAATGTTAGCGACTTCATGTTTCTTAGTCTCGGCATATGAGGCGGGTGACCAGTAGTAACCTACTCTCCCTTGCCATCTGGCGGTGTACGATCAGAGTATGCCTACTCATTGTAGTTGGTTAGGGTGTAGCTGACATCTCGAAACAAATGTCTGCCCTGGCGGAATTTGAAACTCCAACCTCTCGGTTACAGTCCAACACACTTACCACTGGACTATCGCGCACTCATCGCCAGTTATATTGGGGTTGTGAATCAACGAAACACATAGTAGTTGCTGATGCTAGGTCAATCAATGAAACACGTAAATGCAGGCTAGTATATTATAATGGCTGATGTTCATTCATATTGGCTCATAAAGACAATACTACTACATGTATCATAGATAGCGCTTTGTGGCATACTAACAAGGCGCTATTTTAAAGTATAGCCTAGCTACTAGTATATACTTGACAGAGGAGAACGGAGTTCGTCCTAACCTGGTCACCGCCCGCTACGAAGTGCGCCATGAACTGCTACACATTGTTGCTAAATCACATTTTTACATTGAAAGAGATCTCTACTTTATGTGACTATATATGCGTAACTTCGTATTCTGACGATGGTGTTCACTTATAAAAATAGTGACGACAGTCATGACGACTTTTTGGCGGTTTCGCTGGATCGTCAACATATTAACAGCAACTGTTAAACAGTATGTAAACATTGTACTTTGTCATCTGCGAGTGACCTTAGCGTGGCGGACAAAGAAGGCTTAGGGAAGGAAGAGAGGGAGGGAGGATGGCGAGCGTAGGGAGAAAAGAAGAGGAGAGGGAATGGGAGTGTAGGGAGGAGGAGATTGGCTATTACCACTCTATGGGGCACAGTTTTTTCGCCCTTGTCTATAGCCAAATGCAATCTATATACCCCAGAACCGATCAGTAGGTTATAGAGACGCAGTGGCAACACATCTTTCCATTTGCCCGACCTCTGACCCCTTTCTATTCAATCATTACGATCCTCTCATCATGGCATAAGCGACAAACTGATTGTCCTTCTGACCAACCACCGGATACACGTCATCGCTCCAGAATATCATCATCATCATCGTCATCATCATCATAATCACGATCATCATCATCATAATCATCATAATCATCATCAACAGCGAAGAGTGGAGAAGCTGCATTGTCCGATGTTAAGACCTGCCCAGGAATTAAGGACAAGTATTAAAGAAGAAGAAGAATTAAATAATATCGCAACTCATTTCTAAGCTCTTGCAACGATACAGTGTAATAGTAATAGTCACCACGACAACATTCAGTTATAACAACACCAAGACAAGATTCATGAACAATATAGGAACACACAAGTGCACGTAGCAATACATTCTTGGAGGATGATTTCCAGTTGATGTGCTAATGGAGCTTGCAGGCGCCACTAATGTCTCCAAGCTTCCGGACTTAATCATATAATGTAGCGCTCTTTGTGATTTAGCCTACTTTCAAAATGCAGGTTACTTCCAACGCACATATCAATTGAGGGATAATTTTGTTGCCAGTTTATCCATTTCTGTCTGTCTATCTGTCTTTCTGTCTGTCTTGGTTTTCAAATGTGTGGGTACCATGAATAGCTATAACGTGAATTGGCACCTTTTGTTATTGTAACTAGCACTCACAAAAATAAGTTTTTGGAAACTAAACGAACGCACAAGAATTGGCGATTTCTGCTGAATGTTGGAGGATATATGTTAATATCAACGAATTTGGCGGTGATACCTTCTATATCGTTAGCGGCAGCAACACATACACACTCATATACACACACATGCACACACACACAAAGTCAATACATTGCAATGCAATCGATGGAAAACATTGTGCAATACGATGTCATAAAGCATAAATTAAACCGAGGCATCTTCTAGCGCTGCAATACAGTAACTGTAGAGACGTGTAAACATGTTGACCTGTATTATTGAAGTTCCTTTACGGACATGAGACATCTCTTTGATTGCTTGCTGTGATCCCGTCTGCACATCATGATCCTTAACACCTTTTCATTTGTGCCTCCGAGCGCAGATGCGGGTCGCGCCACTGCATCAACGCATTCCAGGGCGTCTTCAGTGGAGATGGAAGGGCGGATAGCTAATGTTTCTAACCGACCTTTTAATCAATTAACGATGTCAACTGCATTAGCCTTGATTACACTGATTCATGCTACAGTGTCCGAATAACACAAGTACATACAAATACATGCATGCATATGTATATATATATATATATATATAACACATACAAATGTGTGTATGTATGTATACATATACTTATGTTTACACTTATAACGTGAGCATACACATGCCATTGTTTAGTAGGCTACGAGTAATATAATGCGTAATATAATTTTATTATGTGCATATATATATATATATATGCTTACTCAATAATAGCACGTGTAGGTATATATGCTCGCGGGTAAAGTATAAAGTATATTTATGTATATGACTGTATATAACAAATATACACATATTCCACATAATGTGGAGTGAATGTAGAGGTATGCATGTATAGATACAGTATTATACACACATGTATATGTATACAGTATTATATATACACATATATACACACATATGTATATAATGTGGAGTGTATGTAGAGGTTTATCTACAGTATTATATATATATACACACACATATATATATATATATAATATATATCATCATTATCCACCGTAGAGGTATATATATATGTATTATATACACACATATATATATACGCCATCATTATCCACCGTATAGGCGTATATATATATATACGTGGATAATGATCGTCGTGTTTGGTTGTGTTGACGTGTTCGCTTAATGTGTGATGGGGTTAATGAAACACGTTAGTAGACAGCATTGATATGCGCCTATCCTTCGCTCAGTCCGACTGCCCGTTTCCCTGTCTGTCTGAGTATGTGTCTATGTGCGTGTGTCTAGATGCCTCTTCCTGTGCCTCTATAATGCTCTGCAGCCTTCATCTCCCAATCCGACATATTATAGGCAACTCTCGCAACTCGTTCGAGAAGATTCTGAGCTGGTGGTGACAAAGGCTTTAGAAACAAACAGAATAATCCCTGCAATTTGAAGTGCACATTCCATGTCTTAGTGTCTGCGTCAGTCGCTCTGTCTGTCTCTGTCTGTCTCTGTCTCTAAGTCTCTGTAGCACTTCCAAGCTGGAAATAAACGACATAATCCGTCTAATTTAAAGAGCTCGTTAATTCTCTATTTATCTGTGTCTGTCTCTCTGTCTCTGTCTCTGTATCTCACTCTCACTCTCTCACTCTCTGTCTGTCTCTGTCTCTCTCTGTGCGTCTCTGTGTGTGTGTCTCTCTCTGTCTGTGTCTGTGTGTTTGTCTCTCTCTGAGTCTCTGTCTGTCTGTCTGTCTGTTCCCATATTTCTGTTTTCTCTATCTCTGTCTTTCTCTCTATCTATTATCTATCATGTTTAATAAGCAAAAATAACTTCTTTCCCTCTCCATCTCTGTCTGTATGTCTGTCTGCCTCTCTATTCCTCTCTGTCCCCCTCTTTCTGTGTTTCTCTATCTTGTTTATCTTGTTTAATAAGCAAAACAACTCTCTCTCTCTCTCTCTCTCTCTCTCTCTCTCTCTCTCTCTCTCTCTCTCTCTCTCTCTCTCTCTCTGTCTCTCTGTCTCTCTGTCTCTCTGTCTCTCTGTCTCTCTCTCTCTCTCTCTCTATCTCTCTCTCTGTCTCTCTCTCTGTCTCTCTCTGTCTCTCTCTCTCTCTCTCTCTCTCACACTCTCTGTCTCTCTGTCTCTCTGTCTCTGTCTCTCTCTGTGTCTCTCTGTCTCTCTGTCTCTCTCTTATCTCTGTCTCTGTCTCTGTCTCTCTCTTTCTCTCCCTGCTTCTCTTTGTTTTAATTTTGGTCTGTTTATCGGTTGGTGACAGAAATAAATTCAGATTGGCTGTGTTATTAATATTATTTTTGAACCGGAATCCAGTTCACCTAACAGAAGGCCATGCTAGAAATCTTATTAAACAAACGCTCCTGATGCATATAACTTTATGATGCTCTCTAAATTGCTCCTCGACGTTATATGACAGCCTGTTATCCTGGAATCACCTTTTATATAAACCTTACCTTTGCTGACCACACCACTCAGCTGCATGCATATTCGCATATTTGTCGACTTTTTTCCTAACTTGATTATAAGACGGCCTACAAAATAGCCACCTCAGTTGTTCATTCCAAACTCGACTACTGCAACTCCCATTCCATATTATAGATTCGTCTCAAATAAAAAGTTTACAAACAGTTAAGAAAACTCTTGCCCGTGCTGTCAGCAAACTCCCAAACACCACCACATAACCTCTGTTCTCTAATCACTTCATTGGCTTATAGACCCACGGCGCATCAATTACAAAATTGTACTACTTACCTACAACGCCCTTCAAACGTCTCAGCTCTCTTACATTCGGCAGCTATTCACTATCCAACCGCCAAGAACTACTCATTCTTCATCCTACCCGTCGGCCGAGAATCAGGTTGTTCTAACTCCACTTTTTATGTTTTGGGACATTTTGATACCGTTGAATTTGGCGCAGCCTGCTCTATCCCCACATGAAGTTAGAACATTCATAGACATTTCGGAAGTACCAAAAACACCCAGAATTATAGTGTTCTATTTCCATTTTGACAGTATGTTTACCGACTAGCTTGTTCTATGTCCACGTTGAAACGCGGCCGACCCTATTTTTAGCCAGGCATTGAGCGCTATGTTGTTCTATCTCACACTAAAACTCCAAAGTTGAAAAAAAATTTAAATAAACAACAAAAATAACATAGGCAACATTGTGGCTGAAAAATGCTGATTCTCCAGAGCTATTTATTGATAGCTTACTCGCTACTTGAATGCATAATTTTGCTGTACAAAGATACTTCTGCCGTTTTCTCGAAAACAACATTCTTTCAGTTAGAACAACCTGATTCTCGGCCGACGCTACCTTGCTCTGTCTCGGCCTTGAATCCAACCGCCAAGAACTACTCATTCTTCATCCTACCTTGCTCTGTCTCGGCCTTCAGTCTCCTCCTCAATCAGAATCTTCAACCATTCCTTAATCTACGCGAAAGAACTCCGCCAGTTTACTCATCCCTCCTCTCGCCCATGCAACAATCTCAGCGCTCATCCGTTAGCCCTGCAGCATTTTCCCTCACGAATGATCACCGTACTTTTCATGCTCCTATATCCTGGTTCTACTCCTGTACCTCCCGACGACCACCACCACCAACGATTTCCATCATTACACCATGCTGTCTCCTCGGATCGACCCCCCCCGGATTCGGACCTGGCACCAAAAGCATCCAAATGACCTGTCTGCTGACTTGATTTGATATAGCGCCGATGTTTAAAGTTGATCTCCCTATCGTTGCTTTTGTGTGTCGCTGTCTGAGACTTACATCCACATTTACAATTCACAACTTCTACGATTACAGTGCATTACAATACATCGTTGCGTTTGTGCGTTTGCAATGATAATGTTATATCCAAGCACTTATATTGCACATTGACAGGCAATGCAACTTGACTGCATAATAAGTTTCTTCTTACAGCTACAGTATTAATATTGCACTTATATTGCGCACTAAGAAAAGGCGCTGCAACATGACTGCATAATAGTCTCTTCTCATAGTTACAGTATTAATATTATGGTCGTGTTTCTCCGTCCAATCATCAACCGATGTCTCTTTGAGCCCATCCTCGCTCAGGTCTCAGTTCATCTCGAGGCTTTAGAGGCTTAGCCGAGCCCTGATGAAGGTGTCGCCTCTCCCATAACCACAACAGTGGGCTTGGTACTAATAATTATCAAACTCGCAGATACAATGGCCGCCTCTATCTCAGTACCGATGGACAGACTGACGGACCAGGTGCAGGCGCAATGCATTTGGCCCGGGCCATGGGCTGTGGACCAGGGCCGAGGTGGAAACCAAGGGCTAGACCGGGTCAGATCTATGAAATGACTCGAAGCTATGATTCAGAGACAAACCAGGGTCAGGGCAATGGGCCGGGTCAGGGCTTTGAACTGGGGTCAGGGGCTATGAGAAGGGCTGGGGGTCCGTCGACTCCCTTTAAGTACAAGTGGTGGTGGCCATATTTCCGTTGCGTTGATGATCGATGGCCATAATTCGGCGTCCAACTATGTCTGGCTGACCACTGGTCAAAGCCACTGACCACTGGTCAAAGCCGCTGACCACTGGTCAAAGCCACTGACCACTGGTCAAAGCCACTGACCAGACGTGTCGACAGAACGTGGAGTCCAGACAATATCAGACTAAGCCCTCTGTATGTGTCACTCCCCTCAATACCATTCTCCTCCTCCTCATCTGCATCTTCCTCCTCGCTTCCTCTTCTGCACTCCTCAGTCTCCATTGGCAGCGCTCTTCCTCCATTTCCCTTCCTGTTCACCCCTCCTATTCCTCTGTCTTCCTCATCCTCCTCTTCCTCCTCGCTTCCTCTTCCTCCTCCTCCTCCGTCTCCTTTGGCAGCGCTCTTCCTCCATTTCTCTTCCTGTTCACCCCTCCTCTTCCTCTGTCTTCCTCATCCTCCTCTGCCATGTTTTCACGATAATGGCCTCCACCCTTCCCCTTCCTATAGACATTCTCGTCTAACACTCATTTCCTAGTCCTCTTCCTCTCATCCCTCTTCATCCGATTCCTCTTCTTCTGCTCATTCCATCGCCTTTCTCCTTACCCTCCTTCTTCTTCTCTCCTTTTCCATCCCTTCGTATTCCCTTACTGCGCCACTTTCTCTTCCTCCTCTTTTACTACTCCTCTTCTTACTCCCTACTCTTGTCGCTCCTCTTCCTCCTCCCACTCTTCCCCTCCTACTGCTGTTCCTACTTTCTCTCCATCTTCTATTACTCCTCTTCCCCCTCTCTCCCTCTCTTGTTTGCTTGGTCTTTCTCCCCTTCCTCCTCCCCCTCCTCTATCTCCTCCTCCTACACTTCCTCTTCCTCCTCTTCCTCCTCTTCCTCATCCTCCTCCTCCTCCTCCTCCTCTTCCACTTCCTCTTCAACGTCGAGAGGCCTCGAGTGGCATTTGGGGGTAGGCGGCCTAATACGGCGACAGAGGAGCGGTTTAAACTCCTGTTGGACAGGAAGAGAGCGGCAGATTCATGGTGAGATGGGGCGACGATGATGATAAATACGACCGTTCGTCTGATGTTGATTAGCTACTGGACGAGTTTTTGTTTAATCTACACTCACCACTGCTGCAAACCAATCAAGTCTGTATGTCTTTCTGTCTGTGTGTCTGTGCACGTTTGTTTGTCTCGCTGTTTCTGCTTGTCTGTCTGCATATTCCTGCTTGCATGTCTGTGTGTGGGTCTATCTGTCAATCTTTTTGTTGGTTTAATGCGTGGTAAATCAACGCGTCTGTCTGTTTGTCCATCTGTCCGTCTGCCTGTCTGTCTGCCTGACTCTCCATATGTCTTTTTGCCTATCAGTCTGTTCTGTTCGTCATTGTTCTGGACAATATTTCAAATGACACTGCATGTATACAGTTAAATTGTGACACTGTTGAAAACGCCGCCATGAAATACGTTATAAGAAACTATGTGACCCTCTTAATGGGACTTGTTGTCCCTTCTGGTCTCACGTTTGAATATCTACTAATACTTTCTTTGAGTGACTGTAATGTCGATTGTTATTAATGGTGTTCAATAAACTGATTGATTGATTGAGTCTTTCTGTCTCTGCCTGTTCGCCTGTCTTTCAGTCCCTTTATCTACCCTTCCGTCCGTCCGTCTATCTCTCTGGCCTGTTTGGCGCAACTGCTGAGTTCATGATGGCCAAGAGACCGATTGCAACCACCGAACCTTTATATCAGAACCGAAATGTGTTGTTGTCTGTGTTTTCAGTGGTACATATGATTCAGAAATCAATTCGAACGAGAGATGACGAGTTCGTCTGAATGCGAAATGCGCGATGATTCTGTTTCTGATGTACCTATGTCAACAACTTCGTCGTAACTACGCATGATACATGACGAACAGATATTGGGCAATGTTATGGACAACTTTATCTCTTATGACAAATGTAAAGATGACAACGATAACAGAATGGTGAATGCAACAATAACGATAAGAACAGCAGAGACAATACATTAAATTGCTTCCAGAAAATGAGACCCTAACAACGATTGGATTCATTTTCTCTGTGTTTCCGCCTTTGGCGCCTAATTCAAAGAACTGGCGCTCTCTTTAATTTTGTGATGTTATTTCTTTAATAAATTGGCTGCTAAAATAACTTTAGAAATATTTATAAGTAATACATGCAAATGTTCTGATTTCTTATTTTCAATCATTCTTATTTCCAATCATTCCTATTTCCAATAATTCTTATTTCCAATCATTCTTATATCCAACCATTCTTATTTCCAAATATTCTTATATCCAATCATTCTTATTTCCTATAATTCTTATTTCCAATTATTCTTATTTCCAATAATTCTTATTTCCAATCATTACTAGACACCTATTTCCAATCATTCTTGTTTCCAGTCAGTGCTTACTGGGTTTATTCATTATGTTTTGAAGCTTTTTCATCGCTGTAAAAAGTGATTGGAACTTTATTTATCTGAAAGTCTGATATTTGTGCTGATGCTTCTGCTCCTGGGGATACTGCTGCTACTGCTGCCGATGGTAATGTTTCTGTTGCTGACCGTGAAGCTGCTACTGGAAGCAGATCTTTCTTTCCAGACATTATAATAGATCGTACTTGCTCCAAAAGACATACGTCACCAGTGCAGTCCCCAAGGGAAAAGCACCTGGTCCTGATGGATTCGCTGCTCTCCGGTCACATCGACAATACAATCCATCAACAACTCATGGAAGTCCTTCGAATTAGAAGAAGCAGAAGCAGGACACCTGGGCTATCGGCAACAGCAGTTCTTTGGTGTTTCAGCAGATTGCTGGAGACACGAGTGTTCAATTTTAAATATACGTTTCCACCCATAATACACAATTATTCCCTGCCTGTCACAAACACTAGCATGCGTCTGGAATATTTTTTTACCCGAGGTAGACCTATATGTAATCCCTTAGGATTTCAAAAAATAAGGGATAGTATTTTTCTGGGATGGCTGGTTCTCGTTGATGTCATACTGAGTGGCAATTTGAGCGGGATTGTTGGTCAGATACCTTGTGATTATTATTATTATTTTCATTGCGATTATTATTGTTATTATTATTATTATTTATGTCCTGAGGTACTACATTCCCCCAGGGAGTTAGAAATTATAAAAGTAATGTCTCTGGAACGGCTAATTATTATTATTATTACTATTGTTTAATTATTATTGTCTGAAGATTTATAAAGCGCAAGTTTTTGTAGTAGTTATAATAGGACCTATATAACTACTACACCGCAACTGCGTTAAATAGGGCGATCATCAATATAATAATCGAAGAATTAGTGTTCAGTTCATATCAAACATTTCCCTCTTTCGTCGGTTTGAGTGCTACAAAGAGAGTTCTGCCTAGACTAAATAGTTAGGCCGTTCAGACTAAATAGAACGATTGTTTAGATAGAGACTTGTGTTAGCCTAATGAGACTTCAGTGCTTTACTCAGTGTGTCTGTTACCAGTTTATAAACAATAATCCCTATCGCGGTGTTTCGAAAGATGCTGAACATCGAGCTTCGAGCGCTACACAACTGTTCCATTTTATTGCAGCAAAGTGTGAAGATCGATATTGTCCAGAACCTCATCCGGGTTCTGTGTGCGTATAGTCAAGACTCTTGGCTGGATTGTAGGAAGACATCAGTACGAAAGCGGGTTTTGATCTAATCTATATGGATCCCATCCAATCTAATCTAATCTGGTCTGCAGTATATATGGAATGCTGTTGAATGAAACAAGATTATGATGACGCAGTTGATCAAAGTAAGGTCTTGTATACGCACATCAGTTATCCTTATGATGTCAATGTCGCTGCCTGTATGTCTGACTCAGTCTGTAAATGATTGTAGGCGATCGTCTACATGCGTAAACTCAGTGTATCTGCATGGTAATAGCAGACAATAGCATGAGTAAAATGGACACATGTTGTCTAACAGTAAGCAGACCGGGCCTGGTCTAAGACGCACAACTTTGCATGGCAATGATTAAAAGCTAAGCTGCAAGTAGGTCTATGCTGGTGAGTGGGTTCTATTGCTGCACTACCTGTCTCGATATGAAGACCTATAATTATAATCCCACTAATCTCTGCTGTTCCTGCCGGGATAAAGCCATTGGGGTTTCACTTACTTAGACCTACTTATCTTAATCTGCACTAAGAGGCAAGGAGACAGTCTGGGAAGTCGCTGCATTGGCGGCTGTAGAGTAAAGGTAGACACAACGATAATGATTTATAATTTACAAATTGAAGTCTGATTGGTTTCTGAATGTTGACTTAGAACTAACTCGCTACAGTCTCCTTGGTGGCACATCGGTTAATGCGTTTGGCATATACCTTTGCGTCTGGAGTTCTATTCCCAGTGTGTCGATTCGTTGTCATTCTATGCAATCCGCAAGAAAAGGTTGTTCGGTTGTTCGGTTGTTGTTGTTGCATAGACTGTTGTCATTGCGTTTTAGCCGTGAAAAATTCTTCATCCGTTACTAATAGACTAAAGTGCTGATGTTGATAGAGAGCGTCATAATTGATCGATTGCCTTAGATCGACAGACCAAGGCTTACCCCGATACCACCTTTACCATAAGAATGTTACAGAACTGAGTGATTGATGACATCCGTCTCTCTGCCCGTCTCTCTCTCTTCTTTTTTGCTCTCTGTATAAATCGACTTCTATTTACTTTTTCTATCTAGCTGTATAGCCATGTTTCTCTCTGTTTATAACTCTGTCTCTTTCATTTCTGTCGCTCTCTATCTCTCTGCCTCCTTCTCTCCGTCTGTCTCTCTCTGTGTTTTTCCAGCTTCTCTCTCTTCCTCTCTATTTCTGTGCTTCTCTTCCTATATGTATTATTGCGTGTCTATTTTTTTAATTTCTCTCCCTCTGTATACCTTTCAGAATCTTTCTCTTTCTAGCTCTGTCTATTCCTGTCTCTAATTTCTCCATATCTCTCTCTCTCTCTCTCTCTCTCTCTCTCTCTCTCTCTCTCTCTCTCTCTCTCTCTCTCTCTCTCTCTCTCTCTCTCTGTCCCTTTCCTTGTCTCTCTCTTCCTTTCTCTTTAATCTACACCTGCCCTCCTTTCTCTCTTCCCCTCATCTAGAATCTAGACAATGGTCAGTTTGAAATTCTCCATCAAAGTTCGTGTTTTCTGCCGACGAATAAATATTTTCCACGTCTATAAACGCAACCATTCGCAGGCAGCTGTGGATAGCAACGGTCATTCATCAGCAGAATCTATAGCCCACTGCCAAGCAAACAACCACAAGGCGAACAATACATTGCATGCAGATGAACTTAACAGACCTTCAGCAGCGGACAAGGCTCCAATTAGAAAGACTCATTTTCAATCGGATTCTCAATCATTCAACCAACATGCAAGCCAATCCGACAGGTCTTCAATTAGATGATGACATTCTCAATCCTGCTCGGCCGCTAAAAAATGCATGCGGACAGCCCAATGGCATAAGCAACCACTGTGTAAAATCCGCAGCGAGAGAAAAAATGGGAAATTGATGTCTGCCATTACTCTTTCATGAAAGGCTTACGTGATGTCGTTCGAAAATAGTCCGGACGGACCGAGTTCGACCACAATCGACATCGCGGACGACGAGAAGAGCCCTAGAAACCTGGCCAATTCTTCGCCCGTATTGTGTCTAAATGTCATGTTTATGCTATATGATACGCAGCTATTCCAGGAACTACTTGTACGCACTCAGAGGGACGCGTAGGAAGGCACACATACGCAGACAGATTCAGACGGAGGGACAGAGATACAGGAATCTGCTGTTCAAGGCTTAGCCTATGTAGCTAATAGACAGACAGGCAGGCAGACTCAAACAGACCGAAAAGCACACGGATTTACAAACAAATAAACATACGTATCTACAATTCTACATACATATATACAAATATACATACACATAGCACATACGTAATTTACGTATATAATACATAGGCTACATAAAAAATACATAAATACATGCATGCATGCCTACACACATGCATATGTACATACGAACAAGCAAACGTGCTTACACAAGTAGGCCCCTACGTACGCATATGTCATACAGACGTAGGAAGGGGCGCAGTTTCTAAAGCGATGATTCAATATAGTATTTTCTAGTAGATAAATATATCATACCCAAATACAGGAGCCCATCACTAATGAAAAAAATTGTACTAATAAAAATTATAAATATCGATTCATGTTTATATTACAAATAATAACGTATACACGGATAAATAATACTATAGACCTATAAGAGACTTACTATAAAGACATGAGCACAAATTGTAAATCAAAAATGTTAAATCTTATCTGTACCATTTAGTTTTGTTTTATGCGTTCTGTATCCATCAAGTGGCGAATTTTTTAAATTGCTTTAGTCATTCCGCCCATATGCCACTACTAGACCTCCCACCCAAAAAACTTATAAAACCCTGGACCCGTATACCTGATAACGAATTACTACTTAACTTTGTCATCGTCTAAATGTAAAGACTTCACAGACTCCAAAGACGCACACCTGGATACGTTCAAAGCTTCAAAGGTGTATAACTGTATACTACCTCCTCCTGCTATATATCAAACAGCCATAACAGTTATCGACGTAGTATTTTAAGAGCCCACAAGTCCTGGCTTATCAACGGATTGTCTACGACTGTTGTTGTTCCCTGGCGTCTCACTTGGATGGTTGGATGCTAAGCCATGGTGTATACCTTCAAGCACCTGTTGCGGCAGATTGTCTGACTGTCGCTTACTATATAAGCATCTACGTGACCCTACGTCTCTCTAAGCAATTAATCTTTCCGAAAGTCAGGTAGAATAACAAAGTAATTCTAGTCTGCCGGAATAACAAAGTCATTCTAGTCTGCCGTTGGCTATGGGAGTCTTTCTAGCTAGGACGCTACATGTACGTTACATCAACACTCATCTGCCGTCGCATCCTCTTGCAGGAATGGGATGGGAGAGCATATCTTGAAAGAGCGCTACATGAATGTTATGAAAAATGAGCTATGGAAGAACAAACGAACGAATAAATGATTGAATGAACTTATGAATGAATAAATGAATGAATGAACGAAGGAACAAACGAGTAAACAAATGAATGAATGCATGAATGAATTGCTCGATTATTGCTCATCTTTATCGTAGATGTCAGGTCCCCTTATTGACGATTATTTCGGCTGGAAATGTTGGCTCAAATGTACATAGAAATGTGCCGAAATGTGCAAAGTAACAGAAGGCTATAGGATGTTAAATGTCATTTACAACTACACTATTATAACAGGTAGCAAAACAATGCACAGTAAACTAGAAAGAGTCATCAATGGTGGGCCCACGCACACACGTGGAACCAAGCAACGGATTGTCAGGTGCATTATGGTAGCGGCGCGATATAAGTCATTATAATGTATTATACTAGATTCTGTAGCAATATGTGTAGTGAGCCATTTTGCCAGACCGTGACTTTTGGGTACAGGAGTGTGTCTCAATTCCAGAGTCTGGCGTTGGTGGAGTTGGTTGAGTGGTTTAATTTCACAGAGGATCAGAAATCCCATTTTCCAAGCTATGCCTACGGCAGTCTCCTTCAACGCTTCTCCAGATTTACCGTGTCATATCCATCGCTCACTATACACCGTTTGATAAAGCTGCCTTGCATTCAGTGCATCTAATCATTCACCAGTCGGTCACCATTTACACCACATAAAACGGCAGTTTTCCTTTTTCCAGTAAGAGTTTATTGAAAGACAGAGATCGTCAGACAGACAGAGACAGAGATAGAGACAAAGACAGACAGACGGACAGAGACAGAGATAAAGACAGAGACAGAGTCAGACAGATAGACAGAGACACAGAGAGACAAAGAAAGAAAGACGGAGACAGAGAGTCAGACAGACAGACAGACAGACCGAGACAGAGACAGAGACAAAGACAGACAGATGGACAAAGACAGAGATAAAGACAAAGACAGAGACAGAGTCAGACAGAGAGAGAGAGAGAGAGACAGAGACACAGAGACAGAGACAGAGACAAACAAGAAAACAGAGCCAGACAGAGACAGAAAAAGAGACAGAAAGCGAAGGAGAGATCTATTTATATCTCTTATTTTCTGTACCTCTGGTTTGATGTTTCGCTGTGCCTGTCCCTCTTCATTGCAGTATTTCTCTGTCCCTCCTTAATTATCTACCTTTCCTTCTCTATCATTCAAGCCATATTGGTCCCCACTCAATCCATTCCAAATTTGTAATGAAGTCAAATAAAATCGTTTCCATTTACTTAACTCCAGACTTAGAAATATAAAATCATTGTAAGAATCCACATTTCAATTCAATTATTTTCCATTCTATTCAATTCTATTTCATTCAAAGGGTAGGGGTTTAGGTGAATGGTTAACATTCCGGCACAAAGAGCAGAAGATCAGCACGAACGTGGGATCGATTCCCGCTACCCTCCCAGAGGTCGATTCATATCATATTATATCATATCATATCGTATCATATCATATCACATCCCATCAATCAATCAATCAATCAATTTATATAGCGCCTCTTCAAGGTTTCTACTCAGAGGCGCTCCCGAGCCAGGCCCGATCATAGAGAAAAGTCGTCAGTTGTGTATAGAAGGAAGTAGAATGAGTACGAGGGGATAAGCGAAGGAAGGATGGTAAGTCATTCCACGTTGTTGGACCAACGATAGAGAATGCTCGGCGCTGCTTAGTAGCAGTGCGGGCAAAAGGGACCAAAAAGTCACCCCTAGAAGAGGAACGGATGGCTGAGCGACCTGTGAGAGAAGAAGATAGAGTAAAGATAGAGCGTAGATAGCGAGGAGCTGAACCCAAGACACATCACATCATATCATATCATATCATATCATATCATATTATAATATGATTGTATACTTGTATGTGAGAAACGAAATCTCTTTACTCTGCTTGATCGTTAGAACCCAAAAGGATCAGCTCTCTGTCCATAAATGTGTTTAGGACCTTGCTAATGGCGTTAACATTCTTACTTATTTACCCGCTGCCAAGGCAACCAGAGGCCACGAGAGATGAGACGTCGTCGTAATGACGTTTCAACGACCCACTCGATGTCCCTCTTGTTGTCTGTGGCTCGATGTCAAAGAGCCTCTGATCTCTAATCCCCGCCCTCTTCACAATGAACAGATGGACGCAGAGATACGCAGACGGTCAGACAGGCATAGACAGGCGGACAGCTGCTCATACAAAGCAGACAGGCAGCTGCTATAGCTGAGACAGACAGGCAGAGAGATTGACAGATAGACAGACAGACAGATAGACCTATACAGAGAGGCAGACAGATAGATAAACAGACAGACAGATAGACAGAGCGATAGATATACAGAATGATATACAGAATGATATACAGACAGGTAGAAAGACAGACAGGTAGATAGATAGACAGACAGACTGATAGATAGACAGACAGACAGATAGACAGATAGACCTATACAGAAAGGCAGACAGATAGATAAACATACAGACAGATAAATAGGCAGAGAACTAGATAGAAAGACAGACAGACAGACAGATAGATAGACAGACGGGTAGATAGATAGACAGACTGATAGATACACATACAGACAGATAGGCAGATAAATAGATAGATAGACAGACAGATAGATAGACAGGTAAATAGACAGACAGATAGACAGACAAACAGACGACCTTGAAGGGATAGGCGCCTACTATATACAACGCAAACACACAGGCGTACACAAAGACTGACAACAACACAGACCCTTTTGTCGATAATCACTTTTGTCGTTGTCGCCGGCGTCGTCGTCGCCATTCTCTCATCATATTCGTCGTCATTATCATCTGCTCCACCAGCTGCAGTATATTCGATTAAGGGTACAGATCCCCAATTATAAAAGTCGCTCGGCTGAGATCGCCCACTTGAAAGAAGTCACGTACGGTCAGAGACAGCTAGACACGCAGTCTGGCAGGCGTAGAGGGAGGCAAACAGGCAGAGAGGAAGCAGGCGGGTAGGCAAGGGGGCAGAGAGGAAGCACTGAAGCAGGCAGGGAGGCAAGTAGGCAGGGAGGAAGCGGGCAAGCAGGTACAAGGGAAGTAAGTAGGGACAGAGAAAGGTAGGAAAGGAGAGAAAAAGGAAGGCAAGCAGGCAGGCAAGCAAACAAGAGTGGAGGCAGCAGAGGATAGGCAGCCAGGGAGGAAGACAGGCAGACGGATAACGGAAGGACGGACGGACGGACGGACGGGCAGATGGACAGATGGACAGATGGACAGACAGACAGATAGAGACCGATACAGACAGAAAGAGAGAGAGAGAGAGAGAGAGAGAGAGAGAGAGAGAGAGAGAGAGAGAGAGAGAGACTGCCTTATCTAAGCCTCGTGGCAGACAAGACAGCAGACAATTTCCCACCGTCTTCTCTACACAGGGATCAGAATCCACTAAGCCTACTACGAACAAACAGGAACGACCTCTGCTTAGCTACAGACCGCCTAAACGCGACCTAATCTAAAGCCTAAGGCCTACGACTGCCTTATCTAAGCCTAAACGCTGTAGGCTCGAACAAACAGGAACGACCTCTGCCTAAAAGGACTGAGGCCTAAACCGAAACCGTCTCAAGGCCTAAAAGTGACAGCCTAAAGATGTCTAAGTCTTGTAGGAACTAATAAACTATAGCGCCCTTTCATAGAACGTCAGACGCCTGCAGCCTATAGGCTTAAACTCTGTATAGTGACTCAGTGAGAGGGTAAAAAAGCTTTAACGCAACATTCCGTATTATAACATTCCAGCTTCTACAACAAGGATGTCGAGCCTATGGCACGCGTGCCCAAAGTGGCACGCGCTCAAATGTTTTGGGCGCGCGAAAGTTGGAGCGTCCCCCAAATTTAAGACTTAGAAATATAAAATCACTGTAAGAATCCACATTTTCTTTTGTGGAGGACTTTATTGTAATACCATTCTAAAACCATCTTTGATATAATGTCTATAATTCATTTTTTTACGCTTTGTCAATTAAAATCTACATGAGAAAAAAAACAATTATTTACTGCAAAATTCCGAGGGGCCCGCGGCGGTATTTTTTAAAATGTTTAGCGGCATTTTGGCACGCACCTTAAAAAAGTTAGACATCCCTGTTCGACGACATTGACATACAGCAAACTGGTCGTCAACCTATATTACTATTGGAAGGTCTTTTGTTCTGGATTAATTTTCTACCTGGACGATAGTTTAATCCAAATGGCATTTTCATCTGGAGCACTTTACCTGTACATACGACCTTAATACCTGAATGACAGTTCCGATCATCGTGTGACCTTTCCATTCATCGATTTGGTCCCAGCTCCATTAATCTGGCTTAAACCAAATCAGGGCTTTTTGATTAGGAAATGATTAATGAATATCTGGAAGCGATGGCATTTTGTTTCACATCCGGTTTAATAAAGGTCGCAATGATGTCATTAATAAGCTCGCGAAATAATTAGCTCGATACGGATTTGGGAAAGGTTGTTAGTCCAGAGCCACAAATCTGCTTAATTTCGAATTACTGTAGAACGAGTGGGATGTTAACATATAGTTATGCAACATTACGTCACAGCACAATGCTTTGGTTTTGTTTGTTCATCCATTCATTCTTTCATCTATGCATTCATTCTTTCCGTGAGCGGGCCAGTGATAATAATATGTTTATCCAAATGTGCAATTTTTGATAACAGGTGCTCAAATTCTATGTAGAATTCCTCGCGTTTGGCACCAGAGGGTCTATATAATTATCGCTCCCAATAAACATCTGCCTTTCTTCAATAAGGCGTGAATAAAAAGTCACTCGAAAGTCTTGGGAGCAAGATCATAATGTTTGAAAAGAAATACCCTCCAGTATTAGTACATACATACATACATAAATGTCATACATACATACATACATACATGCGTATATATACAACAAACATACATACATACATACATACATACATACATACATACATACAGTATATATAAAATTTCGCGTATGCCCTAAAGTAGAAAGAGTTCACAATTTCACGCTCCAGCTGGCGTTTGTCATCGTAACTGGAATTTACCCTCATTCGATTCGTCCATTATGAAGTCTTTGCTTTGAGGTGAGTGTAGACTCTGTAGAGGGTCCACAGAGAGACTTTAATATATGGGCGAAGAAGTCTGAAGAAGTCTGAAGACGAACAGAATAGTCGTCGATAAATCTAAACAAATGAGGTTCAAGCAGCGACTCTATACTTAGGTTAACGGAAATACAAACAGAGATGTATACAAACAGCGATGCCCTCGTGAGCACCTCTACTTAGCCCTAGGACATTTTCAAATGATCTCTGAAAGGCGCTATATGATGTAGATAGAGAGAGCAAGAGAGACAGAGAAGGAGGCAGAGAAAAGGTAGAGAGGAAGAGAGAGAGAAGGAGAGATTGGGTAGAGAAGAGAGGTAGAGAGAGAGCACCTCTGCATTGCCTTCAGACATTTCCAGATGTTCTTTGAAAGGCGCTATGTAAATGTCGATATATATATATATATATATATAGAGAGAGAGAGAGAGAGAGAGAGAGAGACAGACAGACAGACAGACAGACAGACAGACAGACAGACAGACAGAGACAGCGAGACAGAAACAGAGACAGAGACAGAGAGAGAGAGACAGAGAGAAAGACAGAGAGAGAGAGAGAGAGAGAGAGAAGGAGGGAGAAGGAGAGAGGGGGAGAGGGGAAGATAGCGAGAGAGAGAGTGGGAAGAGTGAGAGAGTGAGAGAAAGAGTATACAGGCTGAATCGGTTTAGCCAAAGCATTAATCTCTAATGAGACACGCAAGCCATAATCCGTGTTAGAATCGACTCAGTTGTAGAACCAAGGAGGATCAAACCAGACGGCATTAGCCATCTAGGCTGACAACAATCACTAAGCCACACAACCAAACGCTCACCACGCACCGATACAAACACACTTTTGCACTACGTAGGATAAGAACTGCTTTCCGTCTCATAGAGTTAAATGTATCCGGGTTTTTAACAACCCCCAATCTAAGTTCATTGTAAGATATAATGAGTTGTCTTGCGCTGGTCGCTTTTAATCTGGCGGTTTGGTTAGTAATAATAATAATAATAATATCTTTTCTTTAATTTAGCGCCTGACAAACGCACTACGCTGTACATTTACATGTTATGCAATTGAAACAATCTTAACTAGTTAACTACTAACAGAACAGACAGCCTGTAATACACGGCGCTAATAGCAGCCTACAAAGCAAATCCGCCCTAACGGGGCTCGAACTCGGTACCTCTCGCACTCTTCGCCAGATGTTATCCAACGCGCCACCGGACCCCCCCTAGTGCGTTAGTTATAACAGAGGCAATTGTTTCCAGAATAGTAATTATATAATATTCGGCTATATTAAAAAGCAGGTGCAACGAAATAATTGCGCAACGTATCAGAGCAAAATTGTAAGCATATAAAATGAACGAAAACTAGTTTCATTGTTGCTGTTTGCAATCGGAATTCTGACAAGATTCAGTGCAGTTTATTCATTTCACGTCAGCATACGTCATGGGAACCTATGACCACAGTGACGTATCACCAACATCGAATCAATGCGCCGCTGCATGCTGACGACTACGACCGTCATCATCCGCGCCAGAAAATAATTCCATCGCAATGAGTGACGTGTAGAGTGTGTAGTACTCTGGACGTCGCTAATCTTGTTTTACTGCGAGGTTTTTAACGAGTCTTATCTCTCAGTTAAGTTTATAAAACATTTCAATTGGCGCTAATGTTGTTAGTTGGCCCGCGTGGGCGATAGAGCAAGCCAACTTCTTGTTTGGCTAAGTGTAAGGGATGTACCGTCTCCACCGCTACTTCTCTTATAGATCGCTCAATGTACGTCCGTCAGTCCGTCTGAATGTGTGTCTGTCTCTGTCTCTGTCTGTCTGTCTCTGTCTGTCTGTCTGTCTCTCTCTCTGTATGCTCGTCTGTCTTTTTCAATGGTGTCTCGGGCGGTCGGTCCCTCAATCCGACGGTTTGTCGGATGGTCCGTCACTGACTCACTGACTCACTCACTGACTCACGCACGTAATCAATCACTCACAAAACAATGAACTAGCGAATGAATGAATGAGTGAGAATATTAAGTATTTTGATAGACATATCGGTAAAAGAAAGGTCTATCCATGGGAGATTTGTACGTTATTATAATAAGCTTCACAATTTCTGTTTGGTCTGATCGTCAAGAATAGATGAAAAACAGAGGGTGGGAACCGGCAAACGTAGCCTATTTACATTGCTCAAACACGTTCTTCATTGAATACATTATGAATGGAAGCGAAATAATATGAGATGTATTGCTCGATTATTCTGAAACTGAAACATTGCCCGAATTCCTGAAGTAATGAACAACCAGGAAAAAGATTTCATAACCAATGAAAGAAGAGGAAAAGCAGCATGAATCTCTCATGCGGTAGGGGACAACCTACTGTTAAGTCCTGTATTCATTGGTATGGTACAAGTGGATTCAGTGGCATGATAAAAGTGGAATACAAGTGAATTTGGCATGTACATGTACAAGAGGCTGATTTATGCATTTCAAGCAGACGATGCTGAAAGCAGCACTTTCAGAAAACTAAACAAAAACGCCAGAAAATATTCGCTAATCTGAAACCACCTGACTGGTTGCTGTAAGCGGTTTTAACCAGAGTCTCGAGAAATCGTTCTATGCTGCAACTTTCTATGGAGGTAAGATAAGATATGGCAGGGTCTTATCGGTAACTTATTTCTCGCTCTGGAACTGAAATGCTCGGAGACCACACATGTAACGCATACTTAAGTCAGAGCAGACGTGTCAATAGACCAAAATAGCTGTCAAGATTAGCGGATAACAGGCGTCTATGAGCAAGTTTTATGAGTATACGAGAGTCTAGAACATTGACATATATACCTCACACAATTCTCTGCTTCTCTGATTCTCTTCTCCTCTTCTCTCTGGTTTTCTCTTCTCTCTTGTCTCTCTGGCAACCGGACTCGGATCTTTGCTTCACCATAATTACCTGGTCAATCCCTATGACTTATCGCAGCGCTCGTGAATAAGCTGATGCCCTTCGCTTAGCTTTAGAAGAGCACTTTAGAAATGTGTAGTTTACTATAACAATTTGATTAAAAATGTGCTTGTTCACTCGCAAAGGTCGCCTAATAAGCAGTACCAATCTTCAACGTCTAATCTAACCTAAATTAATTGTAATTATTGTAATTAGTAGCGTCAA